>VZRE01001450.1:266336-364584 GCA_013396775.1 Cephalopterus ornatus
CCCTCCGCGGGCAGCCGGCTGGGGCAGCGCTGCGGGGCTGAGGCTGCTCCCGCGGCTCGGGTTCGCGCGGGCAACTTCTCTTCCCCTCCCCGCTCCGTAAAAAGCCCTCTCGAGGCGTTAGGGAGCTAGGAAGGCGCAGAAAGTGCTAAATACCCTAATTGTTCTGGGAATATTTTGGCCATGAGGTGTTTGTAGGCTTTGTTTTGTAAATATTGAGCGTGAAAGTGAAGTCTGAGGGAAAAGCTGTGAAGTGAGTTCTGCATTCGGCGTGGAGACCGTCTCATTATTCTTGTAGAAAGAGCGTCAGCCTGTGGTAAAATTTTGTATTGCTTTAAGAAATGGCTTTGCCTCTATGTGCCTGCCTTTGCAACAGCGGAGGGTTTGCAGAAGTGTTGGAGTTGGTGGTTTTTAATTCCTGGCCTCTGCCTGGCTGTTACGTGCTGTCCAGTTAACCATTTACGGGCAGCGTGTTCTCATCGAAACGTAAGATAATAACAGACCTTTTTCACTAGCTATATTCATGTTTGGTTTTTACATGCTCTAAGAAGAAAATGAGCTACAACAATAAAGTAAGGCTGCTGAATCTCTAATTTCAATTAGAATAGTAAAAAAGCTCTGAACAGAATCAAAAGCAATATTGGAGCCATAAGCAATATGTCAGTCTGCGCTGCTAGGCTTTTGCTTTGTCCAATACAGTGTATAATCACTGCAGGATATAATAAATATCTGTTTCGGTGGCAGAGCTTACAAAGAATAGTGGTTGCTGTGCTGTAGAGGAAGTCTTCAGGAAATATTGTCCATTTTATAAAATCTAAAAGGCATGTGGAGTATCCAGAGGGATAAGCACCTCAGCTTCTCACTGGCAAGACTTGGACCCCGTGGAGAGATTTATCCCAGTAAATAAAAAACAGTATTGCTGATTGTGTGGCTGTCTACATTTTCCCGTTGAAGAAAATGTGAAACCATAAAATACATTAACTCGAGGGTTGTGTTGAAGGGCTGTATTAAAAGATGGGACTTGTCCAGCTAAATAGGCTGGCAGCAAAACCATTTACCTTGTTCTTTCTGTTCTACATTCCTTCCTTGCTCCCTCAAGGAGAAGCTGAGGCTAATTGTGAGCAAATACATATGAGTAGAAACCAGCCCCACCTCAACTTAGAAACTTTCCCTGCAGTACTGAAAATGCCTGGAAAGCCCAATAGTAGATTTAAGCCTCTAGTCTTCTGTTTATTCTGAGGAATATAAAAGATACTTAAATATAAAAACACCTATTAAAAGGTTTTGATATTATTGTAGTTTTCCCATTTCTTTCTTCTTACTATCTCAGCTATTTTAGATGATAGCTAGTTTGCTGTCATCTACAAAAAATTCTGGAAGTATTACTCTATCATGGTGATTGGCTTTTGGGAGTTCCGTTTGAGGTTTGGATATGGAAAGCAATAGATAAGCTACTAAAAACATATTAAAATTTTATGTGTCTCGGGTGTAAGTATCTCCAGCAATATTCAATCTGGACTGGGGTTCCTTAAAATAAAATTTGAGTTTGTTTTGTCACAGAATTATCGGCCTAGAAAGAAAGATACCCATCTTAAAAAAAAAAAAAAAAAAAAAGAGAGAGAGAAAAAAAGGAGAGAGAGGGTCCAAGTCTGCATTTAGTACTAGGAGACTAACTCTAGGTCAGACTAAGTGAGAAGACCAATTAGACCAATTATATATAATCTCATACTTTTCTAGAGGAAATGGCTGTATGTGAAAAGAAAGTCAACTCTTAATCAGGAGCTAATGATGATCTTTGTAAAGCTTCCCCCTCCCCCTGCTTTCTGTTGAATTATAACCATGAAGCTCAGAGTCTCTCATGCTGTATTTTATTACTAGACTTGCTACACATTGCTATATTGCGTAAGGATAGTGAGACTGAAATGTGTAATCTTATTCACATGACGCTCGTATTCTCACTCCTGATAATGTTTTTTCCCTGGTATATCTGGCATAACTTTGAGCTAGATAAACTGGATTTCTGTATTGGGATCTGAATTTCACATGGGTTTTCTGAAACTGAAGTCAGGAGACATCTGCACCATGTGTATGTTTTGGTATACGGTGTGTCTGTGGTCCAATACAGAGGTAGCAAAGCCAGACTCATTCTTAAGCGAGTTACAAATTATTAAATCAATTGCTTTGGGAAGTGTTTGATATGATAATTTTTTTTTCTTATGGTAGAGAAGTCTTCCAACGTAAACTATTTTTCTTGTGCTCTCCCCTCATCTGATGGGTTTCTAGCACTCAGAAGGCAGAGGGCAACAACAGAAATCATCCAGGTCTGTAAATGCCTGAAATATCATCCCAGTAATTTTTATGGAAGAAAATACATGTTATGTTCATGAAATAAATAGGTCTGTCGCAAGTAATATTTAATTCCAAGATATCTTATTTTCTATTTTCACTTTCCAACCTTCATAAGAGTGATGCCCTTCCTTATATTACTATCCATTCTCCTTCCTGAAAGTAACCTAGGATGTTAATATGTAATCCCAGGGTAAAATAGTTTTATCTTTCTTTGTAGTAAAAGTTAAGCTATTTTTTTGATGAACTTCCAATAGAAATTTTTGGGGAACAGAATCTCTAAATATTTATGCAAGATGACACATAAAGGGGAAAATAAAATAGCATTAAGTGTTTTGCATAATGCACATTAGATCGATGTGATCTGGATAAAACTTCTATATTTTCTTGAAAAAATGCTACTTCTGTAGTGTGGTTTATAGTCTTAAACTATAAGAGTGCTCACTGCAGATTTCCATGACATCATATCTGATTTCATATGAGGTCCTTCTGCACCATATGTAAACAAGCATTGCTGTATCAGCAATGTATCACACCACCGTGGGCTTTTCTTAGGTTCCCACCACAGGACTTTCTGGAGATTTTTTTTTTTCTTTCAGTGATTTTGGACTGCTTGAGTGAAACAAAAGCAGATCACTGAATAGGAAACCAACTACAGAGGAGCCAGACCTGACTGTGTATACTTAGAAATCACAGAAATCACAAAATATTCTGAGTTGGAAGGGACCCACAAGGATCATCGAGTCCAACTTTTAAATGAATGGCCCATACAGGGATTGATCCTGCTCTAACCAACTCAGCCAATCAATACTTTGAGATACAGTGTTACTTGAGATACTGAATGTGCTTATTTTGTAATTTGTAATTGGATCTCCTGACAGTAGATGATCAATATTCTGTTTCCCTTTTTTGTGACCTGCACTACATGACCTGTGCTATGTGATGATCACAGAGAAGCTTGCCCAAGGTCTGGTCTGCAGTGCTTGTTCACTGCTGTTTCACACATGGGAGGTTTGCAGGTTTTTAAATACCATGCTGATAGTGGAAACTCTTTTTTTAACATTACTAATAGTATGGTTTCTTAGTATGATCTTGTTTAATTCTGCCAGCTCTGATACAGGGCTAGACTTTATGTATTGGTTTTTGAGAGCTATGGGTTTTGTCTAAAAACCATACTTTTCAGGCTCTCTTCAGTGCTACTCAAGGTTCTTCTGGGTTCACTAGTGTGTAGCTTTTTCCTCTGGTAATACAGTCATGTTTTATTAGAAAATGCATGTAAACTGCAAGGCCACATTTGTAAGAGAAATGAGGACCTGTTGCAATATGCTGTTTTCTCTCAAGTTCCTCTGCCTTCAAGAAAAATAGTTACGCTTCCATGCACTGATGCTCAAATGAGAGACTCTCAAAGAACTGTAAATGCTGTAGGGTGATAATTAGAATTGACTCAAGTAGAACGTGATTTTTCCAGGAAAAACTGAATATTAACAACTCCCCTTGATTTGAAATTTGTTGACTGTTATCTTCCCAGAAGACAAAGCTTTAACCTACATGTTCTTTATCTTGGTATATTTTCTTTAATGGGAACAGGAAGAATATTAAAGGAGGCTATACATTTCTGCCTCTAATATGTTTGAAAATGAATCCCGTGATTTAGAGAGGAGATTGCAGTACACCTAATATTCTGAATATCCAGTATTCTGGCAGTATCGGATCAAGTTTTTTTTTTCTTCTCTGGTTTTATTTTGTTCTCCCCTAGTGGGTTTTATTGAGGATGGTTTGAATTGCAACTGGTCCTACAGGAGTGGATGTTAATCTACTGCTCCAAAGTGGTGACTCTTCTGAGGAAGATCTGCCTAGCTTAAGATCAAGTTGCATTTGCTGTGATGCATATAAGTCTCCAGAAACACAAATAAATATTTACTTACTAGAACAACTGCTTCTTCTGATATATTTGTTGTTGATAAGAAATATGCCTCTTTTGGGAGGTAAAAAAAGGGAGAAAGTGATAAAACAGTGGAGAGAGCAAGACAAGAGTGCCTTCAGTTTCAGGGTATGATTTTTAGAGGTTATCGGGGTTAGAACAGTTCTGTAACGTTTGATTAGGAAGCATTTGAAGTGCTTTCAATAGCAATGGAAATACTAAGCTTTTGCCTTGATAAGAAGCAAAAAGTGCATTCAGTGATTTAATGAGAGTTTCAGCAGTCTGTATATCCATATATTCTGTTTTCAGTTAGGTTATATTCTGTATAGTTAACCCTCGTTGTGAAGAAAAACTTCAGATGCTTGAACTGCATTCATGAGTTGCGTTTTATGCTGTGGTAGCACCATCTGTAGTACCTCCTGGCATCGTTAATCATGGGTTTTGGTCACAGCAGTTTTGGACCTGAGGGAAAACTCCTCAAATAGCAGCCAAGGATAGCAGAAGTCCCCAGGGCTGGAGCCCTGGCGGGCAGTCACATTTTGGCATGTGTCAGGAGCTCTGTGTGGTGGCTGTCCCTTCCCTCAGCTCTCAGTGTACCTGGTGGATGTGTCCCAGAGGTCCAGGCTGGAAGGTGTTGAGCTTTTAACAG
Source organism: Cephalopterus ornatus (assembly GCA_013396775.1). Lineage (NCBI taxonomy): Eukaryota > Metazoa > Chordata > Aves > Passeriformes > Cotingidae > Cephalopterus > Cephalopterus ornatus. Next base: position 271,250 of record VZRE01001450.1, read on the forward strand.
AACATTGATTCTGACCACAGCTGGCATCTTGTAAACTTTGAAGAGATATTGGCAGCTAATTCAATAGAGGGAGCTCCACTACCTTACTGTTAGAAGCAGCATGTCTCAGCTTTCCCCAGACTTTTGGCTTCAGCTTGAAAGTTATATTAAGTCTTTGTTTCTTCCCAGTGTTCTGCAGTGCCAGGCTTTGTTTCTGAAAGCATCTTAGTTTCATCACAGGCTTCCTTTTGTATGAAGGAGAAGGAAGGACAAATCTGAATCGCACAGTAGGCAAACCCAAAAAGATGACTCAATTAGAGATACTTCTCTTTTGCTGCAAGGCTTTGTGTGCGTTTTAGGTGGATACACTACAGAATCAGGTTTTTAAGTGATGTTTTCTTGTCTGGATAGGAGGGCAGGGAGATTGATAGAGAAGCTCAAAAAGAATTAGAATAAAAAGAGGGTACTTCCAGGAATGGAACGGAACAAGAGTTGTGTGGCATGAAATAGGGTACAAACAGGTAAGGGAATGATTGACCTAGTCTGATTGTCGTGGTGAGAGAAAGCTAGAACACTTCCAGTAAGATATATTAGGTAGGTCCTTTATTTAACAAAATCTATTTTTTCAGTAAGTTCTTCTAGGATTTTTTTTTTTAAAGGAAAACTGGAATATGTATGCCATTCTGTAAACAGAGTCACTGGGAAAGAAGACAGCTTAGATATGTGCTGGTATGCTTTTAACCCGTTCCATGTCTCTAAATACAGAAATAGCTACATACAGAAAGCAGATAACTGCTCTGCAAACTTATGACTTTGTTTTCTTGAATCCTTTTAAAAAATATTATTTCTTATCAGATGATTTTGAAACTAATTATGAAGTCCCATTTAAAGACCATCACTTCTAAAAAAAAATCCTTTAGATCCAGTCACCTTCAAGTAAACTTGTAATGAATTCAGCATTATTCTTCAAGCAGATGAATTCTGCACAAGTGCTCTTTATCATTAACTTTCTGCAGAAATTTCATTTTTTTTTAATCCATTTCCCCCCAATTTAACTAGAGAAAATAACTATAAATATTGGAGAAAAAAGTAGATGTATCTTGTGTACAGCTCTATTTAAGTGTGGTATTTTATACAACTGACTTATTTTGGAGTTTGGTTGTTTTGAGTTTTTTTATGTGAGTTTCTGGTGGGCTTAGGGTTCGGTATTGTTCTTGGTTTATTTTAGAAAATGGGACAACTTTTTTTTTTAAGAACTGATTGTTGAGTTGTGCAAGTTTATCATGCTAGCCAGGAAGAATTGAGAAGGCTTATGTTTTAGAGAGTTGATAGAGTTTGTCTGAATGGTAGAATAGTAAATGTTCACGTAAGTGTCTGTAACTGGTTAGTCTGCAGAGAATACTGGGGTTGAACTGGGCTTAGAAATGGACAGTTGAGTGCAAGAATGATCTTAATGTTATTTGTGAGATGTGGTTCTTGAATTGCAGCTTCTGAATTATCTTGCTGTTGATTAGACATCTAGAGTATTAACCTGTGTATTTTTCCCTTTTGTATGGAATTTTGTAGAAATGAGCGTGTGTTTAGCGAAGCAAGTTCTGTGACTTGTCCAGAGAAAATCATGTGTGTTTGTTGGGTTGTTCTAGTTATTTTAGAGAGCAGAGATGACTTAACAGCCTTTACCTACAAAGCCATACATGGAACAGAAAAAGGACAGAGAATGGAATATTTCTGCAAGATTTGGGGAATTTCAGTGTAGCCATGTAACTTCAGAAGAGACAAGATGCTGAATCAATTCCTTCCTTCTTGATACAGCATATCAAATGCTTGCATATGGAGAAGATGATAGGGTAAATATTATCTTAAAATTCACACAGTAACACACCATTATGGGATTTGCTTTCTAAAATTGGGGAAGTTGAAAGTTTCTGACTCTGCTAGCAAAACAGTTCGCTGACAACTGGTGATGTATATCCAGAAAACATTTGCTTCTTACACTTGACAGCTTTAAAGGTTAGCAAGGGGATAATTTTTCCAACTTTAATTCATGACTTTTTATCAATTGTTTTTAATATTACTCTGCAGTTTTCAAACTTCTCTGCAACTTATTGCTAATCTTGACCCTTACTTATGCACAGAAGCAATAAGGAAGTCAGTGTTATGAATGTCCCACCAGCTTCCAGTTTTTATGAGTGAATTATGTTTCTTACTATTGTGTTTCTGCACCGACAAGAACTTAGTGATGATGAGTTTTATGGTTAATAAAGTAGTTCTAGTAATTATGGTTAGTAAAGCAGTTCTGTCAAAATATATTTTGTTTTATTAAATATTTAATGTTAGATAGAAAATATTTTGCTCTAGTAGTTTAGCTCTTGATGTGGCTTCTGTAACAAGACTTTTGGAGGGGTAGCTTTTCACAGTTCAGTTTGACCTTGCTCATCACGCTGCTGTTGAACGATGCAACATGTTCTGTGTTAGCTTTGAAGTTTAAGTCCTTTACCCTGAAGGTTTAACCCCAGTTAATGCAGGGTGCCCCACAGCAGCAAATTCCTAAGTGTCTACGTGAATCTCTGATGTCAGAGTGGGACTTCTGAAAGTTCACCTGCAGGCTTGGTAAGGGTCAGGTTCTGTGTCTGCAGGTCATTTCTTGTCATTGCTTATCACTTTCTTAAGTACCCTGCAGTGTTAAATCCAAAACTTCTGCACAGCTTCTGGGGGCGGCAGGAGGAGGAGTCTAAAACTTCTGAGATAGTGGGAAATAAGTGGCATGTTGCAAAGGTGAGTACCGTTGATGTAAATGCAGGTTAACCATTTTTTAGTAGATTCATGGGTTTTTTTGCATCTTTTATGCATCTTAACATAGTGTATGCCTGCTCTATATGAAAGTTCTTCCCTTATCTCAAAAGAGCCTTAATCCCTTGATGTCTGCAGCCACAAGGAAGGAAAACTTTCTGGCCTGTGTATCAAAATGTTGGTGTATCAGAGGGCTGTAAGAGATGTATTGTGTCTGCCTGAGAGCCAAAGGATAGGAGCAGGGGAAATGAGAATTGTGGGTTTTTTGAGGGTCTTGCTGTGGGAGTGGGAATGTAGCTGGGTGTTGGGGCATGCTGGCAGTGTTAGGGTCTGCAGAGCCTGCTGGCTGTCAGCATCCCACAGAAGGGGACTTGGTGTGCTGCTGCAGCCACCATGGCAGCACAGCTTGGAGCGGACAGCTTTGGAGTTAGTCTTGGACAGCATGCAGCTCAAGAGCCAGCAGGCAGAAATTGTGTGTAATGGTGGGCACCTGTAGGTCCATGGTGGCTGTTTCATTTCCACTGTGTAAGAGGGGAAGGATCTGTATTCCTCCTAAGCAAGAGAATTTCCTGCCTTTTGCTGGAGACATACTCTCTGAACTGCTGCAGAGAGGTATCTACTTACTTTAGTAGCATCCCATTGTTTCTTCTGCCCTGACTAGTGCACAAAGCACTCTGTGGGTCACTTTTTAATCATTATGGCCATCTGCAAGTACAGCAGTGATAAGGAGGGATGGGCTTCAGCCCACCTGGTATGCTTGTGATCTTTCTCTCTTTCCATTGCACCAGTGGCACAGGGCATAGAGGGATGAATAACACAGTGTGTTTCTTTAATGAATGCTGAATAGGTGAGTGTGAGCTGGCAGAAGCTTTATCTAGAAAGAAGCAGGGTGTTGGGAGGGGTGATACCTGCACCCAGAGGGGAGGAGAGACAGGCAAGTTGTTTCTAGCTGGAATTCTCAGTCCGGTTTTATTAGATGTGGGAGTAGTTTTGAAGACTGAAGTTGATGGTTCAGTCCAAAAGCTTATTGATTTTTCTGGGCAGAAGCAGTGCTTGTAAACTATTTCTCAAAGTGAATTATTCTTAGGGCCACATAGAAGCTTCACATTTGGAAGTTTTGCATGAATAAAAACCTAGGCCTCTTGGTATGGTGGGGTGCCTTAGGTATGGATTCTAATTCACAAAAGCCACGTACATAGCTTGCTTTTTATTGTTGTTTCGGCTGGTTTATAGTCTTCCTGTGAGGTGTCAGCATCTGTAACCAGCAGTGATTGTTCTGAGAAGGTTTACATGTAAGCGTGAAAGAGCAGTGCTGAGGGTGCCGGGGATAATTATGCCTTGTGAAGAGGCTCTCTTCATGCAGTAGAGTCAATATCTGTTACTTTTTTGGAAATATTGTACAGTACAGACTTTTCTTGATAACCACAGAAGGAAGTTGGTGGCTCACAGCTACAAGTTTTGTGACAGAGTGTGAGAAACTACATAAAACTTGATAGACCCTGTTAATTAAAAGTGGTAATAGAAGCTTTAAAGGGAGTATTGCAATGTATATCTTATTTTGCTAAAACTTTTCATGAAGTTTGGGTTGGGTTTAGTTGGCCTTCTGGTGGTTTTTTGGTTGTTTTGGTGCTTTTTCTTTTCTTTCTTTAAAGCTGAACTGTTACTGTCTTTAGGAAAGGAGGGCAAGGATAGCTACTGGAAAACCAGAACTTTTATTGAGGCTTGCATTAATTCCAGGTGTGAGGTTAAGACCTAAATCTTCCATCTGCTAATAAAATGCTAAGTTCAGCAGTGTCCCACTATCTTCCTCAGGAACAACGTGAAAGTTAAAAGAACCTCCAGAGTTTCTTTGATTCCCACTTGTCAGGGAAGACTTGAGGACTGGATGTGGCTTCAGGGTTGGTGTTGGGGTTTTTTTTGTTTGTTTGTTTTGTTTTGTGGGGTTTTGTTTGTTTGGGTTTTTTTGGGTTTTTTTTTTGGTTTTTTGTTTTTTTGTTTTTTTAAATTTAAATATATTTTAATGAAAGAGGAAAGTGGTCAGTGTTCTCTGGAGTAAGTGACACTGTATGCCAGGCATTTCAAACAGTGGTGTTGGTAGACAGAAGGAAACTTGTGAATTGGGACTGACGGTGGCTTGGGAGAACCATTTTTCCTTGGATATGTCAGCACTCCCGGGCTGTTAAGTCAGGTTGGAAGTACCACAGCATGCATTTCACTTAAAAGGATTTGAGAGGTCTAACCTAAACTCTGGTACCCTAGTGGTGAAAAAATTGAGTTTTATGTTTCTTGTGGCATTTGCTTCAACCATAATGAACATTGTTGTGGCCTCTGGCTGCTTGGTTGCAACTGCAAGACTAAATAATTTTATATGGTCTTCTTCTGCAATGGATGCACATCCTTGGTAATTTCTATTGCCAGCAAGCTGTTTGTGGATCTGAAATGCTTAATCTTGTGCAAGTTATATTTGCAGATGTAGCAGATTAAGTGTATGTTAAAGAGCTTTCCCAGTGTCAGAGGTAGCCAAACTTAACCCTGCAAGGCTTGGAGCGGGGACATTGCCTTACAATCTGAACCTGAACAACACATGTCCAGGTCAGAAAACTCAGGGAAGTCCAACTTGCACCAGGATTTGCAGCAGGAGTAGCAATTCCTGTGAGACAGTATTTCTTCCCTCTGTTACAGGAAAGAACCTAGGCTGTTTCGTGACTATGGAGTCAGCCTGGCAGTGTCAGCCAGCACCACCAGCTACTGCTGCAGCTGAGGAGCATCAGTGTCTGTGTGATTTAGCCCTGGGACTGAGCACTTGTGTGGGCTTTAACTATGCCTTCTAGGTGCTGTGTTTTGTATAGCACCGTGTGTTACCTCCTCTACTGATGACACACATGAGTGGAGGTTTAAAGTTTTGTGAAGTGAGTTGGATGCAAAAGCTGCAAAAGCTGATGAACTTGAGTTCATCAAATCATAGGAAAGGGAGAAGAAAATACAAAAATGGAATACTGAAATTCTTACCCAACAATTTTTGTTCTTTTGGCATCTGTGGTTTAAGAAACAAGGTGTAGATCTCTGGTTTAAAGAAAGCAAAATAACATAATAGAGGAGTTTTTGATTTATAAACAGCACTTCAACATCAAAAGAATATTTGAGAACACTTCAGGCAGAAACAAAAAATATTTTTTTGCTAGCATATTGTTTGCTTAACTTCACTGTGTTATTTACTGGTATATGTCTGTATAATCTTTGGGCTTTGGAGAGTGAAGACTTTAGAGGTGAGAACAATTAAGGAAAGCCTAGAGTATTTAGGATTGCAAGAGCAGCACTTTAGATCTTTGACAGAGTGTATTAATGTGTATACTTAAAAGTTCAGTTTGCTTCCACTGCTCTGTAAGCAAATATTTATGACTGAAGCATTTATGAACTACCTGAAAGAGAAGTTTGCTGTCAGTAGTTGGTAGTTGGGCCAAAGATGCGGATCAGCATCTCTGCAGAGAGAAGCATATACAAATAAAAAAAGGTAAAGAGCTTACTTCCAGCATGTTAAACCATGTTTATCCCTAAAGCCTGTGGGAAAAAATGGCAAAACCATGGAAAGGGGTCTTTGCAACGGAGACTGGGAAGGTTGCAGTGTCACTTGGGAAGGCCTGCAGAAGGATGCTGCTGGGACAAGAGGGACAGTTATTGTGGTGGCCAGGAGGAGCTGTAGCTGGTGTGTGTGAGACTTGTTCAGAGAAGAGTCGGCTGAACCTGAGGGGAGCCCAGCTTTTGGATCTGGCTTGTCACTTCTGCTGAAGAACTAGTGGGAAGTGGTGTCTGTGGTGGAGAGCCTGGGAGGTGGCAAGAGGAAGGAAGCTGAGGGCCCTGGCACAGCCGTGCAGAGCCAGCATGTGCTGCCTCTTCCCCTTACGTGGATGGAGGAGGTCAGTTGTCTGTACAGAAAGGGCAGCTGGATTTTGGCTTCTAAGTGAAACAAGTTGCAATGGGACAACAGAAAGCATTCTGGAGAATATAGGCATTGAGGAGAACCCCTGATCAGAGCATATTGAGGGAGAGGAGTGGAACCAGGTATAAAAGACACCAGGGAGCCGGGAGAATGCAATTTCAAGTTGGGCAGTCCCTGTTCTCCCCTGTCTGTATCACCACGTCCTCCCTTGGGTTTGGCAGTCACTCTGCCTCCTCCCTTTCCTTTCATCTGCCGTAATTTAGCAGGCTGTCCCCCTCGGTAAAGACCATGCGCTGCCATGCCGCCATCTCTATTGTTCCCCTTTTGTCACCCATACAGTTCAGTGTTATTTCCTGTACCAGGAAGCCACCTCTGCTTTCCCACAGGGATTTCTCAAAGCTGAAGTGTTCTTACCCTGAGCATATGTAGTTTATGCTCATGGGGTAACCACCTGGGCTAACGCACCCTTTCTGGGCAGCCTCCCTTCTCCATCTGGGGGTCAGTACAGATAATCTGAAAAGCTCTTCATACTGACAGTCTTTTTGAGGGGAGGAAAAAACCCTCAATGTTTTCTTCTAGTCCTTGTAAGAGACTTGGTATATGAGGTAATGTGTTGGGGGAAGGGTGGCATATGCTGAGCATAATCACTGGGTGACCTAAAAGTCTGACTCTGTCCTGTTGGGCCATCAGATGTTCTCTGGGGTAATGTGCACCTTACGCGGGTCATTCGAGATGGTCAGGAAGCTCTCATTCTTCAAGGAAGCAGCCCATGTTCTCACACTGTGTTTTTAACAATTCTGAAGAAATGACAGATTCTGTAAACCTACAACAGCAGTTTTGCTTAGTCACAAAATCGAGAAAGTAAGCTAACACAATAGTTTTGGGCCATGATAAAGCACATGTTTGAACACACAGCTTTGAATTTGAGTATTTAGATTCTTAAGGACCTGATTTTTCAGGCTAAAGATGACAGGGCCCATGCAGAGGAGGCACAGGATACAGCAAGCCACAAGTGATGGTGTAGAGGCTGATAAGACGCTGAATGCTGTCTGTGAGTTGTAGTATCTTTCTGCTCCTAGCAAAGAAATAGTTTAGGTAGGGGATTGGTCTAGTTCAGCCTTCCTGAGTCTGATGCAAGTTCACCTCTTTGGCTGACTTTTTAAGCCTCTGTCTTTAAATTGCACACACATGGTTTTTCCATATATAAAATATAATACATGAGAATGGAAATATTTTTTTTGTGCCTGTCAGCAGGGAATATCCAGCTTACTAAGCTTTCTTGAGTATAATTTTAAATGGAGAAAATGCCTCTATATAAACTGAGATTATCTCATCACAATATTTTTATGATAGTTAATTAAAATGTGAGGAAATCCTTTAGAGCAGATTTGCAGTTTTGTGACTTTTATGAGACTTAACATGAGAGATCTATTTTTATAGTTATGCCTTCTTATTAGTTTTGGGATTAGGATATGTTTAAATGCATGGCTATCAAATCCTGTGATGATTATTTGTTTATTTTGCAGTGTAGAGTAATTCAGTTATGGTCCCATTCATGTGTTGTTTGTGTCCCACTTTTCAATGAGATATTGTAGTGCTTTATTGTTATTTCTATTTAAAATAAACTCCTGGAATAGTTTTAATTTCAGCTTGTATTTTTTCAATATTACATTTCAGTGAAGCATATTTTACTAGATTATTGTGAATAATGATAATGTAGGTTGTTCCAGCTCTTGGGCATCCATTTTCTTCAGGCTGAAACATTGTAAAATATAAGTGAAGGAAGGATCACTGTGACTAGCTACAAGACACTGAAGTAATTAAAAAGTTTTCTTGGCATAAGTAGAGTCCTGTAAAAATCCTGGCTCACAGTGCATAAAATAGTGATGAAGCAAGACCTGTAGAAAGTTTACTGGGAGAAAGTGGGAGTTATTACACACTACTGTGTGCTCTGTTCTCTTTGCAGTGGACAGCACGTCAGTGGAATATTGATCTTTAGGCATAGTTCTTTCTACTTGAACTTGTGCTTAGGCTAAAGAAAGAATTGGAGTGAGGATATGTATGGGCCTAACTAATTTTTTGTCCTGCTTTAACTGTGCCTATAATAGTATGACAACATGAATCTTTTAATCACAGGCTCATCTGTCATCTTAAATAACACCTTGGAGTTGTTTGATTGCAGAATTTTCCAGTCTAAGAATAACTAAGGCATGGAGAGAAGTGATCTGCTGTAAATGTGAAGAAAGTCAGAGTCTATCAGAAGTGAATGTGATGAGGATTCAAAGTCATTTGCCTTGACCTATTTTTCTGAGTGACCACGTGGAGAGAACTTGTGCTCTAGGCCAACAGGAGAGAGACTACGTAAAGGAGCAAGGGATGCTGCTCTTTTCTCCCTGTGGTTCATTAAACACAAACTTTGGGGTTTTTTGCAAAGATCTAGACAGGAGATCCTTGGGCTGATTATCTTACAGACGTTGCTCAAGAACATAATGTGTGTTTCCCTGATGCTTGTATACCAGCCTAGGTGCTAGCGTGGATGTGCTTACGTGAGCAGACTGCAGTGTCAAAAGCAAAGCGAGGGAGAGGAAGGAGGAGGGAGAATTGTTTGTTATGCTGCCAGGAATACACATGCTGATGAGAGCTGTGTTTATATTAGCAGACTATTCAGATACAGCTAATTAATCAGAATTTGTCTACCAAACTATGCCTTGGAGACTGTAGTCCTTTTGCAGGTTTTGAAGAGAAAACAGAGAATGAATGGAGTCTCACTGTTGGTGGTGTTTAATAGAGGGAACATGTTAAAGGAGCTGTGGCTTTTCTTTTTCCATAAGCACGTGAAGAAATATGAGAACAAAAGTTGAAACAAGAAGAAATGAGAAAGGAAAGCAGAAAAACCTCTGAGAGAATAAGTGGAAGAAATAAAGGCTAGGATGTATTTTGTGTGTCTTCTGAGAAAAAAGTCATTGAAAGGTGGTGCAGAGCTGAATATCTGTCTGTCATCAGAGCTGTGGAAGTAGCATGCCTGTTCCCTTTGGGTCCTGACAAAGCTTTGGGTTCTCTCTCCAGTGATGGTGCCAAGAAAAACACAGGATTACGAAATTTTTTTCTGTGGCACAGATCTTCTTGGGAGACTTGTGAAACAATGACCAATAATTGTTCCTGACTCCTAGATTCCCTCCCAGAAAAGTAGTAATTTTCGATAACCTTTCATCTCATTTTGTCTCAGGTCATTTACCTAGCAATAACACTAAATACCTTGAAGTAGTCCATATAATTTTTTTATGGCAATTTGAGTTCAGCCTTCATCCATAGAGGGAAAATAGGCAGTGAAACAGATGAACTGTTAAATAAAATACCAGTGTTTCACATACAGGCTTGCATACCAGTGCAGCTAGATGAATACTGAAAGGAAGAATGAATTATATAGCTGCTGCTTATCAGAAGTTAGCAAATAGTAAATGCAGTTCCATTTTTATAATCAATTTCCTGGCCCTGGAACTTGTTAACAAAGGTTAGAAGCTGTAATAATTTTTGCTAAATGCCTGCATATTATCTCAGTGTATTTCTACATGCTGCATTTTAGGGAGATGAGGGTGAAATGTTTCTTTCCTGAAGTCTTTTGAACTGGCTTTTGAAAGATGAGGATCAAGCCCTTTGATTTCTAAGTCCAATTTACATTCATCCCACAACAAAGATGGTGGTGTGTATTTTCTCATTAGTCAAACATCTTTCTTTTTATTTCACTTGTAAGCCCAGATTACTTTCAGCATTGTGAGTTGAAAGAATGCTTGCACCCCTGCGTGGTTAGTTTAGCCACATCATTGTTCAGAATTTACAGATAAGAGGGATAGTAACAAAGGATAACTCCTCTTTTTTGTTATTTCTGTTTTCCTCCAATTTTTCTCAACAAGGATCCAAATTTCTTTGTGTGCAGAAGTTATTTGTTGCTGGTGGCCGGCTATGAATGCATTGAGCCATAAAATTGCCAATCTTTCAGTCCTGCTAGCCCATTGAAACCAGTATTTGGTGTTCATACAACATCTTTCATGTTCTTATTTTGAAGTACCTTCTTATCAAACATAACTTTGTTCTAATGTTCTGGCATCAATGTTTGATTATTGACTCTCTTCTATGATGGTATTTCTGGGGGCTTCTGCAGGCTTTGTGGCTGTTTTTCTGCTGGATGGCAGCACATCCTGTCAGAGTTGCATATCTCTGCCTTGTTTATTTCACTGAAATATTTAAAACAAAAATCTTGTGTGCAGTGTAACCCTTTGTTTTTTTTCTTTTTTTCTGAAGTTTCTGTCTGAAACTGCAGTTATCAATAATGGTTGGATCATGTTGGTCTGCTAGCCAAATCACAAGAACAGGTGTTATTTACCAGTAGGATATTTGGGGGTTTTTTTGTGTTTCTTGGTTATTTTGCTTGAGGTAAAATTAATTTTTGGTGAAACTGGTGGTCTTGTACCTCTTTTTTTTTTATGTTAATGTTTGTTTATTTTGCCATGAGCACAGTAAACTCTGCTGAAACTCCGTAGTGTTACCTGTTGAGTATTTGCTCATTTTTAATATTGTTTTAATAAAGAAAAAATTATTCTTGCTCTGTTAATTTTGTAGTTATTTATCACAGCTGTTTGTTATTTCTTTTTCAAGGCAAGCTTTCATAGACCAGTTAGTTTCTGAATCACACTGTATCACAGGCCCCCTACTTTTCAAAGAGCATTTCATTGGCATTAGGCTCTCATTAATTTTGTTTTCTGTCTCAGTATGATCTTTTTTTTTTTTGAACTGACGTAGTGTTCTGACTCCTCTATTTTTAAGTCACAGATAGCATCTATTTAAATCTCTCTTCAGTCATTTTAGTTTATAGAATTTTCTTGTCGTTTTCTTCTTCCCAGGTCCTCACTGAGAAACTCCACTGCCAGCTGCAGATTGCAGCAGCAGCGAAAATGAAAGCATTTCTAGGTACACTTGATATCTTTATTTAACTGGAAGCAATGCTGAGAATAGCAACCTCCTGTAGGCCAATCGGCTCGATTGTCATTCAGGTTTCGATATCTAAATTTGGTGGGGCTGTTTTTCTGTTCTCCAGGATCATGCATGTCTTCCCAAGTTGCCCCAACTTTTTGCACAGATTGTGGCAGGGAATCCAGATCACGTAGATAGTCTAATAAGCTCTGGTGAGCAGGGGATTACAGGGTTGAGGCAGGTGTCTTCTGGCAGTGGTTTTCTGGCGTGCTAAGTGCTAGCTGGGCTGTGCAAGGAACCTTGAATGAGCACAGCACTCTGGTGTGGTAATAGGGTAGCTGTGTGTGTGGTGCTGTGCTAGGAGTTGATTTATGGATGTTCTGCTCAGCTGCATTGTCAACAAGGCAATTTTCCTTCTAGTTTTGTTGCTGTGTTTTGGAACATCAGCTCAGAGCTGCCTGAGCTATACAAAAGACTTACAAGACTCCCTCTCAAAGTCATCTGCAGAGAGAAGAAGGACATAAGAGTCAGCTCAGCCCTTTGCAGAGGTGAGAGGAGGGGTTTGGATTTTACTGTGGTTTGCCACCATCACTTTCTCACCTTGGCCGGATGGGGTTGTCCCACTAACAAATGCTGCTGCTGCACTTGGAGCAGTGCTGCTGCAAGGGGGAGCAGTAACTGGCTGGCTTGCTTCTGGATAGCTAGGAGACTCAATGGAAGTCATTCCTGAAGTCGTCTGAAATGACAATGAAATAATATTAAGTACCCTGAGAAGGACTCTGTTACTGGATGACAGGAGAAATTGGATGGAGGTGAAAAAGCTAGATGAAAGGTGAAGGAAAGGAAGGAATGAGGGCTGTTGTAGAATTCTTTTTTTTCACAAATAAATAAATAAATAGTCTCTTACTGACATTAAGCAATAAAAACCAGGAATGGTTTCTTTGCTTTCTATTTTATATTTTTCACAGCTTATAAAAATGATATAACTGTGCTTCATTTATGTCTATCAATAATTGAGTCTGTAATTAAGGTTTTTATTACCAATAAACTCTTGTGATTCTGTGTGTACTGAATATTATTAAAGTCCATTTTTCATTATAAATTTTTCCTGGTGATCTGTTACTAAAGTGGGATTTTTTAATTTTAAAATAAATGACATAAAGCATTTAGCTGGCAATTCATTTTTTTGAGAATAAGGAGTAGAAGACAGCAATACAACAGATGATGATCCAAACGCTGCTGTCTCCATTTTTCTGTCTCATTAAGGAAATATAGAATTATTTTCTTTTTCAACCTTTAGTGTAGGTATTAGGCATGCTGACAGAATGTGCTTTACACTCTCTAATGTTACTACATACCAATCCTTTCTTTTGCTTTATTCCTCAAAAGCTACGCAAGTTCAAATGCAAGGCAAGGAAGGAAACTCTAGCAGGGATTTTCATAAACTGGTGCCTACAGATTAACATGTATTTCTGCAGGTGCCTTTTTTCCTTGTGCTTCCTGTCCTATTACGGTACATTAGAAACATTCTACAGTGGGGAAAAACTTAGTGGCATGAGTGGACTCCGATCACTGTATTTTCATATAGTGTGTGACTTATTTCCTTATAATAAGGAAATAAAGGTGCTACTTACAGTTTACTATTAGTGTCTGCATTTTTATTTTGAAAATACAAGTTAGATAGTGTTTTGAATTGGAACTTGATGAGGGAGAGCACAGTGTGCTGCACAGCAGTGGTTTCTGCACCAGCATGGGCTGTTTCTCGACATCCTGAACCCTTTTTTCTTCCTACCAAGTGACTTGTTGCTGACGTTGGACCACCTGCTTTGAAGACACTTGTTCTTAAAAGCGTGTCTGTACTTCAGAGTTTTTGCACTTTTCCACAGTTTGAGAAATTGATGCCTGACTGTGGTTTTGGTTTTTTCTTTTTCATTCCTCCCTTCCTTTTTTCCCCTCTCTGTCCCTGACAATCTTGCTGTCATATTCCCCTGTTTCAGTAGAGCTCTCGTACAGCCTTGCCTCATCAGCCAAGGTAATGAAGAGGCACGCCAAGCTGCTCTCAGGATACACAGTTTCCACTAATTGTGTGCTCTTGAATTGTCCTCTTAAGAGAATTATTTCAAAGATGGACTACAGGTCCCTTCACACGCAGTTTCAAAAACACCTTTGGGTGTTTGAAGTGCTAAGCAGCTGTCCAGTACCTTCCCTGACTTTAATTCGTTTACATGCTGCGAAAGTGGAGCATCCTAATTACACCTCATCACTTGGAAGGTCACTTTAGCAGCTCTTCCAATTAAGTTGTCTATATCAGTAAAACGGGATTATTTTTTTTCCTTGGATTTTTATTTGACTAAGGCTGAAGTCTCTCATGTCCCTTGTGTAGTTACTGTAAAATGTCAGGAAGTGAAGAAGAATAGTGATTTCCTCATGTAATGTACTGTCCTTTCAAAACTCCTTTGATGTCAAATTGCAGAGCTTGTTTATTGTACCATTGCTGTCCTTAGTAGAAGTCAGGTCATGTGTAGCTTCTGTCAACTGAAATCTAATCACCTGTTCTGCTGAGGTTTTGCTTGCTTGCTTTGACTTAATTTCTTTCACTGATCTTAGAAAGCATTTAATTTTTTTAGCAGTGTGGATCTTCACAGTGGAATAACTCATGCAGACATGTCAGTTAAGTTTCACCATTGCAAAGAGCAGGGGCTCTTTGTATTTGTTATTATTAAACGTGCTAAATAAACAGGGAAGTCCCTGATTATTTCTGATGCTGACAAACTAATTGTGTTCCATTATAGGGTGGCAGCTCAGCTGCCGAGATCACTGTGGCCTGATATCCGCTGTGTGTGTTGTGTGTGTAGCTTCTTTATTAAAACATTGAACTAGTGAAGTTCTGTACTGGTGTATTTTAAACACAAAATGACTTTAAATTATGCATTTTTACACTTGTGTCTATCCCTCTTAGTCTGGCATGAAAGCTCTCCTCTAGAACTTTTAGTGCTTAGAGCAGAAAGCAGAATGGCCTGCTCTAATACATGCAGAAACATGTCTTGGTGGCTGTGAAAGCTTGGTGTGTTTGTGTAAGATTGATCGCTCTTCTTCACTCTTGAGTTTTTGTTTTAGTTTTGCCCTTCAGAAGTTTTACTAGGTTAGTTTTTAAGTGCCAATATAGTACCTTAAGTGGGTGTGTTAGATATTCTTAGGTGCTATGTTCTTTATTGATGTTTGCAACTGGCACTAAATTTTGTTACGGGAAAAAATATAAAGCTAAGCACAAGGGATCTTTATGAAAAATTGTATGCTTTCAGAAGTGTTATGCTTAGCTTAATGCACACTTTAATTCTCCAGAAAGCACCTAAGTGAAAGACACAATGCAACAAATTTAATTGCATTCTCTTCTCCGCTTCAAATTACATTTATCACAGCATCTCAAGTGTTCCTCCTTTTTTTTGATGGCAAAAAAGTGTGAGCATATCATAGAGCTGTGGAAAAATTGAAAATTATCATATGGGAAGACTTGTGGTAAAAGGAAGAAAAGATAAAATGACAGAAATAAGGAATAGGATATTGAACAAATACACAAAGTATGGAGAGCAGGAAAAAATACCTTAAAAGAAAGTATATTCGTGAAACTGCTACTCACATAAATGAAAATTTATAGGGAAAAGTATATCTAACTGTTCAGAGGAAATCTGGATCATATAAAACTCTCTTCCATGAGAATATAATTTATTAAAAGCTTGTATTCAGTATGGAGTTTGGCTTGTGATAGTGATGGGCTAAATGGAAGGCTGTGCTTAGCTATTTAGTCTTTACCCAGGTCCGTTGATAGATACATTTTATTTTTTTTTTTTTTTACATGATGGAAAACTAAACTTAGGCTCATGCTGGATCAGCAAATACCATCCATTAAGTCTGTAAGGATTTTTTTATCTTGCTTTTCTGTTTTACTTTTAACCCTCAGCTTTGAAAGTCCACCAAACTATAACAGTAAGTTTCTATGGCTAAAGGTCAGCTGAGACCATGAAGTCCTTTAAATTCAGTCTTTGGATAAAACTGTAATAAAACACAGTATGTGTGCTTCCAGTGGAAAATCAAAGCATCTTTTTGGGAACCTAGTGAGGCGTATTGACTTCTGAATACACGCCATCAAACAAGATTTACGCATTTTTATGAAAGAGGGCAAGAATGGGTTAATTAAGCTACTGCATTAACTAGGCTTGCTTCTGTCACGGCACATAATACTGGCTCTGCTGTCTGTCACCAGGTTTACAAGCAGATTGGATCAGTAGTGCTGATGCACAGACCTGTGCAATGCTGGTTTAAGTAGGGTGAGAAGTATTGAGAGGGCTGGCTTTCTGTGAACCAGTGTATTGGTTTTGCATGGCAAGGTTTTTGTAGCGGTGGGGCTACAGGGGTGGCTTTTGTAAGAAGATGCCAGAAACTTCCGCCATGTCTGATAGAGCCAATTCCAGCTGGCTCCAAGACGGACCCACGGAACCATCAGTGATAGTGGTAGCACCTCTGGGATAATGTATTTCAGAAGGTGGAAGAATCTGCAAAATGGAGATTGAGCAGAAGTGAGAGTGTGTGATAGAAATGGCTCTGTGGACACCAAGGTCGAAGAAGGAGAGGGAGGAGGTGCTCCAGGTGTTGGAGCAGAGATTCCCCTGCAGCCCATGGTGAGGCAGGAGATCCTCCTGCAGCCCTTGGAGGTCCGTGGAGAAGCAGATATCCACCTGCAGCCCATGGAGGAGCCCACACCAGAGCAAGTGGATGCCCAAAGGAGACTGTGACCCTGTGGAAAACCCACACTGGAGCAGGCTTCTGGCAGGATCTGTGGACCCATCGGGAGAGGAGTCCATGCTGGAGCAGGTCTGCTGGCAGGACTTGTGACCCCACAGGGGACCCATGCTGGAACAGCCTGTTGCTGAAGGACTGCACGTCATGCAAGGAACCTTCCATGCTGGAGCAGTTTGTGAAGAACCTGCATGAAGGTCTCACACTGGAGAAGTTCAGGGAGGACTGCCTCCTGTGTGAGGGATCCCACAGTGGAGCAGGGGAATAATATTGTGAGGAATCTTCCCCTGAGCAGGAAGGAGCAGCAGAAACATGTGATGAACTGACTGCAGCCCCTGCTCCCCATCCCCCTGCACCACGGTGGGGGAGGAGGTAGAGAATTCAGAATAAAGTTTCGGCAAGAAAGAAGGGAGGGGTGGGGGAAGGCATTTTAAGATTTGGTCTTATTTTCTTATTATCCTACTCTTACTTGATTGGCAATAAATTAGATTAATTTTTTTCAAGTGAAGTGTGTTTTGCCCAGGGTGGTAACTGGTGAGTGACCTCTCCCTTCCCTCATCTCAACCCACGTGCCTTTAGTTGTATTTTCTCTCCCCTCCCCAGCTGAGTAGGGAAGTGACCTGGTCACTTCCAAAGTCAGCACACCACAACCTGCCGTGCAACCCATGGGAAGGATCTGCTTGGTCTTGAGCTTTGGGCATCTGCCACAGTGGGATATGTGGGTAGCACTTCTATGGTATTGGAGCCCTTGAGCGTGGCGTTTAACTGCTGGGGTGGGTCAGTGTGTGGAACTGCTGCAGAGACTGCTCAGTTCTGTGCAGAGAACAAGCCACTCCCAAAGTCCTTTGACTCAGGTGTCAGCAGGAATGATGATTCAAAGAACTTCAGCTCTTAATTAGTTGAAATTTGAAAGGTGTTTATAGAAGCTAAGAGCATGAAGTAATTTGTAAGTAGACTAAAAGCTGCCATAGTTCAGATTAACGATCTCTTCTTATCCTTTAATCTACCTGTGCTCATACCAGGAATACCAGTCTGAGATGTGTCTCTGTGCTGATGTCTGGGGTTGCAATTCTTTCACTAGGAGGAAAACTCTTCACAAAAAGTGACAAAAATGGTCATACCTGTCGCTTAAAGATAAAAAAACTTAAAAATAAAAATCCCTGAGTTCCTATTTGTATGCTGGGTTTTTTCAGCTTGTTTTAATTTATCATATGCATCAGGGACTGTGGAATCTTACCTGCATATGCCTCGTCAGGGTTGTTTTTTCTGTTTAGATTAAAATGTAAATATGTAAGTATAGAAAATCATCCATATTAAGAATTCAGCGACTGACTTGTTATAATTGAATTTGTCTCAGACTGGGCATTTGTGCTTTAGCTAGTTTAATTTGCATTTGAATAAGTAGAAATTTTGAATTGAATGCTCAATTAGAAAGTTGAATGCAGGTACGTACTTTCTTACTGTATTCTCCAGACACACTTGTAAGTCCAATTCCTAGTTTTCTTACTCAGAATTTACATTTGTATTTTAGATGGTTTTGAGGGATTTGTTAGTTTATTTCTGTACCAAACTCAAATCTAGAATTGCCAGACTTTAATTAGGACTTTGTTTCAGAAGCACTTTTTCTTTGCAGTAACAGGTAGTAAGAGTAGTAAGAGTAACAGGTCTGGTATTTTACTTGGTAGTAGTCTTGAAAAACAGTAGTATCTGGCAAGATATATGTGAGTTAAGCAGAGTTGATGCACTGACAAGCCCCAATCCACAGAATCAAATTAGATTAAATTTATTCCAACTGAGCAGGAGAAATATTTCTGTGTATATTTAGAACATGTAGGAGAAGGTATGTAATTTGGAAGTTAGTTTAATACCACTTTTTTGGGGAGAAACCTTACAGCTTGGCAACACCAGCATTAGAACTAGCAAATTGCAGGTAGGAGATGCAGGCAAATAAATACTTGCTGTTAAAATGGCTTATTAAATGCTAAAAAAAGCAATGGCATGTCACTTCTAAAACCACTTCAGAAAACTTTTCTTTCAGAAATGGATTGTGAGATAAAGAATGAAGAACAGGAAAGAGGGAGGAGAAGGCAGAGTGTGAAGTATGACCACAGATGAATCTGTACCTTCTCAGGCTGGTGGTGCATCCCCACTGCTGCATGGAGAAGTGTGAGGGTACCAGGCATGTATGATGCCCCGGCAGCCTCTAAAGCTTCTGCTTGACACACTGGGCTGCAGCGTGTTGTTACAGGCCCAGTAAATTCAGAGGGGACAAATGGGTATTTTAAGCAACAAAACAGCAAAAGCAGAGGAGAGATATGCAGAAACAAATTTTCGGTAGATCTGTATTAAATGTTTAAGGTGTTAGGCTGCAAGAAGCTCCTTAAAGGGGAGTTTGCGTATAAATTCAGCAGACTGGAAAATTGAGGTAGGCTCAGAGGAGTCTTGCATTTCCAGTTCACGTTCACTGCTAATTTCAGGCCATAGGTCATGGCACATTTGGGTGAAGCAGGTGGTTTATGCCCACATTGGAATTTTCACTGGGAAGACTTATAGTGATATTAGCAAGAAAGAGGTGCACATTTAAGACTGGAAGGGGCATCTGGGTTCACCAAGTCCACGCCTACATAGTTGTAGATGAGAATATAAATTCCATTTGTGAATTGACTGACTCCCTTTAAAAATGGTTTCTGTTATTGATTCTTCCATTCAGAAGGCAAGAAAACTTCAGCTTGTCAGAATGTCAGTGGCAGTATTTGAACTGTAACTTGAACAGTTTTGCCTCCAGTATGTTTAGATAATAAAGTCTTCTCTGCCAGTATTCCCTCATATGGTAGAAGTTAACAGAAATGAGCTGTTGAGTTGAGGCTTTACCGTGGTCATTGTACAGTGACATGAATACTCTTTGCCCAGGTATAATTCCTTTTTCTGTTTCTGTTGAGCTGTCAGGCCACAGTTGCTGTGTCATTATCTGTCATGCTTATGCTGTACAGCACTTCCAAGTGAGATGTCCTGAAGATCTTGCATTTCTATAACTTTTATCCCATTTCTATTACTCTACTCCTAAGGCAATCCCACATCTTTCAGTGTGGTGTTCTCATTTTTTCTGATGACAGCATCACAGCATCTCTCCACTCTGCTCATCCTGCAAGTCTCATTAGTGCACTGCAAAGAGCATTGGTGAGAATTGAAATAAAGAATTTTGGTGTCAAGTATTTTGAGAAGTCCACTGATAACCTCCTATTTGTCACTGGGCTTAATTTCCTGTGCAGTTAACTTAGTATTTAACCCTGTCAAAATTTGCTTTGCAAATGAACATAGTGACAGGAGTAGTAGAGCGGTTGACTTGGTTATGAGCTGTAGAGTCTCATTGTCTTGACATGAGACAGTCTGTAATTGATATAGAATTTTCTTCATATCCTAACTCCGAAGCATGTCTTAACTTTAGAAGGTTAGTTCATTCTTCTAGTATCAGACTCTAAGTAAAAATAGACTTGGGTTTTTTGGACCAAACATTTTATTAGCGGAGAAAATGACTGAACTGTGAAGACATAGTGAATAAAGCAAGATGGATATGGATAGGAGACTTGATGGTTATGTTAAGGCACATGAAAGTGTTGGACTTTTTTTTTCTAAAGACTTAGTCATACTTGTTTATAAATTATTTTCTTACAACTCTGCAGAACTGAGCCTGGTTCAGATGGTACTCTTTTTATTCTTCTGTTCATCATCAGAATATTCTTTTTCTGTTAGTTTGTGTGCATGCAAGAATGTATGCTTTCTACAGCTTATTGAAAGAATCCTATAAATGTACATCTGGGTTTGAGCAGGAAAAAAGGGTTTTTTCCTACTGGAAGGCATCTTGAGATCTAGGATGTCTTGGATCTCAGAATCAATGCCTGGCACAGTTTGGCTCACTGTCCTTGATGTCCAAGGTGACCCTTGATTTTTTTTGTTTCCCTTACCTTCTGTTCACTGAAAACAGAAGAATTCATATAGCTGGAGACACAAAGTTTGGGGAAGTTTTGAGAGGCCTAGAACATAAAGAAATTTTGGAGGTAAATGTGTAATCACTTTTTACAGCATTTTAAAAGTAGGACATAATTTAATTGCTCTGACTGTATCATTAAAACAAATTCTTTATGCTTTAAAATATCAATTACGTTAAGGGGTAAAATTAATGCATGTTTTATGGAGCGTAAACTCAGTGGAAAAAGCAATATAGTGGGAGAGAAAGGAGGTAAATCAGAAAGGAACGTATGTGAGAATGGTGAAAGATACCATATGAAAAGTCAGTATAATGCGGTTTCCTATATTCTCTTATTGATTTTAGATCTGCTGATTTCAGGCATAGATAACAGCATTTTTGTAGTACAGAAAAAGGGGATCTAAGTAATTTGGAAAGTTTGATTCATTGTGAACTTCTGAATTGAGTGAAGAAACCATAATTGATATTTCCAGTGTGTCCGTAATAAGTAATAGCTCTGTGACAAATCATGCTTTTTTTTTTTTTCATGTACATCCAGCTTTCCCCAGCACACATTTAAAGAAGTTGTTCCTTTTGCTCTTGAGTAACTAAATCTCGAGGGAGCAGAGCAGTGAAGTCCTGATAAGAGATGAGGTGGCTGCGTGATTCGTAGAAAGGAGGCTGGACTGAAGGATGCCTGGTTCCTGAGAGTCTGCCTGCTCTTTTTTGTGTTTGCTCCACTACTCTGTATATTCACCAATTATTTTGTTTTCAGCGCTACTGAAACCAAGTGGTCGTTTCTGTGAATGCCAGTAAAGCAATGCCCTGCTTAGCTGGAAGAAGGGTTGCTCATTTTATGCACATGTGAACCCACATGAAGAGCTGGTTCTAAACAGCCAAGGTCCACACCCCTGTAATTATGAAATCAGAATTAATGGCTTTCTTTTTTTAACGTGCATCATTTCTTGTCACTACCCGTACCGTTAGTGTAAATGCAGTGATAAAGTGAAAACAAAGCGGGGGGAATACCCTGTCCCCTCATAGACTTAAATAGGGAATACGCATAATTCTTTGAAGTGACACGCAGCTGGACTTGACTTCCAGAAACAGCATTGTAATGAGACTCATGCTAGCTTTAGGCTTGCCTGCCTATAAATTACGGCAAAACATTTATCATATATTATTTCTACTAAACATTAGCTGCCCCTGGCAGTTTTAGTGACAAAATAAATTACAGAGGAAGTTATTTCTGTTTTGGATTTCCTCAAAAAAAGTAAAAACCAAATCCCAAAACCTCAAGAAATAAACAGCACAAACAAACAGCCCAGCCCCAAACAATACTGTAACAGGGTTGTAAGGCATACTGCTTTGGCATTTAGTGTTTGACTTTGGAGTTAGAAATCAAAACTCTTGTTTTTTCATAAGGCATAGCCATACGGAAGATAAACCAAGATAAGTAGAATGTCTTGCTTTTTTATTCATTTCTCCACAGCAGAAGGGAATTGGTTGGTGAGATGATAAAAAAAAAGTCAACCAGTGATGAGTGGTCCTGCTGAAATCTCATCCTTCTTGGTTATGAAGGAGTTTCCTGCAATAGCAGGTGGTGATAGCCTATGCATGTAGTATTTCTCTTAAAGCACAGAATGTGCAGTCTTAAAGTGCAAAAAATGGTTTCTTTCAGCTTGTTTATTAGGTTTGATTTTTTATTGGCTTGGTGTGTTTTTCTTTTTTTCAAAGACTAGAGATAAATCTGAAGACAAATCTGAAAAAATATAAAAATATTTTTAAATTCCCTAGATTGACTTTCTTGGGAAGTGGCAAATAATGCTCTTCATGAGTAAAAATTATGCAGCAGGGTGGATGGTTTTGTTTTTCCCAATAACAGGTTAAAAAAATACAATATTAGGTTATCAAGAAAAAAATTCTTAAATCTCTATATTTTACGTTCAGATATTAAGCTATAAGATGAGCTTATATGACTTTTTAGTTTTTAGGGCTAGCTGGTAAATTCAGTTATGGTATTTTTTTCTTATGCTGGAGTAAATCTTCAAGAGACAATGGAAAGGCGAGATGTATACTGAAATTATATCTAGCTGTAAAATAAGTGTAATGTTAATGTGCTAAACTTCCAAAATTATGTTCAAATCATAACATCATAGAATGGTTTGGGTTGGAAGGGGCCTTACAGATCATCTAGTTGCAACATCCCTGCCATGGGTGGGCAGCGACACCTTTCACTAGAGCAGGTTGCTCAAAGCCCCATCCAGCCTGGCCTTGAACACTTCCACCGATGGGGCATCCACAGCTTCTTTGGGCAACCTGTTCCATGTCTCACCACCCTCACAGTAAAGAACCTAAACCTCCGGGTTTTTGGTTTGAAACCACTCCCCTTTGTTCTATCACTACATGCCCTTGTAAAAAGTCCCTCTCCAGCTCTCTTGCAGGCGCTTTTAGGTACTGGAAGGCCACTATAAGATCTCCCTGGAGCCTTCTCTTCTCCAGGGTGGACAATTCCAACTCTCTCAGCCTGTCTGCAGTGGAGAGGTGCTTCAGCCCTCTGATCACAGGGTTTAAAAAAAAAAAAAATCTCAGAAATGGAGCTTAAAACATGAAGGGCTAAAACTAGGCATCTTTTACATCCTTCATGTTTAACACGATTGCGAGAATTTTTTGAGAAGTCCTACTCAAATAGTGAGATTATTAATTGTGTTGTTACGGTTGTGTGGGAAGAGATTGTTACAAGAATAAATGGCATGTCTTGCTGCCTTTCTCCCACTCCCACCTTGAGTGGGAGTAACGTGGAATGAAAGGACAGATAAAGTGATCAAATAAAACTGGCAGAAAGCATATGTAACAAAATCGGGTTGGAGATTAGTCTGCTAAAAGGAATATATCTGTGTGGTATCTGGGTGGATACCCAGCTGAAGACTTTGGACTTCAGCTGTCTAACCCAGAAACTGAAAAAAAAAAATTGAATCTTTCATGAAAGTGAAAACTAATGTACTAGAAATGAAACATTTATAAAATGTGAGCAAATACAAAATAAGTGACTTCACAAAGCAGCTAAAGATGCTCACCTCAGAATTAGGGTGATTTCTGTTTGCCATGGTGTGATGTTCTGAGGAGCTGGAGATGTGAATCTAAATCCCCTTGGCCAGTACCCCGGTTGCAGGGTAGGGAGGAAGATCTGTACAGCCATCCCATGTATATTCATAAGTGTTCGCTGCAGCAGAAGTGGAGCCTGCATGTGTCAACTCCTAGGAAGTATCTCAACCCCCAAAAGAAATCATTTTCATATAGGAGAAGCACGTCAACAAGAAAGACTGAGAGGGTCATGGCTTTTCGTGATTTTTCTGGTCTCACAGCTGGGCTTGCTACTGTGATGTGCTGGCACTGTTCAACCAAAGAAGCTGAACCTGAGTGTCTGAAACACCCCCAGGAGTTGAGGGAGAAATAAAAGTGCATGTTTGTACCTATTTTGTGGTTGGTATTCTTTGTAATGAGCATGTAAAAAAATTGGTGGATAGTGTTTTTGGGGGGTTTGGGTTTTGTTTGGTTTTTTGTTTGGTTCGTGTGTGTGTGCGCGTTTGTTTTTTTTTCTTCTTTCATTTAGCAAAACCAGAAAATTTGGCTGGGGGAGTCTTTACTTCAAGAATTGGCTTCTACATGACAAATTATCAAAGCACGAGACAGTTACTGTCCAGCCACAGCTCCTCTCTTTCAAACCTTTTGTTTGTGCCAAAACACATACTGTTCTTCTTTCTGAATTGTGGATTATGGCTGTGGTGTGCAGCACGCTTGCATGAATCTGACATGAGAAAAGAGATTTCTGCTGGAAGGAAAGATCCTTGGAGACATGAGCCCTATGCCTTGATTTTTTTTTTTATTTTTTCTTTTTAATTTATTTTTAATTTTTAATTTATTTTTCATTGCTTTTCGCTATGAAGAGAAAAGGGTGATCCCTTGCTCACTACACTGACAATACAATGTGGAGGCTTTGTTGCCCCTGGGAGAGCCCAAGGACCCTGTATGTTCCCATAAAGAAACATGTTTTGACCTAAAAAATGAACACTTTATTGTAGTCAGTATTAGATTAACAGATTTGCTGTGGTTTTCTGATCTGTTGTTTCAGTGTCAGTTAATTGTCTTGGCTGTGCTTTATAAACAAAGAGCTTTTGGAAGTTTAAACCCACAGTTGTATCAGAAGAAAGCCTGTTCACTTAATTTTTTTCATCTCTTGTCAATGGGTATGCAAATACTAATTTTTGGATGCTGTTACAAACTGATGAAGGAATATGAGGATATTTCTTTCTCTGCCACCTGAAAGTTGCAAAAAAACATTTTTGTAAAAGTAGAAACCCCAATTAAGTCTTAATTACTTGATCTCCATCCCTATTAGTGAGCAAAGAAGGGAAGAATTAGATAAAATTATTTTCTTACTGCTGAGAATTTTTTCCTATTTTTATTTTTTTCAGGCTTCAAATTCAGGAGTTGCTTAGATTACTTTTTGAAAGTCCAAAGATGTAATCTTTAGAATATAGGTGGGGTTTTTTTGCACACAGTTGAGTAGCAGGAAGAAATAGGTTATATAAAGGTGATGTCAGGATCCAGAGCATTAGACTGTTTTTTATCCAAAGTGTGAAGTTTTAATAGCCTTTTTAAAAGCTATTTTGAAGCACTGTTCCTATTCTACAAAGGTTAAATTTTACAGCTTTCTAAAAATGGCGTGTGCTTAGGTTATAAATGCATTTTGAATTCTCTAGTACCATCTTAAATGTTAGCGGGGTGAAATCTGAATGGATCTTTTCTGACCAGTGACCAAACCAGTGAAATGTATTTCTTTTTCTCCAAAGTCAGTTTCTCCTTTTTTACTGTAAAAGTAAAATATATGTATTTTGAATAGAAGAAATAGACATTGGCGTGCAACTATATCAAGTATACTGTGTGCTACGAATGAAAGTACTTGAAGCCTTAAAAGTTAGGTCAGTGAAAAATCCTGAAGGAGGAGGAGATTACAGGCGTCTGCTGACAGCTTTCTGACAGACGTGGTCTGATCCCTAGACATCGGTATCGGACTGAGCAGGGAATGCATTGGCCTGTTCTATCTGGTGAATGACTTTAAAATTTTCAAGAGATAAAAAAGGCACATAACATCTGGCTGACAAGGAGATATTTGTGTATCTCGGCAGTTCTTGTGTCTTTTAAGTTTGAGGGTGTATCTTTGTGTGTCCTTGCAGGGGGATTCCCCCTAGGCATGAGCTATGACCTTGGACAAAGACAAGGAATTCTGGCTTTTGACACTTAAGCTGCTTGTTTAAGAAATAAACGGCTTTGGCTATCATTTAGGGGTTGGTTTGGTTGTTTTAACTACACACCAGTGAAACATCAGTCTGATTCTAGTTATTTTTGCCATTATTTCCAGTATTTTTCTTAGCGTATATAAACACAATATAAACAAATGAAATTGAGATTGACAATATTTAAAGAGCTTCCTTGGGCAGAATGTGCTGAAAGCCAGAACAATTCTGGGTTGTTGTCTTTTGGCTTGGGGTTTGTTTTTTTTTTTAAAGTGTAGAGAGACAATGGAAATAGTGGCTTCTGACAACCTTTGCCAATATTTGTGACTTATGCTTCATGTTACTATTCTTCTAGTAACTACAGTAACTACAAGTGGGTTCACTTGTCTTAGGCTGTGGGAAAAAAATGGGCTGTAGAATGCAAACAGACACGAATGATTAAAAATAAAATCTCATCTATGTGCACAATGCCTAATTTGATTAGGGAAATTTTTCCTGGGAATGTTACCCTCAGAATGTCATCAGTCATCGTTTAGTAGTCAGTGTTGTTACCTACCCTGCAGAGTGTGTCTGTGCAGCTGATGGTGACTGCAGAAACGGTCAGCCCTTCTGAAGGGCAGGGTTAGCAGTAAATGACAGGAACTTTTTTTTTTTCCTCTCTGAACATGAGTGTGTCTGAAATCTGGCAAATTTTGTGGCAGAAACCAAGAGAGGATAAACTTTCTCTTACTTAGAAACGCCTTTTCTGGCACAAAACCCTGACAGCTTTTGTGTCCCCTGTTGGCCCAGGTTGAATGGACTGGAGCAAATATGCATAGTGAAGGATGTCACTTGTAACACAAAAATAGGGAAGCAAACTTCTCAAACACTCTTGCTGGGCTTCCAAAACAATAAAGTGCCCTCTTAATTTTCCTGTCCCAAGTGTTTTTTTTTTTTAATTAATTTTGCAAGCTGTAAATAAATCCGTGATTTAAACTATTCTGGTACATGTTAAGAACCCTTCGTGCAAACAAAAGCAGAAGCAAACCCACCATTTAAACTGGGTCTGATTTTCTGAAAAGGAATTCTGATTTTATACTGTGGCTACAAATGTCTGTGAATAACCATCTATTTGAACGGGTTGTGTGTTTTTTAACAATAGTTCTTTTCTTTTGGATGGTAACCATAGTGAAAAGCCATTCAACTTTACTTGACTTCAGAAGAACCCTGGCAGAGAACTTTAAATGGCTAAGCCATTTGTTTAATATAATCTTATGAATTGAGCAAAACTAAAATTCCTATTTATCAGTATGTTTTGTGATGCAAAGCATGCTCCGGAAGTTCTTGTAAGCGTCTTGATGGTTGAATTCATGTAAGTTAGCATGATAAAATTTTAAATATATTTCACGTTACTGCTCTGAACAGATTCTGAGTTCTTTTCTGTGTAATACCTGAAATTAAAATTACTTCATAATTGCATGGGCTAGTCCAAGCAAGGGAGGGAACTTTCCTAGTTTGGAATTTTCAGGTGTCTGTGTTTCGTTGCTGTAATTCTATGTCTGATAGCAATTGGCTAATCATAAGTATATGAAAGTGCATGGTTTATTAAGAAAGACAGACTGGTAATAAGACCTTGGTTTTTTTCCTGTAGGATTCAAATTAAAGTAGGCCTGAGAGTTCTTACTGTTTGATAAAGCTGTGAATCAGTTTTCTGAGATTCCCTTGTTTAAAAACTGTGCAGTAATTAGTAGAACTGCAAAGAGAAGCACTCAAGCAAGGTAACATTTAACTGGAAGTGTTAAACATGTGAAGGCAATAATACATGAACTGATTGTTGGAACATGCTGGCAATTTTGTATAGTTCTAGAAATGTGGGGTCATAGATTACATTTTTGGGTTACTTAGCTCCTTTGAAACTTACAAGTTTTCAGTCTCATCCCAGTGAAGTAGTTAGTCTTTCCTTTTAATTTTTAAGTTATGTTATAAAAAAAAACATAAAAATGTCATGTACTGAAAAGTGAAGTACAATTACTATTAAGTCTGTAACAACTCGGGGGGAGTGGGCAGAGGAAGTCTCTTAAGCATGTAAATCTGCTCCATATTAATTTATACCAAGTGTAAAAGTTCAGTGAGCCCTGTTTATGGGAATACACAAAGGATAAAGTGGTCCTGCTAAGATGTTCACTGTTGTACTTATGAAGCAGCAATTCAAATTGCAAGTAAAATATACCTGGTTAAGATTATGGTTTACTATTCAAAAAAATTAGTTCAAATGCATCTACAATTCACAGATTGTTTTTTTTTCTTTATTAACTCCTTCTATCCCAAGTTGGAACCAGTGAGAACTGGAGCCATTTCTTATCCACATGAAATTAGAGTGTTGCTGTGGTAGAGTTCTCAAATTGGATAACACGTATTTTTGCATTTTAAAACTCAAAGACCTGGATGGATCATGAGTAAAAGTCTGTAAGATTATTTTCTTTTTTTTGTCTTCTGAAAACTGGATTAAAACATTAATGTGGAGATGTGGGGAAGAGGGGAGGAGGTTTTTAATGATCTTTTATCTCAAAGACTAAATGTTTGAGCTGTGTTATCCAGCATTTCCTCATCTTTCTTTCTCACTTCCTTTTCTGAGGGTCGTGTTGTTTCCTTCTGTCATGTCTTTCTTCTGTTCCCCTTGATGCCCATTAGGTTGTTTCAGTAATTTCTAGTCTCACTTCACTCCTTCTGTGTCTGCATCCATACCAGCCAAGGAAAAGGGCAGGTGGTAGAGCATGGTGTGCATCCTTCAGCCATACACCCTGCTAGGAGCAAAGTCTGACTGCTGAATTTGCCTCAGCACGGCAGTGTTGTGCCTGGAGCACATGTGGAACCGCCAAACAGCTCATAGGCGTGGGGAGCCTGTGGCCCTGCCCTGCTTTGCTTGCCATTGCAGACATTTGAATACAGGTTGTGTGTTTGCAGTGGTGGCATTGGTGTTGAGCACTTTTTTTTGTTGTTTTTTTTGTTGGTTCATATGAACCCATCAGTGTACAGTCCTGTCAACAGAAAAAAAGAAAAGGAAAATAGAAGCCAAAGGTTGAAATTTCCAAAGATGTAAACAGCAACATTTACTCACAAACATGCCTTGTACCCAGGGCACTTGGGAGGTTTGCAAAGGTTTCCTCGATCAGTGCAATTTTCTCACTCATTGATGTTTAGCTCAAAGTTGAAAACAAAGCAAATTCTATTGGCAGCAGTAGGAGTTTTGTTATGATTTCAGTCTTCCATTGCAGAAGGTGCTGTGTTGTTTGGATTTTTCTGCAACTGTTGTTTACAAGTTCTTTTGCAAATTGTTAATGCCTTTTGACTTGTACTGGGAGTCTGGCACCAGCATTAGAAGAAGAGGAGGGGAACAAAAAAGTTAGAAAAGCCGGAAGACTTATCTGTTTTCCCTGACAGTAAGTAACCTCACTGCTTGGATGGAAGACAGTTGTAGGCAACAACAGAAACTGTACTTAAATACGCAAATGCTCTATGGTTTTGTCATTGTGTTAAACACTTTTGCCCAAGAGTAATTGTCCTGGTCGTCTTTATGGAGCTGAGAGTTACTTTCTGAGGCATTCATTCTATAAACTTTTAATTAGAGCACTCAAACACTCACACTGGTGCAATTTAGCAATGATACAGTAAAGATAACTGTATTAAGGATAATTTTGTGTTCAAAGGGGTTTTTTAACTGAATTTCATAGCAAGACGTATAATTTGATCATTTGTTGTAGGAGAAAGGTTATGGAGGTAGTGCCAGGTTACAATACACTGAATTCAATAACTTTATGTTTCAGGTCATTCTTGGTTAAGGGAAAACAAAAATCTTTAGCTCACCTGTACCTTTTTCTTAATAACTCTCTTTTCTTTATGATACATAATTCATCAAAAAACACCCGCAGATATGCTCTTTTGAAATTTCAGCATGGAAACATCAAAACTTAAGTACTTAAGCATAAACAGCCTTCCACAAAGTTCTGTCTTCTGATCCATGTGAATGTCATCGTTAATGTTTCTCGGATGTACTATTTGGGCTTTGCCACTGGAGACTGTTAAGAAGGTATGGCTTTGAAGAACAGTGACAACTTCATTGCTGTTCCTCAGGTGAGGATTGTGAAGAGTCTGTGTGTATTGTTAAGATTGTTGAGATTACTTATGCTTTGTGCCTTGTGTTGGTTCTTAAATACCATTGCCGTCTTCTTAATACAAACCTCTAAGCAGGGGATTATTTTACCTACTTTTTTTTTTATTCCTGATTATGTGCTACAGGGATAATAAACTTTTCAGACATTCTGTGCATAGCAGCTTAACGCTTACTGCACAGCTCTGTCTCATGCATCATAAAACGTGCACAGAACTTGTTTCTTGGTAAGGGCTTGTCCAGGCAGGTTTGCTGGGGAAACTTGGGGCAAGTCAGATGAACAGGTTAGCTCAAGAAGTGAGAGGCATTCTCTACCCCAGAATGGTGTAAAAAATATGTGGAAGTTTGCCGTTGTCCATAGCAAATGCACTCATTCAGTTGTTTCACCTTATTTTTCTGGGAGTGCAGTTGCTTGCAGAAAACAAGCCCTTAAAAGTTGCTTTGAAACCACAGAGCATCACCAGGCGTTTGAAATAGAAACAACTGCTGTCTGACACGTTTTCCAGGGTTGTACTGACAGAGGAAAAAGCTCTGTTCTTAATTTAGTCTCCTGACTGCAGGTATGTGCTTCAGCAGTATGTGGGTATTATTTGCTGAAGCTAACTCTTACCTGGCTGTTTTGGGGATGCTGTTGGTTTGGCACGTATGTTACGATAACTTTTTTCAGCTATAGAGCATACTAATACAGGCTCTTTAAAGAGCCTTGGTTGCGTGAACAGTTTGAATGGTTACCTGAAGCCCAGATACTTTTAGGTTTTGGAAATACTCCAAGACAAAGTAGGTGGAAAGCTACATGTAAGACTTGTGGTGTTGCAACACAGTGTCATGGAAAAGATGGGAGAAGGAGGTAGAGCGCCTTATTAACCACAGAATTCTGGAAGATAATTAACGATGAACT
Organism: Cephalopterus ornatus; assembly: GCA_013396775.1. Lineage (NCBI taxonomy): Eukaryota > Metazoa > Chordata > Aves > Passeriformes > Cotingidae > Cephalopterus > Cephalopterus ornatus. The sequence continues at coordinate 302,024 of VZRE01001450.1, forward strand.
GGAATAAAAATTGCTATACAATTAAAGGAAGAAGTAAGTGTGTTTGGTTACTATTAAATTAGCTCACTTCTCTGCATCAAAATTAAGGCAACCAGTTAAATTTGCAGTACAGCAATAGCCACTGTACTACTAGTAGTAGAGACTAAATACCAATCTGTGAGAAAAATAAGAAAAAAAAAACCCATATAATCTCTGCACTTGGACTTGAAGCAAACATACAGTGAGATTTAATTTTTTAATGTACTAATTTTTTTTTTTAATAATTTTTTTTAATGACTGAGGACTGAAATATTTCTATTGTAAGAGTGAGGGCCACTCAACATCTTTCACAAGCAGCTGTTACCTGCCTTTTTTGTCAATTAAATGTTTTCTTTCTGTAAGAGGTAACAGTTTTTAAAGGTCTGATGCCTGCTTTAGCATGTTGCGTGTAAATATTAGCATGTGTAGAGCGGGTGTTCCAGATTCAAGTTTGATCTAAAATGTCATGGGAGGACACGCACTCTCATGTAGCACTTGGAGGCCCAGGCTGCCGAAGAGATCTGTGCTCACGTGGGTCGAACAGTGGGTTTGAGAGTACATGGTTGGAGAAAAGCTGCTGGTTCATCAGCATGAGGCTGATCTTTGCAAGGTTGGTAAATACATGAATGAAGCTCAGTATTCTTAAAACGTTACCGCGATTCTTGTTGCTGGTTGGAAATTGTTTTCTAAAGGAAACAAACTATTGCACATTTATTCTTATGAAAATTAGCCTTCCGAGAGACAGTTCTCAAATGTTATACAATTAACCACTTTTGGAAACAAGGAAAGACAGATTTTTGAATGTATAATTTACACTGATGTCACAGAATCCATAATTCAGGAGATAAGGGATGGGTTTGTTTGCTCTTGATTGATTGTAATTGCAACCAGATTTCAAAGAAAAAAAAAAAAGGGTAAAGAGAAATTCTAACGGTAATTTTAACATGGAAAAAATAGACAATGGCACTAGTAGGAAAATCGTGACTTTTATCAATGTAAATTGTCTGAATCTTAATATTTTAATACAATACTCAGTGGTGGCATCAATCAGCCTTTGACCTTATCTTTTGTTTCGTGCTGATCCACTCTTTCTGAGGCTGTTAATATTTTCAGCCCCCCTGAGCAGCTTCAAAGAGTAGTTACCTGAGGATGGGGGAAGATGAGCATTCTGGAGCTGTCAGATCTCATGCACACCAACTCAACAGAAAAAGGGGAATTCGTGGTTAGCTGTGGATCTTGTTGAAACAGTGAAATATATGTAATTAGAGGACACAGGATTAGCTGCCACAATGGGCTTGAACTTCTTGTCTTAAACCAGTCCTGTCGCAGAAGTCCTTTAAAACTAGTCTACTATAGATGGGAAATGGGGCTGTTTAGATGCAGAAGGAAAGTCTGAACTGTTGCCATCACAGTTGAGAAATAATTTGATGGCAGATTCATTGTGGTAATATTGAATAGGTTTACAGTGGCTTATAACAAAAGAGAAGTACAGGACAAGAACAAATATTTGTACTTGAACTGTTGTGCTGACTATATTAAGAACAGACTAACAAAGGGCTTTGCTCATTAAAGTGACTAATAAAACTCTGTATGGCACAGTGGAAATTCTGGGGAAGGTACCAGGTGTTGACTTTCTTGGTAATTTTTGCCTTTTGTGAGGCACAGCTTTTCACTGACCTCTTGGTATGAATCAGACAGGGTTGGCAGATCTGGGAGAACTGATGACATTTCTGCAGGAGGCAAGGCTGTTTTCAGTGACTTTGGGGAGGGGGGGGGAAGAATGATTCCAGAGTTTCCTTCTTTCAGCACCCTTCTGGAAGCTTTTCCTTCAAAAGACCTGTGTAACAGTAAATAAGCTTGCCCCACTGCTTGCAAGGAGAAATTTTTTTTGTGGTATATATGGATTTTTTTTTTGTGGTATATATGGATAACAGAGGAACTATGAAGTGAGGGCACGTTTTAGTATTCATCTCCTGATATGGAGAAATGAGTTACCTGACTGATCTAGAGAAGGCCATTAAAATAGCCTTACTAGATGATAAAGTATTACAGTTTGGGATTGGAAATTCATACATTGAAAGAAAGATCTCTGAAATGAGACATTTTCTATTAGGTGGAAGAGCTTGTGAATTAGAGGAAGAGCTGTTGGTCATCTCTGAGTCTAAATCTTGAATAAGGCTATAGTAATTAGAGTAGATTGCTTGCTTTCTCTTAATGATGGATAACAGCTGTTTGCAATGCTGAATTAAAACCCTTGCAGACATGCATTAGCCACGAGGAGTACTCAAAACTCCATGATAAATGAATGTGGTATGGCTGCTCTTTCAACATATATGTCTATGTGATGACCATGCATGAAGTAGGGTTTATAGTAATATGTTTCACTTCAAGGGAAAACAGCTGGGTAATACAGTAGCCAGCTGGGTAATACCATAAGTGATACTGATCACCCTCTCCTGTGTTTATTCAGGTTAAAGTCTGCTGTATGGCAAGCAACCAGTTAAAAGTAAAACTATAAATAATTGTGTTAATCACTGTATAATTTATCTTTGTATTTGTTTATTGCCTTGGGTACTTGATTAGACAGCTCTAACATACAATTAATCAGTAACCTTCAATGTTAACTTCTCAGCACTGTTTAATTAATCAGTTGCGTTGCAGAGGCTCTGCTGGCTTGGAAAGCCAGGAACTGTGCCATGTAAACACTTTTGTTAATGTCAAGTGAAGGTTGAGATACGCTTTTTTTTTTTTTTAATTAGCTTAATTGAACTAATCAGCTTTTCAGGGTCTAGGTGCAAGTTCTAGAGGCAATTCCAAACAACAGACAAGAAGCATGGAAACAATGTGTTGTGTAAATGCTGGGAGAGTTTTGTGTCTTAACCGTTACGGTAAGTCTTTTCAAGTGTGCTGATCATCACACGTTAAAGTACCTGTACAAAGTAAAGACCAAAATGAAATTGGTTATAGTAATTTTGTGTTCCATTAAGAATGACAGTGGGAGGATTGATTTTTACTTTTTCTAGACACAGAAAAGGTACCTGCAGATCTAGTTAGTGTGTAGGAGTTTCATCTTTGTACTGCAGGTAATAATGTAAATTGGGTACCGGATGCGTTTTGGATTTTGGATCATATCATAGGTTCATAAAATGATTTGGGCTGAAAGGGATCTTAAAGATCATCTATTTCCGACCTGCAGCCATGGGCAGGGACACTTTCTCAAAGCTTCATCCCACCTGGCCTTGAACGCTTCCAGATATGGAAGGAGATTTTATAGTTCTTCGGCAGGTGTTTAGAAGAGAGTGAAGAGGCTGGTTCTGGTTCTGGGATTTTACAAAGAAACCAAAGTTAAGCCTTGCTCACCTACAGTGTTACTCACACCCTCAAAAAAGTATGAACGTAACAAATGCTGGTTTTAAAAGTGGCAAGTCTTGATTATTTTTAACAGTTACATGAACTTGAAAATAGTACATTTCAGTCTTAATACTTTGAATTTAGTTGAATTTATGAAGATTATATAAACGAAGTACCAGTGGAAGTGCTGTGTTTATGTGTTTGTATTTCTGTGATAACACCGAAAGAAAGAGCAGGATGAGGACTGTAAGCACAGCCTGTCTTGATAAGAGCAGACTGTTTGAGGACAGTACTCCCAGGACACCATTCCTAGTAGTAAAATTGAAGAAAGTACAGTTTATATTGAGGCTGGAATGCTTAGAATACTGTGCTCAGTATGTTTACATAAGCTTTGTTTCGATAGGACACCAGGCTCCATATATGACAGTGTTTATTGTAGGTGAACAAATCACATTGTGACTTTCATCCAGTGGGATAACAGGTGGGGATTCTTCACAGAAAGAGAACAAGAAATAACTGGCAGTACTGACAAAAATGCTAGACCATGAACTGAAACAGTGAAAAGCTGGTATTGCAAAATCAATGTAGCTCCAGTACAGGATAATATAGAGGGGTCGTCTGTCTTCTTCCTAGCAGACAGTCATCTACATCAGATACAGCTGAATATGTTAAATGGAAGCCTCATCCAAAAAAAAGTATCAGGGATGACACCGCTGAAAAAGACTGATGTTACTCCTTCTACCTGACAGTTAGGTTGGGCTGGTTGCTCTCCATCACACAAAAAAACAATGCTGTCTAGAGATTGGGGTGGGCAAAAGCCTTCTGCTAATAGTAAACTAGTTATAAAGTGCTTTAACTGTGAAGGAAGTATTCTTTAGCCTTTCTCATTCAAAAGTGCTATTTATTAGAAAGAAGAATTGGGCACTTTTTATGTTTCTTCTCTGGGGGTTAGCATGACCTACAAAACTACCATATATACAGATTCAGGCAGAGGATTCCCTCTGCCAGTATTTAACTTGTGTACTCAAGTGTGTATTTTTCTAATACTCACCAAAATGCTGCAAAGTAGGCATTTTTATTTATTGCACGCATCTGGTTTCTTTAGATAAACTAAGTAAAAGGAGCTGAAATAATGATGATAGTATTTTTCAGCTCAGTCTTTATTTTCCTGTGCTTTGCCATAAGCCTCAATACCAAACTATTTCTTAGCCTGGAAGTTCACATTACATTATCTTTTTAATAGTTGGACTAATCTCCAGACATTGAAAGGCTCATTACCACTGTAAGGCTGGATACAGTGACCATCGCTATCAAGTGCAACTCTGTATCTGAATTCTTATGGTCCCAAGCTTATGACTGAGAAAAGTAGGTAAACCAAATCACTCGAATACTGAGAGACTTTAAAGTCTAGAGGCAGCTTAAATTCATTTTTCACAAAATCCATCACTTACACAAGACTTAATACCTTAAAATTCTAAAATTGATATTGAAGTAGACCTAGAATTACTTTTTTTTTGTTTGTTAATGCGGATGCTAATATTTTGTGATCTGTAGCTCGTGAACAAGGAGAAGCTGTTTTGGTGATGTAATCAGTGCCTACAGCAGCCGTGAAATGATGGAACTCAAGATTGTGAGGGGATCTGAAGTGACCTGACATTGTCCTTAGGGCTGATATTCTCCTCCCGTCCTTCCAGAATGAAAATGTTTCAACCTGTTATTCAAAGAAAAAAATAGATAGATCACAAATGAGCTGCAGTTTGAATGGGCAGTACTGGGGAGATGGGAGCCAGGGGCAGGCTGCAAAGGAGGGACTCAGAATTGTTGCACAGACACACAGGGGGATTACGTTAGGAAAGCCAAAGCTCACCTGGAGCTGCAAGTGGAAAGGGACATCAAGGACAACAAGGCACGCTTCTGCCACTGCATGAGCGGTAAAACAATAAACAAGGAAAATGCTGACCTGTTGCTGAGCAGGACAGATTCAGTGACAGTGGATAAGAAGCCCTCAGGCAGACCAAGTCTTCAGAGCCTTCTTTCCCTCAGTTTTCTTCAGGATCTCTCCAGAGGTCTTGATAGACAAGCTGACCACAAAGCTAGCAGTGTGCCCTTGAAGTAGACAGCAAATGCTGTCCGGACTGCATTAACTGCAGAATAGCACATCTGCGCAAAAAAAGCCTTGAGGAGCCTGATGTGGTCTCATGGCTGACCCTGGTTTGAGCAAGGGAGCTGACTAGAGACCCCCTGGGATCCTGTCTAACTTGAATTACTCTGTGATGATTCTATGAAATAGGTTACTTTCTGGATTATTGTCCTTCCTTTGCTTCTCTTCTTCATTCATAGTCTTGATACCAGATATACATTAAGGTTACATGAAATGTGTTGTAAGAGAAGAAAAAGATCTTTTGATATCCTGGTTTGAGGCGGTTGTCCAATAGTAAATTGCATTTGAAAACTAAGAAATATTAGTGCAATGTGATATGCTTGGAGTTAGTCTGAATTGTGAGTTTTTGTTCCTAATGGCAGCCTGTAGCAATACACAATCCTAGCACAATTCAGCGATTTCCTTACTTATTTGGGGAATGTATTGTGTTCCCCTCTGACTTCTCGCTCCTCCCATGCTTTACTACAAAGGCCTGTGTCACGGCATACGTTTCTTGTTGACACAAAATAGCAGGAATCTAATCCCATGTACTTGGTAGGCTGTGTATCAGAAGTATTAGGTACCAGACACGCTGGTGCCAAACTAACTAACAAAATCATTTATCAGATCACTTTAGGGGGGTTTTCCTGCACCGGCTTTACCACTCTTTGAAGAGTGATGTAATAGGCCCTGGATGACTTCTTGTCAGCAGGGAATACACAGTACAATGTCCAGCTTTTGAAATCGAACCTCAGAGGGTCTCTGTGCAGAGAGCTGTAATGTGACTCTTGAGTTCTCAATATAGATGAGTCCACTTTCATAAAAAGGCAGTTTAGTGTGAATGACATATGGAGAGCACTATATCTTCACGTTCAGCATTCCACCTCACCCTCATTTATTAAGAACCATTTCTCAATTGTGCATTTTTCTGAAGAGGAAGGACTTAGGCCAGGTCACTTGAAATTGAATCATTGAAACCAGACAAGGTAGAGAACTCATGCATACTATATATACTTGTACTGTATAAGAGAATTGTGCTATATCAGGAGAATGCTCTAAATTGTTGATCTTTATTCAGTGTGGCCTCTATTTTACATGTGAATTACAGTTGTAATGGTGTTGCTCCTAGCTAGCCATGAGTTCTTTGTACCCCCCTCCAGAAATGTTCTATGAAAACATCAATATAAGGAAAAGCATATGTGCCTTTCAATGTATTTAGTCTGCAGGGGTCTTTAGAAACCCTTGCTTTCACTGGCAGATAGCCCATTCTAGTAGTTTTTTTTGGAAAAAAAGCCATTATGCTGGCAGGTATTGCGTGCTTTGGCCTTCTCAGGAAAAAGAAAAAGTACACTGAAATGCCAATTTCTTTAGTGGGGTTGGTTGGTTGGTTGGTTTTTTCTGTGGGTTCATGGCCAGAGAATTCTGTTCTTGGACTACATCTTTCCCAGAAGATTTAGAGGGTAGAGTTTAAAAGTCTGCATGCTAGATAGCTTGACAAGTCTTATTTACAAATCTGTAATTTTTCAATTGTTTAACTCCCACTCCTGAAACTTTTGTTATTTTATGATCTTCCTGAGAAGTTGTTGACAATTGCAATAAGAAATATAATCAGAAAAGACAGTAGTACTCAACTTTCTCTAAATGTGCCATTAATTTTTACCTTGTTGTTCAGGGGTATTACTTTGAAGAAATTATGTATTTCAGTTGCTATATCCCACTCTCACCTGAATTCCATATCAAAAAAAGGTTCAAAGTGTTGTACTTCATTGCTAAACATCTGCTAAAGCTGAATCATGATGATTTTGAACAACTGGAGCAAGATTTTCCCGAGGACTCAGAAGTGTTAATTAGAAAACTAATTTGGCACCATAAATGCATTTATTGCCACATGGACATGTATTGCCTAGAGTCTTCCACCAGCCTTGCTTTCAGGGATTTGTAGTTTATTATGAATATGTAAGCTGTGTTCTTAAGTTTTTGGACTTTAATCTAGGGACTATGTGATCTGGACAGATTAACTAAGTATTCTGGGTTGTCATTTCTCCATTTTGGCATTAAGTTTTACACACTGTAGGCTAACTAATTATGCCTATTTAGAAAGCAGTGAATGACTTACTCCGTTTTGAAATAGAGTGTGAAATTAAAGAACCTGATAACTGCTGAAACTAATGCAGAGTGGTCAGGTCCCATTATCTTCAACTTAAAAATTTCAGTCTGTTCCTTAATAGTCAGCTTTTGGTTGTTACTTACCACATTGCATTCCTCTTCCAGCTGCTTTGGAAGTAGGAAGAGCTAGGTCTGCCTAGGCTGTCAAGAGCTGCTATTTTCCTGTTGCCTGGCTCTTTTAAGGTCCTTCAGTTGCACCTCCCTTCCTGCTTGCTGTCCCACGGATGGCAGGTTGATGACCTGAGATGTTTGCAGAAATGTTTGTGTGTCTGTCAGGCCGGTGACCCTGTACGTAAACACCTTGAACTAAGGTCTAACATGACCTTTTAATGTTCCATGTTTGGTTGGTTGCAAGTTCATTACTCCGCTGGATATGAAGTTCAGGCTCTGTAAGCTCAAATCTGTGTTGAACAGTTGATTTTTCACTTTTATTTTGTTCAGCTTCTGTAGTTGAAAAACAGAAATGGTAAAAATGCTCTTTCTAGGTAGCTGCTATAGCTGTAGCAAAAAATGCCTGTAAACTGGTTCACTTAAAAAAAAAATCTTTGTTATTTAAAAATAAAATAGTATGAAGTATATATCAAATACGTGGAGGTCCTTACGTGTGCAAATTTTTATATTGACTTCAGCATTTTTACAGCACACTGGTACATGTTTTGCAATTAATTTCAAATGGAAAAAGAATGAAAAGGCAATTTTTTCCCCTTTGTCAGCTAATTTGTTTTCTCCAGCATTGTTGAAACTAGTGTAGCTAGCATGTGTCATGTTGTCTGCTGGATTTATAAAGCAGGATGTAATTAATTAAGACGAATCTCTCCAGAGCTAGTTTCTAGATTAGGTGAAACCTCTGGCCTTGTCCTCTGCTTTGAATGTGTGTCTGTGCTTTTGGTGGGTGGAACAGAGACGTCTACAAAAAACTTAGTGGCTTTCATTTTATTTAGAGCATCTAGTTTGTTGCTTGGGGAGGGCAAAGTGCAGAAGGAAAAAAGAATGTGGCTGGATGAGCTGTCTGGTTTTGCTTGCCTTTGCCGCTCTAGTCTTGGTAGCTTTACGGTGAGGAAGTATGGGCTGAGCTCCTCTACAGAGAAGAGAAGAGGGTAATTCAATATGATGTAAGGAGCTGGAAAGCAAGATGGGGAACAAAGGACTTCCTGCTGAACCTCTTGATGCTTCCGTGACCTAATGTTTTTCCTCTGTCTCCCTCCAGGTAGAGCTAGGATGGTAAATGCTTCCTGACTAGAAACAGAGCCAGGATTAGTTAGGCTTGTGAAGTTCAACAGCAGGCGACCTTTAGGGCTTTTGGACAGCTGTCTCTCAGAGCACTGATCACTCAAGTAGTCCCATTGCATGAGAAAATTAATTCATATCAGTGAAGCAGTAAATATGCAGTGTCTTTTCTTAATTTGCTTGGTGGCATCTGTGAGAAGGAGCAACCAATACACTGAAAATTGCCCCCAAATATATTTTTTTAGTTGCCACATAAAGTTAGATAACACTTAGAGGAGGGAAGAGACAATACTCTGCAGAGACTCGGGACACAGTTGTCTTCCCTTACATTAAGAACTCTGGACTAACTTCCTTTAGCATATCCTATGGTATTGGAACTGAAGGGCAGGGAAGTGGCAGAGTTAGCCTCCAGTCTATTTGCTCTCATTTTGTGTTCAAGAGTATCTCAGTTTTGACGTAAAACATTTCATTTTAATTACCACAGAGAAGTGACTAAAACTGTTACCTATACAATAAAAAATAAAATCCTTTGCAAACCCACTGTATCCCAGTGTGTCAGTCTTTGTGATTATCTTCTGTGCTGTACTCAAGAGATTTTTCCTAAACGTAGGAGAAAAAGCCAAATCCTCTCTGTGCATCTAACCCTTCTGGAAGAAACTGCTTTTTTGTTTTGTTGCACCTCAGCTACTGAATTCAGAATCTGAATATGGCACTGGAAGACATCCAGGGTAAAGTCACAGTCTGTTGTCATGTATCTTACAAAGACAAAGGGATATAAAACGGTGGTGGTAACAAGGATTTGCTCATCTTGCACACAATTCTCACAAAATGACTGCAAAGAAAATAAAACTCTGGAGAGACTACATGTCCAGAGAATTTTAATACAGTATATTGATATAATTTGCACCAACTCCGCTCTTTTTCAACCTTGATTCTTGGGTGGCAGTACAGATTATGCTTAAATAATCCTATTCAATTGTTAATTCTTTTGCTGTAGGAAGAAAATGCAGACATGGGTATGGGCATGTGAAATCCATTTTCATCTGATCTCCCATCAGATTAAACAGAGTTAACAACACATGTTACCACATAAGTTGTGCATGTTTGTAGAGGGGACACAACATGAATTCCTGTTTGTTACATGTGTGATTTCACAAAGAAAAGAATGGCAGCATTTATTCTTTCGTGTGAAGGGCCACATATTGGTTAATAAAGTTTGTAGTTACTGATGACAGTAGCAACAGTCAGTTGGTTTGTACAGATACGTGAGAAAATGAAATCCCTGTAAATGTCCTCCAGATCAGTAGATATCAGCTGATTTCCCTGTTCAGTAGAGCAGATATCCATCCAAATATCTAATATCGATATTCTGAGGAGACAGAAGAGCTGGATAGTAAATAAAACAGATCCTTCCCCCCTGTCCCCAAAGGGTAGAGAATGCTGATTCCAGTAATACTGATTCACTGGCAAAACAAACGTGGCCAAGTGTTGTGTTAACACGTCTGCAAAAAAGGACTTGTTACAATCAGACATCAGTCAGAGAGAGATGGCAGTGTGTTTAAGCTTTGAAAATAGTAGTTTCTTGGCTGTGTCTCAAAGCAAGTTCCCTCAGCTCTTCACTGCTGTGGGAGATAGTCTTCAGTCAGAATCAGTATGAGCTGTTCTTGAAGAAATGCTAGGAAATTTTAAGAATGCATATCAGAAAGGGAGCTCAGAGGTGATCACAACGAAATCAGAAAGAGCCAACAGCGCTGTAAAAGATGAGTAGCAGCTTACTATGCTTGAAGGAGGGCATGGGGAGGATGACTACGATGCTTGGGATGGTAGATAGAAATAGATAAATATTAAACTATATTGTTGAGATTGCTTGTCTCACCGAAATATTCCTAGATAAATTTTGTCTGAAAACAAGTGAGAAAAATTTGGGACTCTTCCTTTGAAACATAAACTCTCTCTGTCCATTCTGTGAATTATAGGTAAAAAGATGCTGCCTTTTTTTCCTGTGTTGGAGAGCACAGAATAGGAGAAAGGATTAACAGAACAAATCCTATCTGTCTCACAGGAACACACTTTTCAAAGAAAAGTCAGCTGTTTGCAGGTTCTCAATTTTTGCAATCTTAAAACTGTGAACAGATTTTTTTTTTCTCCTATGTATTTATTTACTTATTGTAAGAGCCAAATCTACAGTGTCACAAAAATTCACTAGGAAATTTCTTTGGTAATTGATAACAAGAAATTGTGTTACTAATTCTAGTTATTATTAGTTGAAGCTATTAAATTAATTTGAAATAGGAACATAAACCGTTGCATTTTTTTTTTAATCTTGATTACTTGTGGTAATGGTGATATCTTTCAAAAATTATGTAGGTTTTTAACTGAGATATCTAGAGAATCTTTATATGTAGTTTGCTCAATATCAGTGTCTTTATGAAATAAAGTATTATACATTGTTGTCGTTGTTACATCTTCGAAACACTTTGAATATTCTAATACCACAGACTAGATTAAATGACTGTGGAGTGTTCTCTTCTGTATTCAGTGCCTGTGAAATAGCTTCTGGTCTTTGAGAAAAGAAATCCATCACTTACGTTATCTGTGAAAAGTAATACTCTCAACACTGATTTTGCAAATTTTTCTTTTATTTTTTTTTTCCTAGTTGTATAAATTTAAAGATATTGGTAATGCTTGCAGCAAGGTAATGTCAGCATTTTCACTAGAAAACTTCTACTTTTTGTCTGCAAAAATTGTAAAATACTGAAACTGTTTATTCATCATTTCAACTTGCAAACCACTGACTACAAAATCGGCATGAGTATTTGTACTGGCGTGATAGAAATGAGGATGCTTTTTTTGCAAGCACATGAACCAGATTTTGATAAATATGTGAACAGTCTGTGAGGCTTCATAATACTGTTGTGTTATTTTGTGTACTTGGACTTCCTCAGATGCACGACTTCGAGTGTGTAAATGTTACCATCCAAGAGCAGAGCTGAGAATAGTTGCCAGCTTATGCACGGTATATTTGACTGTCAGCTTCTGTTGGTAACTTCTTTAAAATTACTGTTGTCTGTGATTTTTGTTTGTTGTTTTGTTCTTGCCTTTTTTACAAGAAGTTGTGTCAGGGAGCTTTAGGTTGAATATTAGAAAAACGTTCTTCACCTAGAAGTTGTTTGGGCACTGGAACAGGGTTCCCAGGTCACGGCACCAAGTATTTGGACAGTGCTGTCAGGCACATGGAGTGACTCTTGGGAAGGTTCCTGTGCAGGACTAAGTGTTGGACTTGATGATCCTTGTAGTCCCTTTCAACTCAGCATGTTCTGTGGTTCTGTGATTCAGTGAAATATTTTGAGTACCATAGTCACAGGAGTTTATCTGACCTCTTGGGCAGGTGTACATCTCAGCCAGCTGTTTGTTCACAGTAAAGAGGGTATGATTCACTTCGAGGAAGATTGTTCTTTGTTAGTTCCCTAGAAATGTCTTTTTCTCTCATCTGAACATAGGAAGTGATGCTGAAGTGGTATAAAAGCCCATATTGAAGATATTTACAGCTAGGTGATAGTAACTGTACCTGAGTTTACTGCTCTATTAATTTTTCTTAGACTAAGAACATGGCTGTAGATGGTTCTGTTGGGGGTTAAGAAATCTGAGTTTCAGTTTGTGATTCTCTGTGTTTTAATAACGAATAAGTTCGTAAGCTTTAAATCAGCACAGAAAAAAAAATAAAATCAGTGAAATTTTTGAAATGCATACTTAGCCCTGATAATACTTATGTTTTAAAGTGAGAAAAGTGGGAGCTGCTGAGGAGCTGAAATGGAAATTTTACAGCATGAATAGGTAAGCCAAAAGTGTTAGTGTGTTCAGCTGCATTTTTGTTGTAGGTTTTCTATATACTTCAGATGCTAGTAGAAACAACTTCTTTGTACAGCTCAAGGGCTGTTCATGAATCAAAATTAATTTGTATGCTAACAAACAAAGAGGGGTTTGACATTGCTAAAACACATGACTAACAACGTTCACAAAACCCAACTTACTAAACCACAATTTGAAGAGATATACAAAAGATGCTGGTCTTGATAACTTTCTAGGGAAACTTAACACAGAATTTTGTAATGGCTAATAGCACCCAAAAGTCTCTTTGCAGATTAAGAAGCTTAAGGTCCTCAAAGTGTTTAGTGATTTAGTAGAGTCAGAAGAAATTAGGATTCTTAATTTTTTTTAATGTTCTTTGAAATTTGTTTTTATAGTATGAAACAATTTTCTTAGGACATGGTAATTTTGCCAGTATTTGGAATTGAAGCACTTTCAATTCAGTTAAAAATTAATCAGTTTAAGTTTTTTGCTATCTAACCTCTTGTTATTCAGTTGCTTCAGCTTCCTCAGCTTTTTAATTGGTCTTTTTTCTCCTGATGCTATGCTCATATCTGCTTCTCTCAGTGATAGTTATGAGAGGAACAGCACATTTCAGATGGCTCTAGAGTGGCATTACTTAAATAGTAAATCAGGATTTCTTTTTCCTCATACTTACTTTGGCAATGTGTTTCATTGGGTTTGTTGCGGATCATGTTACAAGAAATGTTACTTCTTAGCACTTTTTCATACACATTTAATGGTATAGATAATTTCTTGTCTGCATGTGTGATAGAAAATTACTTCTTTCATGGGCAACTCTTAAGTTCTTGACTTCATCTTTTGCTCGCAGAGTCTATTTCTTTTGGTTCCCTTGTATCAAGTTCAGAATAGTTAATCACGGCTTCAGGAGATAAAGTGCCCTCTCAGCAGCTGCTCGTGTGTCTTGGAGACTGGTGGTCTGGGCATATCTTACAATACTGGCGTGATTCTTCCTAACAAGTAGATGGGGATCCTGGTTTCCCACTAAAAGTCTTTGATAAAATCCATAGAGGTGGCTACTGAAAAGGCAAATAGCACCTATTTTAGCAATCAGGTGCAGAGTTTGGAGGGAGGAGAAAAAGCCTTCTTTCACAACTTGAAGTCACATTTCTTTTGCTGTTTTTTTTTTCTTAAAATACTCCTTTTAGCAAAACTGACATTCAGAGGATCTTTCTTCCTGTGGTCTTAATCTGACATTGAGTTTCTTAATGGAACCACCCTCTGAGCCATCCAGTTTTGATTGGTTGTAATTCTTCTCTTTCCAAATGCCCCTCCTGTAGTTATCTGTTCTGCACAGAGTTAGTGTTTCAAATCTTTCCTTACTCTTCAGGAGGCAAATTTTCCTTCTTCTCCCAACTGTTATTTTTCCAGTGTCCAGGATTCAACTGAAAACTTAATTTGCCCTTCAGTTAATCAAGGCTCTGTCCTGCTTTCTTCCTCATCAATATCCGGCGCATTTTAGCTGAGCAGGAAATTGTTAAAACGGATTAGCCTTACCTGTAGATTAAGGACCTAAAATGTTTGCTGTGGTCCTCAAGGGGGAGCCTTACAAGTTTAAAAGAACAGCCTGTCCTATTCATTTAATGGCCAGCTGCTTCTTGAACAAACTTTGGGATTGACAAAGCCTTAATTAAATTGCTTAAATTCTCAGGTGTGGATCTGATCCAGCACTCGTTGAAGCTGATTGATATCGGCAAGCTTTAGACAGACCCAAGTCTAACACAAATGAGGTACGCTAGCACTGTCTCAACTGTCACACAATAATTATAAAACAGCTTAGCGGCTTCTCTCTGTCTCTACGTGGAAGACAATGTGGTGGCTTGGGTTTTACGCCAATTGGCAACTGGAACATGGGGTCTCTCGGATGCTTTGCTGTAGTCTCTGGAGCTGCATTTTTGTTGTTTGTAATCTCCACGTTACTATAAAATTCAAGAGCAAGAGGATTTTGGGTGATGTTGAAGCAACTTTTTAACCTTGCACTTGCTTTCTGTCTTGAAATTGTATTAGAAGTTGTCATTCCTTAAGGGAAAAGACTTCGTACATGAAAATCAGTCAAAATTAAAGGTCTCCATTAAAGTCAACAGCTGTCTGGTATGTAAGTGTTCTTACACTTGTTACCTAATTTGAAAAGTAGAATTAGATAAAAACGTATTTCACTGCAATTAGTTAAGAATTGGCTTGAAAGGACCGTGCATAACCTGATCTGGGCTCTCCTTTGCGCAGAAGGTTGCTCTGGATGATCTCCAAACCCCCTTCAACCCAGACTTTTCTGTGAGTCTGTGATTCTGCAGTATCTTCAGGTCCACGGTGGGTATGTATCTACCTAGATCTGGCTAATCCAACTTTCTGCTTGTGCTGCTTTGTATTCCCACCTCCTCCAAAAACCCCATCTAAAACAGTTATAAGTGATGCACACCAGAAGAATTGGGAGTGCTGCTTCTGTACTTTCTAAGAGCAAGCTTTTCAGAGCATAATACTGTTAGGATTTTAGGCCTCCAAGCAACAAGTGGGAAAATAAAGGAACACTGGGAGCATTAATGGAGGTCCTGGAAATATTGAGAGCATATACAACTAAGTGTAGTAAAGAAGTAACGTATTACTTTCTCCCTATTAAAAATTGTCTGATGAGCCTTAAACTATTAGACTGTTTAATGTGACATGGATGACTTCAGATGTGTTTAACAGCAAAAAAATATGTATTTATACTGCTTGCTTTTGTAACACTCAGTTTTTAGAGCGAGATCATGTGGGGAGACTGACTGGTCTATAATGAGTCCCCTGTGTGGTTTTTTTTCCCCCGTAATCTCCTGTCATGTGTTCCTTCCTTACGGAGATGAGTCCAATTCAGGTTAGCTTTTAGCTGGGGAAATGTGGGCTGAGTTACATCCTGAACTCTTAGTTTATGTACACAAAGAGGGAACACTTGGTGCTCTAAGATTTTCAGCAACTGGGCAGGAAAGAAGAGAAAAGGGAGGGAAGTGTGAGGATTGTAGCTATCAATGACTTGTCTTGCAGATCCTGCAGTGGTTGAGGAGTTGCCTGATGACACTTACAAAAGCTGGGGATAATGCTCTTAATTTACAGCACACGTGTCTGTTTGACACAGACTAAAGGGCCTGTGCTCTTCAGCTGGTTATCTAAGATAAGTGGCCTAAATTCCTGGAGCAAGCTGAATGTTGTTTAACAGCGAAGATTAAATTACATTTTAAATAAAATTTAAACAAATACTTGTTCAAAAGTTTTGATTCAAAAAAATTAAGTTCCTAAATGTGTAATAGGATTTTGTTTCTTCTAGGATATCTTCAGAGATATCTTCAGCTAGTAAGACAAAAATGTTCATTTGTTTATTTGACAACTTGTAGCAATGAATTTGCCGAGTTGGGATGGATTTGGGATGTTGGTTGGGGTTTTTCTTCCATCTCCAAATGTATTCATTAATAAATCTAATATAATTAATGGGGGATTCTGTAGTTTTGCACCAGACCACAGAATTTCACTTACCTGTGACAACAGAATTTTGAGGGAATCTTATGTTGTGTAGAGACAAAATAATCTTAAGTAGCAGTGCAATTTGGTGTGCTTAACCTTGGGTTGCTGAGCTGGATATCTTCTCAGAGTGTGACTGAGGGGCAATTCAGGAAATCAGATTTGTCCATTATATGTCATTTTGATCACCCAAAAAGCAATACTGACTCTCTAAATTTATGTTAATGGCTGGGCTGCCTTGCTCAGACACACATATTTCTCTGACTGAATAAATGTTTTTGAGAAGGAGTCTGATTTGTAAGTGTTCTTTATTTTTAACTGAAGTAAAAAATCTGTGTCTTATTAAGGCTTTTTGTTCCGTAGTAGCTGCTACTTTTACTAATTCTTCCCTATTAAAAGTAAGAAAATTGTTGTCCAGGAACAGCTTTACCAGCTGTACACTTTTCATGTTAAGAGCATGAGGTTATGTGGTAAGTGTTCAGACCTGTAGAGCAAAACAGACTATGACGTACTTATGGCCGATTATCCTGCACTGAAGGATGCAGACTGTGCATCCTTCCTAATGCTCCATTTTTCAGCAGCTCTTGGTGGTAGCTTGCTAACAGGAGAACTTACAGGAAGATGTCATTTGTGTAAGCCAGACCTAGAAAAGCATGGAAGAGCTATTGTTCTTAGTGTCTGTTTTGTCTGGACTCCTCCAGAGCTGCCCTTTGTGCTCTTGCAGAGCTTGTGGATGTGAGCCCAGGACTTCACAGGTTTTAAGATCTCATGAATCTGTGAAATGTGCTGTCCCTAGGAAGGAAGCTGTCCTTGCCTCCTACCCCTTCTTGTTTCCCTCAAGCTGCCTTTTCACCACTTAAACCAACCAAGGTACCACAGCAATGACGCATTTGGAATTTAATTCCTGGGTTATTCTTGTTTGTGAAGGTGAGATTAGTCTCTGATCCCTTGTAATAGGTGGGTCTGCCCCTTTCCCCAATTTCATGCCAGGATTTGAGGGAGACCGTCTTAAAGAGTGAGGTTTTCAGGTTTCTGTCTGCAGGTGAGACTGCTTACGAGCAGCAGGTGTGACCTGTTCCCCAGCGGTGTGCACACCGTGTAAGGTCTCATGGCAAACCCAGCCGGCCAGGGGCAGTAGTGCATGGCATGCCATTCCCAGCTCCATCGTGCAGCTTCTCACTCCGAAAGCACAGTGTCTGCTTACTGGATCCTGCTTCCTATGGCAACTTCAAGGGCAGGGAAGCTGCGGGAGGATGGGGAGAAGAGATGGAAGAAATGTTTTTTTTACCTTTCATTTTTTCCTTCTGCCTTGCTTGTTTTGCAAGGTGTCCGTGGCAGTCTGCCTCCGGAGATACGTAATGCCTGGTACAGTGGAGGCTGAGTCTTCAGGTTGCTTCATGCCACTATAATAGAAGCCTTAAGAGTGCCAACATTCGAAATGCAGAGAGAAATTGTGGTACCTGAGCAGTATGGAAAATTGCAAATCTGTAATAACAAATAAAAAATATGCTGACATCTCTAAAATCAAGTAGATTGTATGTGTATTTTAATACTTACTCTGCTGACTGCTTTTTGCTGTTACATAATTTTTGAACAGAAAATACAAAAGAAAGTGAAAAGGAGTAGTTCTGGTATTTGCACACAGTGATTTTAAGTATAGTGGAATAGCAGTAAGCTGTTAGAAGAACCGATCATTGTGTTGTAGTGGAAAAGTTACAAAATCTTGCTTTCTGTAGTTTTCTGACAGGCATCCGAGTCAAACTAAATTGTGTTTAGAACATGAGGTTAATACCTAGGAGACCTGGAATTGCATTTGTAATATAATGTATTATGGGTTTAATTTTCTAAGTAGCCGTGCCTCCAAGTGACACTTAAAAGCAGCAGTTTAAAGCTACTGCTTCCCACATTATGTTTCATGAAGAATGAGCTGAAAGCAAAAGCTGTTTTGTTTTTCCAAAACAGAAAATGGGGGTTTGTTTTCACAGCTGGGTGCCAAATTATAACAATTTTTTTTTATTCATTGCCATTAAACTTGGAGGTTAGAATCTCAGAAGCAGTTTGTAAGCTCATATTTCAGCTTATAGTACATACAGAATGACTTAAAGAATCACTTGAAAAATTATTATTGTATTTGTTCAGTTTATTTATTCCCCAGATATGTAATGCTGATATGTCATAAAACCCCAGAAAAATCTCAGAGTTGTCACTATCAGACCCGTTTCAGATTTCTCTCTGGAAATTGGTGAATTTTTATACTAACTGTGCATTGATGGGGGTTATTTTGCAATGCCTTTAGAAGGTGGAATAAACAGCATGTTTTGCGGTTTCTTCAGAGGCAGCTATTCCTGTATATATCCCTAGAGTGGAAATACAGATCAGCCAAAGGAGCATGTGTGTTGTAATCTAATAACAAAATGTTAGGTGAAACTTGATGTGCCTCGGTGGACCTGGGTCTCTGATATTACTTCCTGTGTTGTTCTGTCTTAAACACAAATGTGTTGGCCTGTTTTGGCAGATGTCAACAAAATCTCGTAGATCTCTGAGTTTGTTGTGAAACAAGGAATTCATTAGTCTGAAAGATGCTGAACAGAGAGAGTCCTGTGAGTTGCTGGGTGAAGACTGAAGACAGGAGAAAGCTTTGGGCAAAATTGTTGGATTTTTTTGTCAAGCTTTCTTTTGTTGCCCAAGGATGTGGACATTTGCAAGTTGTTTATTGTGTTAAGTGTAGGTAGGTCTTATGTTTGAAACCCAGTCTGTTTTAGAGTTCATTTTGACTTTCAAGGATCCTGCAGAACAGGTTCAACTTTCTTCATGATCTGTAGGTAAAGCCAACACTAATTAACCAATAAATATATGTACACTCACTGTATACATCTGACGAAAGTGTTGGATGAGAGAACAGCTGTCCAACTTCCATCTTTCTACTTGGGCATCTGAGATAGATATGAATATACTTAAATGAAAAAAACTAAACAACTAGACTTATGAAGGCAGAGTTATCTTGATGAATTTGAGCCCTATTTTAAAAATAAGAATTGGGTTCGTGTCTTGGTTCACTTAAATTTCTTATTGTAAAAGACTTTAGACTTAGCATTTTCGGTTGTTTTTTGTTTTTCTTCTAATTTTCTTTATATGGTTTAGTAATCTTTAACTCCATGTGTTGTATGAGTAACTGAAGCTCCTTCAGCTAGGAAAATCTGTGAGCACAGTAGGCAAACTATGAAGGAAGATCTTGGGTCTCAACCATTGAGATAGACTTATACGAGCCGAGAGGGCTTTATGAAGAGCTGTTCTGCTCACTGGAAACTTTCCCAGATGACATGCACAGCATCTGAAGTGTGTGCAGTCAAAAGCAGACAGAATTAAGACACAGGTGACTACATCAGGGATATGCACTGAGCTGTAGCAAACTCTGGATGGATAGCAATTGAAAAGTTACTTTCTTAAATGTAGCAAAGAGGTTCCCTGTTGAGGAGCTTCACGATTTTCCTAACCCTATTAAAATATTACTTCTCACACAAGATTGCTTTTTTCATTTCTCCTCCATTTTTGTGGCGCACAGTGTCACCATTCTACTACTACTGCTAAACTTTTCATTTTGGGCATGTGTTTTTTTTCTGCATGATAACTTTATGGATGGTTTGTTACGAGTTGGTTTTATAGTGCCTTTCATACTGCAACTCTAATGATTTAGAAAATATGGTAATTGTTTTGCATTAATGAAATACAAGTATCTGCATTTTTGCCAAAATAGTTTCTCATCATTTATCAAATATGTAACTTCAGTGTTTAACCTAGCAGAGTTTAAAACTATATATTTCATGAATAATTGAACTGCATACCAGTAGTCAAGTGTTAGATCATTTTACAGTAGTAACAGAATAGTGATTTTTTAATAGCATATATTGTTTAATCACAAAACATCAGGGTTGGTTTAAAAGGTTTGAAAGCAGTTTGCCTAAAGTGCTGCATGCACAATGTTTTATTTTTTGGTGGTAGAACAAGAATGTGAGTGTCCCCGTTCTTTATTCAGAGCTTTAGCCAAAAGGCCCTACTTTCTGTAATAGTCATAGATTGGTTGTGGCTTTTTGTTGATACTCTGGTTGTTACTCTACATATAGAACATATAATTTTCCTAGCAGTGAATCATTCAAATTAAGGTATTCAGTTTGCACCAAGTCTTTCACCCTGCTTTACGTGTAAACTGACTGGTGTGTTTAGGAGAATAAATTTAGAAGCAGCATAAAAGATAATGCTGCGGTTCATTGACTGGCTTGAGCAGGGAGGGAGGGCAAGGACGTAGGGATTTGAAATAATTAGTTTCTAATATTTTGTTCTGGTGGCCATAACAAAATTTTCCATCATGATTTTAAAAATATACATGCTGACATAAAAAATGTAGAGCCAGATCTTAGTTGCTTCTTTATGGGTCTGGAATGAGTATTAAATTTCAGTGGTTTATGCAGCTGCAACCAAAATCAGAACCCAGGTCACAACTATTGTGTTTCGTCTTCTCTTAATGCATTTAGAGGGAACTTGAAGGCTGATATCTCAAGAAATTTTAATGATTTCACTAACTTGAGTTGGGTTTTGATTGGTTTTTTTTTGTTTGTTTGTTTTTGGTTTTTGGGAGTTTTTTTGGTGTGGGGTTTTTTTTTTGGAGCAGCAATAATATGTAAGTGTGAGATAGAAAAGAGAATTTTGTGATATCTGTCCATATTTATAGTGTGAATGTGTGTAGGTACATACATACCCTACATTTAACCTGCCTTCTCTTTCCAGAAACCCTAATTATAGATTCCCTATCTAATTCTTTATATTTTGAAAAGTCCCATCTTCATCCCCTGACTTGAATATTTCATGCTATTTTATTCCTCCTTCCATGCTATCTTACAGGAATATGTAGCTGAAATAATTACGCAGAGACTAAATCCTAATAGATGAAAGATGTGACATCTTTATAAGCTTTTGCTTAGATACAGATAGGGTTCGGTAGAATTGTGTAAAGTTCTTAGTAAATCAGAATTTCCACTTGCCAGACTAGTTGCCTTGGAACAGGTGAATAGGATCCCTTCTCTTGTTTTAAACTGGTGGCAGGGAGAGAAAAAGTCATAAACCGGTGACAAATGTGGTATTTCAAAAGTAGCAAAAGCAAGTTACAGAAGATACCTAAATGATGTTACGTTTCCAGCTCATAAGTACTGAGATATGCCAGAATTTAGGGTTTGTTTTTTTTTCTTTTTTTTCACAGGGAAGTAAGCATATAAAATTTGAAATTTTGTAGCCAACGAAGAAAGATTATGTTTAATGACATGTGTATTTAAATACTTCAAAACCTAGAAATATATCACAGATATCTGTGAAATGAAACATTATTTTAAAACCAGATATGTTGGTTCCATCTCATACCAGATAGAAACTTTAAAGTTATCCCTCCAAAAAACTGATAGCTAGAACATTGATATCTGAAAAAGATTGCACATGTGTTTCTTTTAAAAGTGACTATGTAAATCTTATAACTAAAAATATTTTTCTTTAGCTATCAGCTGTCAAAGTATTTGGCCTAAAATATGTAATGTAATGCTAATAAGCTCTAGTTGAATTTTCTTTTAAGTTTCTTTTTGTCTTCTGGCTAGGAATAGTGAGTGTTTTAGCATTATTTCACATTTACACAGTCTTTTCTCAAGGAAATTTTTCTTTTTTTTTTTTTTTTAAACCAGCAAAACAAGTTATTAATGGATATAATGTTATGCTCTTGTTTAAAAGCAACTGCCATCACAGAAGAATGTAAGTTCTGTTTAAGATGAAGTAAAAAATGCAGCATTCTGTGTTTGGTGAAAGACAAACCACAAGTTAAGGTGATGAGCTGTAGTTCTGAGGAGAAAATTATTCAAAAGACTCTTTTTTTCTTAGCATAAAATACTAATGCATAGATGTATAGACATTTTAAAAAAAACCCAACAAGTTACCTATTATCTAAAAGCCATAGGGCTGAAGATGCCTGCTTAAATGTGTTCTCCACAAAAATTACAGTGTGAAATTAGGTAGAAAAGAAAATATTATGAATCGTGAAATCCTGAATGTATGGCTTCTTTGAATACAAGACCCAAAAGGCTGCTTGTTAATATATGGATTCACTTCTCTCCAGTGGCTGTTTCCACAAGACAAGAGTTTTCTTTGATAAATGAATTCAAGAAGTACAGAAGAGGCAGGAAAGCAGATGTGTCAGCACATAGCAAGTGTCCTTCTGAAAACAGCTCGGTCCAAGGTTTAACCTATCGTTAGATTTTATGCTTTGAATTAATCTGCACAGTGAAATCTGGTGAAAAGTACAGAGTAAGGTGTTTTTTAGTAATTATTCCTAAGAATGTGTTTCTGTTATGATAAGTGACTAGGCATAGCAGTTCTGGCGGTGATGGAAAACAGGGAGAAGTCATGTCCTTGATTTGCACTGATTACAGCAGCTGGCATAGCTGTATTCAGCTAGGTGTGCCCAAGCCAGCTGGGATAGCTATTATTTTACTAAATAGATGCTCTGTATCTCTTGAGGGTTTATTGGTTACAAAAAGTCTTGATGGTTTTACTCTTTAGTAGATAAATTTAGCAAGCTTAATGATTTTCAAAAAATAAACACATGAATTAAGAGATGCATTCATTATCTATAAGACTGCAGCTTTCCTGCTGTTAGAGGAGCTTGTGAAGGCTGAGGTTCATAAGTGATGTAGGTGTGCATTCTGATTTTTTTGTTGTTGTTGTTTTTTATGACAAATCTGTGTTTAAAGTGAGATGATAGACTACCTCAAGAGGTGTCTTCAGTGCCCTGAGAAATGGTTTTGAACTAGTTTCATTGTCCAGCTTAATAGTGTGATTTATGGGAGCTCTCTGAAGATAGATAACGTGGTTTCTTTTCAGAACTTTGAATGCATTGAGTATTTACTTTCACTTGAAATCTGTAATTTTAGAAGATGCAGGTGTGAAGACTTGAGCAGAGAAGGTTAAGTGCTGATATGGAGAGAGCTTTATCTGTCCCCTCTCTCCCTCCCCTCTGCTGGAAGGGAAGGCCAAGGTTGAATTATCCACCCCAAATTGCATAAAGTTGCTTAATAACTTTGGAGGGTGATAGAAACAAATACAGCTTTCAAAGACATGTCTCGTCCATGGTGTAAACTCCACTATCTAATCCTACTGGGATGCAGGGGAGAGGAGACAGTGTGCAAAAGATGCGTAGAGACTACTACAATATCGCTGTTGTTATTTAATACAGCTTATTTTATCTCCTAGTGTCACCACTTTCACTCTTAACTGGCATCAGACCCATGCTTTTGGAAAGTGTTTCTTTTGCCGCAGGTGCTGTTGTTATGTGAAAGGTGGAACTATTTAAGATGTTGCAAAGCTGCTCTGTTGCATGTCTTGGTAGTCTTCAACCCTCCAAGGCTGTGGTACCCAGCAAATCAACCTAAATTTGGTTCTTCTGTTAACCTCTTGGAGCTGCAAGTAGATAACTTCAATTAGCGAGAGTCCTGCTAGTGCATAGATTATGCAGGTTGGACCTTAGAATATTATCTCCCAAGCAAATGCACAGAACTAAATAGCTGAAGCTCCTAATCTGAGAGCAGGATAAATTTTGCATTGCTGTTTAAGCTGTACTTGAATTTATCTGACGTGTATGCCAAAGGCCAACAGTCTGGAGTTTTTAATAAATCTTTATCATTTACCCATGGTAGCTTGTTTTGGGTTGTTTTTTTGTTTTTTTTTCTTCTGAATGTTCCTTCTGGATTGACTGTCCGTATCACCTGTGTGCTTTCAAGTAGTGTTTAAGAAGTCTGTCTTTTCTTTGCCATATCAAAGAAAAAAAAATGAAAGCAAAATCACTTCATATGTCTTGGTTAGCAGATTGACACTTAGTACTTTAGGTTCCTGTAGTTTGTAAGGAGAAGCACCTTAACATTTCAAATTCAATGTAAATCTTTTCTTATTCAAAAACATTGTCAGTAGAAGTGCAAAAAACGTCCTCAGAGATTGCTGCGGTAGAATATGAGTAAATCAAACATTCTTAATCTTTTGCAGGGATTGTAGATTTTGTTTAGGTCTGCTTTGGCTCAGAGTGGTTTGGGATGGGCTCCATCCCCGTCTTTCTGTCAGGGCTTTTCGGAGCTAAGTGGAGAAGGGAAAAGCGCTTAAGACATTGACATGGAAATAAGCGGCTCTGAGTCCGCAGCTTTGAATGCCTGCTGAGGGCAGGACTGAGGAGTAAGCATCACCATTTTTTTCATTGCTCGTTTTTAGCAGAGCCTTAGCACCCTGGTGAAGATATAAATAGTAGCTCATAAAGATTAAGAGTTGATATTTTTCATCAGGAACTTTTCCCTAACAAAAAGACAGAGTTGTGCCTGCAATTAAAATGAGGTACTCCTCAGCTACAAGCTTCGTGCCCTTTGTCTTTTATTTAGCTCATATAACTTTTCATTTGGTTTGCTGAGTTTTATATGGAGAGATATGTCTTGTTGTGCATTGGTACAAAATGAGTGTTTTCTGACAGCTTTTCTCTTTGGCAAGGCTCTAAAGAAAGGAAAAAAAGGGAAACAATATTGAATGAAACACTAATATTGTACACCGGTAATGCTTGGGCATACTAGAAATAATGTGTCTCTCAGCCCATTCTCCTGAAATGTCCCTTGATTCATTTTAATGTCTCTCTTCAGTCTTATTAATACATTTTGTTGTTCACTACAGTGCTGCCACATTGCATTACAAGTACCTGCACATGAAATCCGTTCTGGTCTCCTGTCACCTCCGGGTCACCTCTGGGTCCTTTCCAGCATGAGGACTTGTCCCTACATGTCCTCTTCCTTTTTTGCTGGCACTTGCTCCGGAATTTTTTTCCCCATAATACATTACAGAAGTTTTTTTTTTCAGGGTAGAATCTACTCTCATATTCAAAATACTCTGAATAGTTCAATGTTGTGATCCCAGCACTGTTTTCCTCATGTATTCTTTTATCAAGTGACTTGCAATAGTATCTTGACAGCTTTTAAATTTTATTTTTTTTTTTGGAGAATGATGTGTAATACCAGGTTTTATACTATCAGTAGGTATCCCTAAATAACATAATGCATTACCTTTCAGTGGGCTTTAATGTTCTTTCAGAGAAATAGCTTAGAGTCTGTGGTGTTGCAATTTTGAAGTGTTTTACCTGAACAGTTTCAGAAGATACCGAAGACAAAATCTTCACATTTATCAAGGCCTAGATTTATTATAATCTCTAAAATAGTTTACAATGTGTTTCATGTATGAGCTTTAAAATCTGAATGAATTTTAAAAGCTACGCTTTTTAACTGTTAAAAAATTAGTTCAAGCTTTGTAGTCACAAGTCATTAATGTTGAGTGAGAATAAAGATTTTAAGCCATTTTAACATAAAGTGTGTTCTTTTTACAATTCACCCCATTATCTTAACAAAATGAATGAGCTTTCATTAGGAAAAAAGTAAAAAGTGCGAGATTAAAGTTGATGAGCTAAATCAAGGTGTCCTGCTTGGTTGATTTAAATCCATGATTAAAATCAGTGATTTGATTTAAATCAATCCACTGTTCTTTCAGCCAGTCTGAAAGGAACTGCTCTTTATTTCCTGCCTAATTAGAATTGCTTCTGTAAGGTTAGTTAAGGCTGTGCTTTGATACAGCAATTCTTCTGCACCCTCTGAATTCCCTGAATGTTGGTTTTGGGGCCAAAGACCTTTTTTCCTCTTGTTTTTCTGCTTTTCAAACAATGGTTTTAATGAAGTGATGCTACTGCTAGAGCAGTATAACACTGTCCCTTAATGACTGGAGATAAAAAGCAGGTCTGCAACTGTAGCTTACCTTGTCTGTTAAGGATCATTTCAGCTGATGACTTCTTCAGAGAGCCGGGAGGGAGTTGGTGCTCTCTCGTGTCTTCCTACCATCCATCCATTATACTGGAACTGATGTTCCCAGGTGCCTGCCTCCCTCAGAGCCTCCTCTGTGCATCCTGGTACCTTCATAAAGTAAATGAGGGGTTGGTTTTTTTCCATGTCGTCATTCCCATCAGTGTGTCCACTGAAGATGAAGTTGGTGGAGATCTTGTGGAAGCTTGTCTCCTCCTGGGAGCCTTGCAAACTTCTCTGAAGGGCAGATCCTTTGGTAGCCTGTCAATTTAAACTTGTTTTGCGTCCTTTATCTTTTATTTATTTATTCATTTATTTTCCCCTCTTCCCTGTCTTCATGATGCTCCTGGGTATGAAGTATTTCTTATTTTCCTGTGAAACCTAAATGGAAATTGTCAAGTTCTTAACTCATCATATTGCTTTGGGGTACCTGTGACACAAGCCTCGTTGTGCTTTGGTGTAAAGAAAAGCCTCTAACACAGCTCTAAAAAAGGTTTATTTTACTAACTGTGGTCCAGGGTTTTTTAGACGTACAGGAGCATCCTATGATGACAAACCACTTTGTTCTCTGAAGTGTAACTGTATAGCAATTTCTGTTGTAGCTGTTGTATCCGTTCTGAAAAATAAAAGGTGATTTCATCCTGGTACTAAATCCCGGACAAAACCAGACTATTTTACTACATGTCATTTAGGCCTGTAAGCAGATTTCTTCAGAAAAGCCTTTAGTTGTTGATTTAGTTGCTTTGGTTGGTCTGGGAGACAGGTTCTAGGATGAATGGTCTTCTTCTCTAGCAGAAGTGTGGAAAGCCAACCCAAAGTAATCATCTTGTCAAATGCTGGCCTTTGCCTATCGGGAGAACTTTGTGCTGCAACTTCCCTGTAGAAGAAAAGGGTTTTCTCCTTTGCTTTTCTTCCTTACTTAGATTGCACAGCTGTTTAAATAAAGAGATTACCATATACTTCAGATCTTTGGAGTGCTTAAAATTGTGAGGTACAGGGAGGCATGGAGACACCTATGAAATATTAATTTATTAATGTGCAGAGAAAATTATTTGAAAAAATACTACTGGCAGTTCTGAAAGCTGAAGTACTTACCTTTACAAAGAAAATGAAAAATGTGTAGAAGCTTGCTCATACTTAGGACAAGAAAAATAATGTTTTGTTAGCTAGAATGTAATTTAAAATATGTTATGGGAATTTACATTTTTCTAAAGAAAGAGCTGCCAAATCAAATTAGTTTTGAATTCAGAAAACCTCTTGTTGAGGGATTCAGACAAGCCATATGGTACTCTCTTGCAAACATCAAGGCAAGGGAAGGTATTGTGTGGGCTTTTATCACATTTTAGTCATTTTGAGAAGAAAATATGTTTTAATATTTTTATATGTACAATTTATATTGCAGTTTAATGAGAAAGAAATAGCATGTACCTAAGATAAATCTAGATAATGAAAACCTACTCAGATGCATTCAGCTTGATTTAAGGTGCTTTGTTTTGATTTTAGAGTGCTTAATATATTGAGTGGGTTTTTTTAATGGCTATGATGGATATTTATTTTATGTTGGACCCATTTCAATACTGCAGCAGCCAATTTCAGGTACTTATATGGACTGTCTAGAGAGGAAAAATAATTCTTGCAGCAGCTGTTGGTGCACAGAAGGCAGGTTCAGGTGTGAAGCTACTTTTAGGGACTTGGTATTGCATCCTCAAAGCAGAGGCATGATGTTTATTAAACAGTACTTCAGGATAATACCAAGGGTATAACATGAAATGTTATAACTCTGCAGCCTGGTTGTTGACTGGCTGTCACTCAGTTCAAAGCTTTGTACCAACTGTCCATTGCTTCTTCCTTCCCATCCCATCTCTGCCACAGCTGGCAGCCTTCCTCATCATTGTGGTGAAGGCACTGTATGTGTTTTAAAACAAGGACAAAAGCAGTTATGTTCAGGGAAAAGCATGTTGAGATTCACTGGTGAATACAAGGAATCTACAAGTGGAGAGTTTGGGGTTTCTTACTGACTTCTTTTTAAAAGGTACTTTTAAGACTTGTTTCCAAAAGTCCAGCTTCACAGCACTTCTGTGCAGAAGCTGTGAGTTCCTGCGAAGGTTGCCGTCCTGCTTTCCAAAAGGAGGAAAAACTGGGGACCAGGTGGTGAGCAGGGAGTGCACTGCAGCCCTGCTCTAAGGAGTCTACACCCAGCGCCTGCACCAGGTCTCAAAACCCAGCCTCTTCACTCTTCTTTGCTGCATCCCTGGAAGTGTTCAAGGTCAGGCTGGACAGGGCTTTGAGCAACCTGGTCTAGTGGAAGATGTCCCTGTCCATGGCAGAGGTATTGGAACTAGAAGATGTTGAAAGTCCCTTCCAGCCTAAACCATTCTGTAATTCTGTGGTTTGGTTTATGCTGTGAACATGTATTTTTCAGTCTGAGTTTTCATATCAGATGCATTTAAGAAAAAGAAAAGCATATAAAAAAGTTAAAGCAGATCAGCTGAAAAAGCTGATTTGTACCTGTGAGAAGCTGAAGGCAACTACTACTTTGCTGGAAGGTGGCATGGGTTGCTCAGGGGTTTTATTTGTTTGTGTGTGTGGTGGAGGAGCTGGTTTAGGGTAGGTTTTTTGTTTGTTTGTTTGTTTCTCAAGACCCAATTAAGACCAACCTAAAATACCATTGATTCCCACTCTACACACACAATCCATACCTCATGTGTTGTGAGCACATGCACGTGCTGTGGCATCCCTCCCTTATGTCAGACAAGCTGCCACTGACATTTCTCCAAAGACCCTGATCTCTTACAAAGGGCAACTTCTAAAGAATAAAACTTCACAAAGTCACTTTTATCTTCACTGTGCAACACTTGTTTCCCATTAATTTAGTATAAAAAGGCTTGTTGTCAGTATCAGGGCATTAAAAACATACATCATTCCCTGGGCTGTTAAGACATGGTCAAAGCTCACATAAATAATTCTCCAGCCTTGGTATTTTAGGAAGGGCACCATCTGGCTCCAGAAAGGGGGGGAAAAAAAAAGAGGATTCCAGAACTAGTAATTAGTTTTCAGGTTTTCTTTAGAATGATTAGGTATAGGAGCATTTTTTAAAATATGTGTGCTAATTAGTGCATGTTTTTACAGAAGGTAGAGACTATTAAAAAATGTTCTGCATCCTCTCAAAAGACAGAAGACTAAAATTTTGTCTTTGGGGGCCAGATCCTTTGACCCACTGAGCTATCCTAGCATCCCTCCTGACACGAAGAGGTGGCTTGAAGTAGCTGTAAAATGATTTTGGCCTTTTAGAAGTGTTTTCTGCCAGGTACCCAGGATGATTGTATTTCTCTTGATAGAGTGGTAGTTAGAAAGTGCTGTAGGTAGTGGGGTGCTGTAGGAGTCCTCTCGGGCATGATGGCTTTAGAGCCACAGCACAGCAGGATGACTTGTGACCGACTGACTCAGGGATGCTTTCAACTTAGCAAAAGCTGAAGCACTCCCTTGCTGAGAGAAGTAGGGTGCCTGTCATTTACTTTGCAGTACTGTGGCATAAAGATGCTCTCGAAGGCTCTGCCTTTCAGTAAGGGATCTCCTTCAGCCAAGCATTGCAGTAGCTTGTGTACTTGGCCCACGCAGGGCCTACGTAGCAAACACCTTGTCTTCAGTGGTTGTTGCAAAATGGTAATTCTCTGAGTAAAGAATTGATGTCAAAAAATGGATAAAAAGCACTGTACAGGTAAAAGCTCCTGCCACAAATCAAAATAACAACTCAGGAGACCCATCTTCTGTGTTCCTGCTCAGGGAGAAGTGGCAATATGGGCAGCAGCAGCAGCACTTAGACAGGGAAATTGGTAATTATGGCCCAAATATGGAGGTCAAAACAGGATGTTCAGACGTACTTAAAAGTGTAGTTGGGCATTAATGCAGTTTACAGGAGCATGATGCACTGCAGCAGCTGTCGTGCTAACTAAAGCACTGCTGCCTTCTCTGCAGAGTTTCTGACAGGTATATATAGAAAGCGGTGACTTCCACACCAAGATATGTGTTTATAGAGAGTTTCAATGACAGCATAAGTGTAGCCACTCTGCACTGGAAGCCGCACATCTAGGGCGGGCTACTCTGAAGGAGTTGTTTACTCAACCATTCAGATCAAAATCTGAAATTACAAGCACCGAAGTCTGTGCAGCTGCTGTAGTTTCTGATACTGCTGTTCAGGACTGTGTTGACGTGAGTGGCATGTTGCAAACACATTCCCTATAGCCAGAGTAGCGTATTACCCCGAAGTTTCTCTCTTCCTGCAAGCTACGTAGCAGGTTTTGTTTGTGGCTTAGGCACATGCCTGGAGTTGGGGGGCTCATTGGGCTGGGGTTACGCTCTAGAAGTGGCTCCATGGGGTCCTAAACTGTTCTACATAAGATAGGTCTGAGCTGGATCCCTGAACAATCATTTGGTTGTGTCTCTGTGTTACCTTGCAAAATGGGGTCTTGGACTTTAAGGACTCTATCACAAGGTGTATAACAGGGATGGAAGCCTAGTCAGCATAACTGTTTTCTAGTACTAATGCTGATGTTTCATGCCCTCACCCTTGTGATATGGCACTATTTTTTCTTGAAGATAAATAGGTGCATAAATATTTGAAAGACTAAACATTTCTATTGCTTCTGTTTTCACACACTTACAGTAACTCCCTTTTTGGGTCTACATATAGGCCTTACATTGTATACTGCTCCTTTTAAAATTTATAGCAGCATTGTATTTGCAGAAACCAATGCCTATGCTTTAAAATTCCAGAAAATAACTCCTATATTTAAAACATTAATAGGAATCCTAATTTGCATATTCTAACCTTTCATGGCTTTCTCCAGAAGGCAGCTGAGACTTACAGCAGTTTTTTCAGTAACTAGACAGTGTCTACATGGTCTGATTATATATTGGAAAATTATATTGGAAAATTATTGTAAGCTGTGAGTGCATTTACCAGATCTGAGCTGGAGTTGTGTGGTCCTTCCCAGCATTGTTTTGTATGTTTCATATTATTTTAAGTAGTGGGGGGTTTTGTAAAAATAATAAACAATTCATGCAAAGAAGAAAAGTAATAGCACATCAGAATCTAGTTTGTATATGCATGTACAAATGTAAATACGTATGAGACGGAAGCAGAACCCAATACTTGGCAGCATTTTATACCTTCACACATGTCAGTAGTATCCACGAGTAGAAATGATGGGCACTAAATTCACAACAGCCTTACATATCTTTATATCCATGTGTCTGTTTCACTACTGAATAAGAATCTGTGTAGCATTAACTGTTCCTTTTTATGTATTGTTTGCAGTTTGTGCTGCTGACACACTTGTTAATTTTTAGCATATCTGTTTAGAAAGGCAGGCAAAGGCAAAACGTTCATAAATGAAGGTGATATTGATTTCTCCTGTTGGTGAAAGTGTACATCTGCTTCAGCTCATCCTCCTAAAGCAGGAGACAGTTGCCAGTACCAAGCCTGGCTGCAGGCATCTGTAAAATGTAAAAAGCTGTGTCTGTGAGGAGGCTATTAAATCTAAAGAGAGCCACAGAGTAGCTGTCAGTCACTTATTTTAGCATAAATCATAAGGATTTATAGCATTATACTTTCAATGAGCTTTTCCCCTTTCACACCTATCTTGTTGTGCTATCAGTGAAATGATAGGTCTTGTTTCCAGGTAACAAAGACCTGTTGATGATTTGAGGAGGCTACATTCATCTCATCTGCAATGCTCTCTCCCTTATCAGTAGGGAAAGCAGTTGGAAAAAAGATGGAGCAGCCAAAAGCTGATCATCAGCTGCAGGGGTGTCCGTCCAACATGTTCTGTTGAAGGCATGTGCAGCTTTTTCCACCCACTCAGTGTTACAGAAAGATAAATCTGTCCTTCATCTGTGCCCTTTAAAGTTGTAAGTTCTGTAAGGCCATTTTTTTTTTTTCTTCTGAGGTGATTAGCACATGATTTTCAGCACAAGTAAATGAAGCTCATTCACTGAAAATAATGTTCTGTACTCATTATACACATTACATTCACAGGTAATTATTTGCTCTGTGGTGAACTCTCGCTTGTTTCTTTGGAAATAAACACTGCTAAAACCAGCAAGCAGCAGGTGTGATAAGTGTGAGTGCAGTAGGCAAGTGTGGCAGAACACTGTTAATCAGCTGTGGACCACACAGCCTTGACGAAGGGTAGGTGGGAAGAACACTTTTCTGTGATACACAGTACTGGATGCGCAGTTTTGAGTGCCTGTCTCAGCAGAGTGTCAATGAGTTGTGCACTTCTGCAGGTTTTCTATCAAACTTGCATTCACCAAGTATTTTATTTCTTATTAGGGTGTACGGGATTATTACAGCAATATACTTGAAGCTTCTGCAAAGGTTTAAGAGCACTGATAAAGAGAAACAAAAGTGATGGCTTCTTCTCACAGGGTCTTCTCTGTTTGCTGGAACTCTGTTTGCTGCAGACAGAAGGGGGTGTGGATAGCAAGGCTGTGGCAGAAGCTGGGGAGCTGAACCTTGGGATAGTTTTGCATGAGTAAGCAAATGCCCAGATGGATGTGCTGATAATGGACAAGGGTAGGTTTGCAGATCTAGAACATAGTCAATAGTAGAGATGTGGCCTTTTTCTGTGTTTTAGGATTCCTTAAAAGAGCAAATCATGATTCACTTTTTCAAATTTTTTGTGTTACCATGTTTTTCCTAATTTTTTTTCCACTGAATTTGTTTACTTTTAACTAGAGTGATCAGTGGTATTTTTTTTCCCCTCATACTTTGCATACTTTGCTTTCTGGTACTTTATTTTTCTCCTGAGACTCTTTCAAGCTTAAATAAGTGTACAATAAGCATACATGTTTTGGGAAGTTCATATTTTGTAAAATATAAATTGTTACTAAGTTTTCATTTAGCAAGAAATTCGGTAATTTTTTTTATTTAACTTTATAGTGGGAGATATAGATAATTCTATCTCTTCCTTTACTGCCAAACCTGTCTATGCAGTTTTCACTAAATTGAAGTAGAATAGGCACAGAGAGCAAGTGAGGAAAAACAAGTAGTTTTAATGCTGCTTTTGGCTTTACCAGTGTGGCCATGGTGCCCTTCCATGTGTTTGATTTGGAGTAGCTTGATTTAGCATCAGATTTCCTCTATGATGCTGTAGGCTTTGTGTGTGTCCTTGCATCTGGCTGATACTAGGGGGGAGAAAATGCTGCTTATTGGCTGCTTTTCCAAAGCCAAGGCTTGCTTGGATTCTTTTCCTTTGTTTTGATCCAAGACTTGAAGCATAGATCAATAAGACGTGTTTCTTAGATTGTGCTTAACCCCTGAAGCAACTTTATTTGGAAGGTCCATCTGTTCCTTCTCCTCTTACCTAGTTATGGATCTTCAGACCAAAATCTAAAGGGATATCCTTAAAAGGGGTACTTGTATATAGACAAGCTGCCATATGCTTTAGTGGCACTGTGGACCATAGTGTGTGTGTGAGAGAAAACTTTTTTTTCCTCCTGTATTTTTAATAGTTGGAGAGGAGCACCCTGGGTCATGGACTGAGGCCCACTTCTCTCTGATCATCATTTAACCAAAAATAGAAGTCTTATTTCTGCTGTGATTGCATCTTCCAAGAAACAGCAGTTGACCAAGTGGGATGCAGTGACCACCCCCTTGTATTCTTACTGTTTCTTCTTGTTGGTTCAATCCCGTGCAGGCGGATGGGAAGAGTTAATGGCTATGGTAGGAAGGGAGACCAAACGTCTCACTCTATGAGGAAAAAAGTCCATTTGCTTCCAGATGCCCCTGGAAGGAGCCAACAGGTTTGGATCCCCTTTGCCATCTCCACTCCACCGCCATACCCAGGCCTCTCGCTGCAGTGAAGCAGCAGCGTGTGCAAGGGGAAGGATACAAGAAGCAAAAGTTCAGCCTGTTGCAGAAGTTCTTGTGTTCTCCCTTGGTGTGCTGCCAGTTGGACATTGACTTAAAATCTAGGATGACAGGGCAGTAGACTGTTACTTAGAGTGCCAAAGCAAAATCTCTCATAATTCTGATACGACAAACACACACTGTTTATCCTCTTATTCACCATTTTTGTATAAATAATGTCATTTTCTTCTACACTATTAGCCTGTAGAGTATATTCATCCATACTGTCAATATCAAGTTATGAAGAAACAAAAAGGACAGCTCTTTTTTTAGTAGGCTATTGACTTTTCCTTTTTTTTTTTTTTAAAAAAAGAAGGAAGTATTCAGAGTAAAATATAATGGGGAATTTTAGGTAATTATTTTTGAACTAAAGATTTTATTGGACTTAGTAGAAACTTTTAAGTCCCTTTAAGACATTGGATACACAGCACCATTGCTGACTGGCATAATGAGAAGATTTAAAACAATTTGAGTAGTTTTAGCTAATGGAGATGTGCTTTAGAAGTGCAGCTGAGGAGCATGACAGGAGTATGCTGCAGGAGCAGCCAGGGGCTAACCTCAGAAAGAGCGAGAAGTTTCACCAAGCCACAAAGGCTTTCTTGATCCCATTTTGTCTAATTAGGAATACCTGAAGTATACCTAATTTTCAAAGTAAAACTCTTTGCAGTATTGACTCAGAAACTGTTTTCTGAGTCACATTTGCTCC
Organism: Cephalopterus ornatus; assembly: GCA_013396775.1. Lineage (NCBI taxonomy): Eukaryota > Metazoa > Chordata > Aves > Passeriformes > Cotingidae > Cephalopterus > Cephalopterus ornatus. Next base: position 336,820 of record VZRE01001450.1, read on the forward strand.
TCATCTCTTGGCGGTTAGCTTGTATCATCAGACTTTAGTGAGCTATAACTCACTTCCCTGGCAGATGTGCCTGACCATGTGTAAAAAAACCACACCATATGCTGGTAACTATTTTAATAAACTGTTCTCAAATTTCTAGTGTGTTAAAAAAATAAATTAATCATAGCTCCTTTAGTCATGGCTACCTCGTGAACTGAAGTATTTTTAAGAAGATATGTTGGTCATTTTCTCTCTTCCTCTGAATGATGAGAGCTAACCTAAAGCAGTATTTTGTAAAAATTTGCATCAAAGAAAATCGTTAACAGTGGCCTTTCAGCTGCGGCATCAACTGTGGGAAAAATAACTGTTTTCCACTGTATGGTGCTTATAGGAATCACAGCTGGGCTTTCTGATGCTGACCACAACTTGCCAGTGTTGGACATGACTTTTGGCATGGTTCCACTGGATCTTGTGGAAACATTCTTTGCTAGCCCTGTACTAATGCAAGCATTTTTAAGTAGGTAGATGTTTGTTCCGTAAGTCTGATTTATAAATATTTGCTTGGAATTCCACTACATTTTTTTTCCTATTTACAGCAACACTGCTATATGCGTAACTTTTTTTAAACATGTAAGATTTACTCAAAGGACTTGAAAATTCAAATCCGCAAATATGGCTGGGTTTGGATTAGCACTGAATCCAGAAGTAGAATTATGTAATTCTGAGTCAAAAAGCTAGGGTTTCCAAAAAATAGTGTGATTAGAAGACCATTGAAATCATGGTTTATGTTTTGGAGTAGTGTTTTGGGAAAAGAAGCTTAGGTCTTTCTCTTTGAAAGGAACATCTTGCTGTAAGAAAGCACATGTGCTACAAAGGCACTCATGGCTCTCATGGGTTTTCCTTCCAGTTCTTTAGTAGATTTTGGAGCTTTCCTGATTTAAAAGGGAGTGGATTAAAAAGTAGAGCCTTTTCTGGTCCCATTTCAGAGCTGTTAGACTTAGCAGTTTCCTTTGTCTTCTTGGATCTGGGCATTGGAACAGAGGCTGAGGTGGTAAGGTAGGTAAGTGGATGTGCTGACAGAAGTAATTCATTTTGTGGTAGCATTTTTCATCAGTTACTGAGCTTTGAACTGTTCATTTAGTCACAAGCTTTGTAGAGGCTAATGCTAGGAACAGCTTTTTTATGTAGTTCGAAAGTTTTGCTGACTTGAAAAGCAGTATCTGTTTCACTTTAAATGACAACAATAATGCATTTAATGATGGACATTCAAATTTTAAAGGAGTGGCTATGTACAATTCTCTTTTGTGTATTTTAGAGACTTTTGATGATGATTATATATAAAATGTCATGATTATTGTTTTATATAAAATATTTGGAGTTCCTAAGCTGACAAAAGATTATTAGTCATCATTATTTAGATGCAATCTAGGTGTTTTGGTACATTTAAACCGAAGAAGCTTTTCTTCTGTATGTTCTCCAGTATACTGCTTTAGCAGTAATGATGATAGAAAACATTCAGAGAAGTGCTGTGTGAACCTCCCTAGGGTAAAGCTTACAGTAATGATAACCCTTGTAAACTACACATTGTGGCATCCACTACAGAACCATCTGCTCTCGGAAGGACATAACTTTCTAAGACCTCTGCCTTGCGGAGAAATTTACTTTGATCTTTTCAAAATCTTCTGCTAAAGTAGTTCTGAATCAAGATACATGCAAATCTTACAGGGAAGCAGGGTACATACAGATTGAAAGCTGTATTCTAGTGTGGGAAGTGGGGAAAATAGCCACCAAACTACTGAAACAGCTGGACATTTTGAAATCTTGGAACAGAAGTAGCCCTCATTGAAATAAACAGCAGTTGAGTAGTCTGGTTTGTGAACAGGCACACAGCACTCAGAGTTCGATTTGGGCATGTTGTAGGACTTTAAAAACTGTCGGTGAAGTGCTCCATGGGATTTTGGATCTAAACTCACAGAGGCTTAACCTGGAACTCGCACTTAGGATTATGCAGAAAGCCAAACTATATGCACGTGTGAGAAAGCTGTGCGCCCTATGCTGTTCATGACTGGCTGAACTATACAGAGAAGAACCAGTGAGAAGCGTTCACTGAGCTCAGTCCTCTTGAAGGAGGGAGCTGAGGATTTCTTTATTGATGAGTTGATAGAGCCTGTTTAGCCTTGGCCAGATGGGATAAGTTCTCTCAGCTAGTTTCTAATTATAGCTCATTTCTTTGTAATGATAAGGAAAACATTTGTTTTATATGGAACTAGAAAGCAGTAGTTGTTAGTATTCATGAGAGAGGATTTCTGAAGTGCTGACATGTTTCCTTCAGGATTTTTTCCTCATTCATAGAGAAAAACTCTATGTGTTTTAAACACACTTAATGCTTCGTGTACAGCGATGATAGCTGAATTCTGCTGGCACTTAATGCCTACTCTCTGGCAATTTTCAGTATCTCTTTAGCTTTAAATACACTGCCTGTTTCCTGATGTGTACTGCCTGATGCCTTGATGTTGCTGGATGCCAAGCCGCATCTCCTTACTCTGCCTGAGTACTTTCCAAAATCAGTGTTAAGCACATAAGTGTGTGCTCCTGTTTATGTGGGTTTGGCTACTTGTGTCTTTGGAGTTAAGTAGGTGTTTATCTGACAAGCCTGTCAAAAGGAACTCAACATCTTCCAGAGCCACAATGATTTTTTGAGTTGGATCTTCTCCCTTTCCTCCCCCCCACCCGCCCAAAAAAACAGCCAAAAAACTCCCAAACAAACCATGAACAGTCACAAATGCGCAAGTTACTTCACATCTTCAAAGAGCTCAAGTGAGCAGTAATGATTCCAGAGAGTAATTTCTGTCCATTTCATCAGTGCTTATAAGATGATAAAGGATTTCTTTCCTTTGGTGGTAAAATTGCCTGGGCTCTAATATTATTCAGGGTTAAAGCTAATTGAAGGAATACTGTGATAAAGCAGAAGGAACCCTTCAGCGAGTTCTGTTATGTTGCTTTAAAAGTGTTTGGTGCATTAAATACTGTTGGATATGTTTATCTGCAATTAGTTTCCCTCTTGGATAGTATCGATGATTCTCTTGTAACTAATAGTCCTTTTTGATGTTGTGTTCACCCACTGTGTGCATTTGTTTCACTATTTAAACACATAGAGATAAGAAACAATATACTACTTATATAACCCATATCAGATAACATATCTACAAATACACACACCTTTGTTTTTATTCATATTTGTATGGTGAAGATAATCAGTGTTTGAATTTTCTTGGAAGTGTTTGCCGATTCCCTTTTTTGATGCCCAGCATATGAAACAAGGAATGATCATAGCCACCCATCTGAAATAGGAGTTGCCATATGCGTGAGTTTTGATAACACAAGGCTTTTTTTCATTTGCTTTAATCAGTCTTTTGACATCCTGAAGTGTATCTTGTGTTTTCTGGCTATGTCAGGAGATTAATGACCACTATGAGCTGTGCACTAGACTGCCTGTTGTAGTTCATGTGAAAGAGGCTTGTTTTCAGTAGATCAGGCTGGATCACAAGGATGAGCTTGCTGAGAAAATGCAGGTGGGCTTCGGTTGTAGAGATGTACAGACCCATGACTGGGCAATGTCTGGCTCCCTGACAGTTGTGGCTCAGCAAAAAGGATTATTAAAGGCCCATTATATTCATATAGGTTTTGCCTTGTTTTTCAGCTGACTTTGGGAGGCCCCGGTGGGGAAGTACGAGGTCCATGGTATGTTTTCTGTATATGGTCTTCTCTTTACCACTGTTGTGAAAGTCTTGAAGGTCTACTAAAGAGCTTATTGAAAAAGGTGACTTTTTGCCAGGCAAGAAAAAGGGAGGGAGAAAGATAGTTAAAGCCAAGTCCTCCCTGAGGAGTCCAGCTTCCATGCAGCATGGAAGGAAGCTCTGGAGAGAAGATCCTTAGAGGGGGGTGTTGGTAGACACTGAGTTGAAAATAGCCAGTGATGTACCTAAATGGATGCTCAATAGGACCTATGTGTATGCCCACATAGTTGAAATGCCTCTAGGAAGTGGAGGGCAGAAAGACAAATCCACCTGTTGCTTCTTCAGAGACGATAGCAAGCAACTTAATAAAATATTTATTTCATGAGACAGAGCTTTTTAACCTCCCAGATTATATTTAGTACAGGCTAGTCTGGGCTACCTGGAAAAAAAAAGAGAGGGCTAATGTCTCAAGTAAAGATTTGGAGTGCTAGTCCTAATTTAGAGTTTCTGAAGTAGTTAACTACAGCTTCTGAAGTAGGTGCTAAATAGACATAATAGCTCTTGAGTTTGGACACTTCCATTCCAGAAGCTGCTAATTGACCTCTCCTGCTCGATGCTGCTGATTGCTGTGAAGAACCATAGCAGCAAATACATCCTGCTGTTCTCTGGTAATGAGACCTTGCTTCTTGGGTCCAGAAAGTGTAATAAAAAGCATCATTGCTGAACCGGCCAGGGCAGAAGCGTCAGCAGTAAAAAATTCAGTGCAAGAGGAAAATACATGATGTCTTTGTAGATATAAAACATCGTTTAAATCAGTGGACTCCAAGAGGGAGGTTCAGCTCCCCGGATTTCCAGTGCTTTAGTAACTGGAAGGAAGCTGTGCTGTGTGGCAGCTGAGCAGGCTAGTGAAGATCAGTCTCAGGCAGTACCTCTGCTAGTCACAGTTTTCAGATACAGGTTCAGCTTCACATGGCTCTTGCATCTTAAGGGTGTTTCAATGCTTTCCATACGCTTCCTACTGCTTTTGTTATTTCCTTGGAGAAATATCAGCTTCCTTGATTTTTAGATACTCACCTTCTATCTATTCTTCATGTATAATCCTTAAAAATAATAATTAGTCTAAAATATGACCTGCCTCGTGTACTCTTGGTAAGGATCTAAACTAACAACAGCACCTCCTCTGCCTTTAAGCTTCTGTTCAAGATTTTTTGTTCTGTCACTCAAATGTGTGGGTACTGTTTGGTTCTTCCCTTGTGAAACACAGGCAGAAAGGGGGATAAAGAAGGATGCCAGTTAGCCCTGCCATGGGGACATGGAAAGCACTCTCATTAAAAGCATCAATAGCTAATGTCATCTCAATTTAGCAGTGTCCTGCTGGGATCTTTCTCTGAGCTGTCATACCTCATGCTGCTGCTTTCTTCCCATGTTTGAACCTGTGTGGAAAGGTTTAATCTGGCTCAGAGTTTCTTTAGCACTGGATCAAAGAGAGGGGAATGAGGTAAACCTCAGCCTACTCAAACCTATATGTAAAGAAATCGAAGTAAAGTGAGTTGGATAAACCTTATATATAGGTGTAATTTAGACCTAGCAAGTACAGCTTCTCTTGTTGTATGTGAGACAAGATCCTGCCTCTGAATTAGTGGTGTTATTAACAGCACTGGCTCAGTTTTATAAGACAGCATCTGAAAATTGTGTAAGGAAGCTGGCTGAGCTCTTATTAGCTACAGAAAATACATCAGAAATAGAGCAAGGCAGGGCCTGATGTCCAGTGACATCTTGTAGTGTTATTCCCTTTGCTCCCTCCTGCAGTTAATGAGAAAAAAAGGGCCCTGACGTTTACCCTTTGTTGTGTTAGGTCACAGGGCAATTTGTTATGTATTTGTAGATCCTGCTTTTGTTTTCTTTTTCGTAGAAAGAGCTGGAAACTATGTAAAAAGGTCTCAAAATATGATGGTCGATGGTAAGCACTGTCATATCAATAAACAATCATTTTCTTCTCTTTTTCATCCCACCTTTTTTCAAATATGTCCAATAGCAGCAGAGAGAACAAGTCCCAGTTCTGTTGAGGTGCTTTTTTTTCATTTCCTAAATATATAAGTTAGTAGGGTTGTTTTGTGGAAATTACTGCAGTTCCTGCAGGGAAAGTTTCCAGTTATTCAATTAGTTTGCAGTCCTTGAATGTCCTAGATTTGTAGCCACAGAAGTGGGATGAGAAAATTTTGTAGCAGGACCTCTTATATTCTTGTAAGGACCGTTTCTCTGTATTGAAAGTAAAACCTGTGTCTTTCTGGTTCTGTGTTAGCAAATTCTTAGAAACATGTATGATTTGAGTATAAGCAGAATTTATGGCAAGTCATGATTTTGTGGTGGTTTGTTCATCTTAGGATGTCTTTTAAAATCAAAGGCCAGTCTTTCCCTCTATCAGGCTGTTCATCAGTTACCTGCTCTGAATGCTATAAATGTAAATCCTTTCCAGAAGCAGTTTCATTCACCATTCATTCATGTTTGTTGCGTCTTTGGTTGTGTATACTTGCTACCTTACCAATTTTGCAGGGGCTAAATGGGTGTCTAGGAGAGAATGGTTTTACAGATCCTGGGGGACTATTTTGATTTCCCCTAATGACAGGGAGTATTTCCCCAGACAGGGAGTATCTTGTAGCAAGAGGAGCAGTTTTTGTTTTTTTCATGTGAGGCAAAATACCATTACAGAATTTCAAATTACCAAATGACACTTAACTGGAATTTGAACAGGTATAACCAACTTACTAACTGAATATATATTTGCAAGTGTATTGTAATTTTTCACTTGTGGGAGAGAGGGACCAAAAGAGGACAGTTTTTTTCTAGTTGTAGCAGAAGTGAAAATTAGGATTCAACTTGCAAAGCCAAAGTTGTGTTGCTCCCCTCCTGGTGATCAGAATGAGGATGATTGCAAGAAAGAGCCAAGGGAAAATTTTGTTTCAGCTTTGAAGTCCATTTATAGCTTGATTTTTGTAAAACATTGGTCCTATTTCCATGAAATTGAAGTTATCTGACTTCTTTTAAAATTCTTGTTTCATTTCTACGTACTGCTCTTACTCAGCACCATCTAGTGGACCGACTGTTATTGTCATTTAGAAAAGAGCTGATCTCTGTGAACCATATAGTGAATTAGAGCATCTAGTCCTTATAGTGTGAATAATGCACCTAAAGCATGTTTGTGACTAATTATGTAAGAGAATCAGAAGATTAGCAGTTCTTTTATTGAAAAGGAGCAGAGGGAAGGAAATAAATTTTAAGATAAATGCAGGTAGTGGTGCCTGTTGTCTCCTGTATTCCTTTAGTCCATTGAGCTCCAGGCTGCTTGCCTGCTTTTTTCTGCCTTAACCATGTGATGCCATCCAGGTTGTAGCATCTCTAAGGAAGGATTTTGGAATACTATTTCTTTGTGCAATACAACACAGCACAAGCCACAGCCTCATTCATCACTGTGATACAAATGATAAATACAAGCTGATGCTAACAGTAAGCCCTGAAGTCCTCACCCGAGAAAAATGCTCTGGAGTCTTTCTAGTTTAAATTACAGGCAAGGAACTCAGTGTTTGGCTCCTTAAAAAGACATGATTTTGTTTAAAACAAAACAATTCCTTCAAAAACCTCCCAATAGAGTGCCTATATGGACTCGATAGAATTGTCAGGTCTTCCCAGCAGCTGCCTCAGGACTTGGGAAAAGCAAAAGGGTCTGTGGCTCAGGTCTTTGGGGGCACATGGGAACAGGCTTCTTTCTCCAGCTGTAGAAAGAAGGGCTTAATCTCCAGAAAAATTAATCTTTCTAGGTGGACTGGTTGTTTCGCCTCAGGAGCACCTGGCTACATCTGCAGCATCCCACTGCTTTTTTGTAAACAAGGTTTCTTTGGCAGCAAGCCCTTGATTTCAAAGCTACAGTTGCAAATGAAGGGAGAGCAAAGGGGGAGATCCTGAGTCACTGGGCAGAAAACCCTGACAAGTTGCAGATGTAGGGGTGAGAGCAGGCAGCCAGCACACTCTCTCAGTGACACTGGGCAAGCACTAGAGGCAAAACCCCTCTCCAGTATAAGGAGCAGAGAGCAAGAGGCAAATACAGAAAATAGGAGCAAAGCAAAGTTGCATTGTAGCAAATGCACCAAGTTGTAACATCTTCCCCTTTAAACTTCCTTGCTTTTTAACATTTCATCACTTTAGGGTCTGTTGTTTTTGTTTAATTCACGTGTTTTGAACAATGAAAATAAGTGGGTCGGTTTTATTCTGTAAATCTATATGCATTAGCACAATAACGTTGTGCTGAGGTTTCCAAAAAAGCTGTTCTTAAATAATTCATGGAAGCATTTCACTTCATTTTTCCAAAATTTAAATGTGCAGACTAGGGGTTTTTTTTCCCAGGTTTTAGGGAGCACAACATTTTTATATCATCATTCTCTTTTCTTTCTTCCTTATTCTAAGTTTTTAATGTAGCGCAGTAGTCAAATTACCACTTCTCTGCTGGCCTCCTCAAAATATTGCATTGCAATGTAACTTTTCCAGGCAGATGTGTGTGATTTTTCAGATGAAGAAAATGAAGGCTTAGGGACTTCCCTTTTCAAGTTTTTAAGTTTGAGATGATAGCTGTGGATAGCGACTGTAGTGAATGTATTCATCTGGTTGAGTGGGTGCAATCCTGTTTGGAGATCCACTTGGTTCCTGTTGACTACAGCAGGAAATGTGTCTGGAAAGGTTGTAATGTTTACTTAACAAATTTAATGACAGAAATCCTGTTTTGTTACAGGTTTGAGGATAAATCCTACATGCTGGAAAATAACCATTTGCAAAGAAGGTGGTGCTGCTCTGTGTAATTGGTGCGAACCAAACATTAGCAAGTGTGGGGGAATTCAGGAAGACACTTAAAATTGTTTCTTCTCTTTCTATTTCTCCTCTAGCTCTGGGATTGTACACAGTAAATGCAATATATGGAGATACTATAATTATGCCTTGTCCTCTAGAAGTACCAGAAGGTCTTATGTTTGGAAAATGGAAATATGTAAGTATAGCTTATCTTTACATTTATATTTATTAGAGCTGTTATAAGATGATGTGTATTTTTTTTGTATGTGTGTGAGATCACAAGATTCCAAACGATAGGATTTCTGCCTCAGATACGAAGGCATTTGTTCCTGTGTTTGTAAGACTTCAAGATTCCAAACTGTATAATTTCTGCCAAGCACAGATTAGAGGTTTGAGGAATTAATCTCATTGTTCAAGAGAAATAATTACTCAAGTGTTCTCTGCCAACCTGTATTAGAGCTCTGGCATGTTGCCCAGTTGGTGTCTCACTTGCTTGACAGAGCCATCGGTGTACATTTAAATACTTTTGAAGTAGGCTGCCTGAAGCAGAGCCTGCTTCATCCCTGGGAAAGCGCTGTCCCTGCATTCAGTTGATCTGACAGTCACTCGGAACTGTTTCATGCTTCATTGTGTTTAATGCACAGTGAAGAAGAGAGCAGAGCTGACCTTAGTGGAATTGCTGGTGGTTTCACTGTGCTGTTCCTGGCAGAGAACAGAGGCAAAAACGTGGGTGCTCTCTTGGTCTGTTGGTCAGCCTGCAGTAGGAACACTGCAGGATGAGCTTCTCCTGTATGTGATCAGTATCCCAGGTCGAAAAGAGAATCAGCATATCAAAGTCAAATGAAGCCTGGAAGCATATGTGGATAAAAACGCTGGGATACCAAAATGCTTTTGTTTCTCAGACTGACATCGAGGCAGCTGGTTTTCCTGCTTCTGTGAAGTTCACCTAAATCTCCTCTTCTGCTCTAACAAAATGTTACCTGCAGTAATAGACCATTTCTAGTTTGACAGTGGATTTAAAATTGTGTAGTTCTCTCTCCCTCTTTGCAAATGGCATCCACCAACTTATTTTACAGCAGAATGATCTGCCACCGGGGGCCTGTGTCATGTTCCCCCCTGGCTACTTCCTTTATACCTTCAGGTTTTCAGCTTTTGCAGCCCCCATCCACTCAGTAGTTCCTTTCCTGCAAGCACGTTTGGGAAATGAAGTCAGAAGTCTGTGGAGAATGGTTCCCCAAAAAGGGACAGGAAAACTGTTTCATGTGAGCATTCAGAAGATGGAGTGCCTACATTTTGCAATGTATTTTTTAGTCTGCTGACTTTTTTTGGGAAGACACAAGTCCATCTCTGTGAAGATTGCAAGGATATTCTGAGAAAAAAAATGCATTATCTCTTTCCACTGCATTTGGATTGCCTATGTCGGACAAGTGCCAAGCAGCAAATGGAGATGTTACAGCTTCTAAATGGAAAGAACCTAACATACAAAAAAGCCTGTCTAAGTTACTGTTGTATGAAATTGTTGACACAGCCCACACAGCCAAGCGAAAGTGGATACCCATTCTCCCAGGGCAGCTCACAGCCTGGCAACGCTTGTCCTGGGGGGGAGAGGAGGGTTGCATTAGGCTTTTTTGGTCAGGTGATTATTTCATTGGAAGAAGGAGGAACTCTGTTTTCTGCTCTTCTGCCTTGGGAGGAGCAATTTTCGTTCCCAGTGGGAACCCTGAGAGACTTGCACCGTGGCAGGAGCAAGTGTTGGCTCGCTTCAGTGTATACCTGGGAGCGCTTGCGCTGGGTGCACGTCCGGAGTTAAGAGTTCATTCGCACTTGACAGCCAGCTTCTTGTGTATCGAGTCAATGCAATGTTTTCTTTCCTGTGTGACAGACATCTAGACAAATCCAGGAGTTTAAAAGCAGGAGAGGGAGAAAGACTGTAAGGGAATTTAAACTTCTCAGCTAGGTGATGCCTCCTGCTCTCTGCCCTGCTCTGACATCGTTCATCTCTTGTCACAGCATCGTCATGCTTTTGTGGGCTCTGCAGTCAAACTGAGGTATTGTGCTGGGAACACTACTAACATCAGTGCTGCAAGGTATAAGGGATAAAAGGGAATGAAAACCTTTTCCAGCCCTCAGCACAATACTGTATGTAAAGATAGAGTCAGTGTTTCACCTCACTTTAAATAAAGGCAGACAGTGTCCCTCCCTGCTCTGTGCATGTCTTTGTGTAAGGAGGAGAGAATCAAATCCCCTAGAACTGCCCCTGTAACTTTGTCCCTCATAAAATAAATTTTTTATATGGGAGGTTTGTACAAGGCTGTCAACTTTGTATTCCTTCTTAGAATGGCAACTGCATACTGATTAATACAAGGAGGATGTCTAGAAAATGATACTTTGCAGATTATACTGACAGGCAAAATAACAATATTTGATTGCATGTATAGTCCCATGCTACAAGCTCTCGGGTCCTTTAAAAACAAAGGGGAGAAAAGCTAAAAACTAATTTAGAATAAAATAGGCAGTTATGCCTGATTAAATCCTGCATTTGGAATGAAGTCTGAATATCCCAGACAAACAATATGAATATGTAAAACAATAATGAAAAAAAAGGCAACTGAAGCTTTTGAGCCTAGCTCACACATGCTTCTATTTCAGATACTCTTTCGTCTAGGCAGAGGCAAGTGGTGCCAAAAACACCAGCCTTTATCAGAGAAAGCCCTTTGCTATGCTGAGATTGAGCCAAAGGATTGAAATTATTTTTACTAATAATATTCTCAATGTGTACCATGGCAGTCTTAAAGTAACTCTCAGACTATACTGAATTTCTTCTATGTACAGCAGAAATTTATCAGGAAAGAAACCATCTTGATACAGTTTTCAGATTTCTATTTTTTTTTTAACATTACAGGTTTGTACCAATTGCAAATCTTCAGGAACTTCTAAATGAGTGTTTATGCAAAATAGAGGTGTTTATCCTTTTATTATAGGAAATGCCAAATGGATCTCCAGTATTTATTGCCTTCAGATCATCAACAAAAAAAAGTGTACAGTATGATGATGTACCAGACTACAAAGACAGGTTGAGCCTCTCAGAAAACTATACATTATCCATCAAGAATGCAAGAATCAGTGATGAAAAGAGATTTGTATGTATGCTAGTTACAGAAGATGATGTTTCCGAAGAGCCGACGATAGTCAAAGTTTTCAGTAAGTAAATCTAGTTGTTACTGCCATTAACATTCATCAGCATCTGAATCATAAATTACAGAAACTTTTGTTTAAGGCAAAGACTAAAGCGAAGAAAGTAAGTTTGGCTGAGTAAATTACTAAGACTAGCAAATTTCTGCAGCTTTCAAAAATATAATCTACTGGTGGCATTTATGTAACAGGACTGCCTGCACTTGCAGTTTATTCATGATAAGTGCTGGCTCAAAGAGAATTTTAGGCTTTGATAATGACTCACTTATGTGATGTCATTTGGCCTTGGAAATGAAAAATGTAAAATTAGCATTGATTATTTTCCATTTGTTCTCCGAGCAAATTTTTCTGCAGGAGGGAAACATTAACTGTGTGCAGTCTGTAGGATTAGTTCAGGGGAGAGGTTTAAAGCAGCTCTGAGCAGCTAGTATGCAACAGTATGAACTGTGAGGGAGAGAGCAAGAGACTGGAAAATAAGCCACTAGCCCCAAATGCTTACTTTTCCCCCTGCTGAACTACCAGGAGGCATACCAGTCTGCAGTTCTCCCTTAGAGCATGGCAGGGCTTATTAGGGTTTGATATCACCACAGCCCCACTGCAAGGCTGGTGTGCAGTGCGAACCCCAGCGTTCTGAGGCACAGCCCTGCTCAGAGCTCACACAGGAGCATGAATAAGCCTGGCCTCTTCTTGGGGCTGATTCAGAGCAGAAACTTAATTTGCCAAACCCTGACACAGCCTGTGGAGGTGTCCATTGTGGCTTTTTAGGGACACAGGTCTGTGACTGCTGTGTCTTATCTTCCTTAGCCTCATGTTTTTATATGGCTTTTTTTTGGCCTTTGTTGCTCTTGAGATGCAGATTTACACAATCAGAGTAAGTATCTGTTGTGGGAACAGGCTGACTGCAGGAATGGGCAGTTTCAAAGAAATCACACTCTGAAAAACACATACATGCTTTGGAAAGGCAGACTTAAGCTTCTGTCAGGGAGTCATCAATGGTATCTAGGCAGGAGTCTGTCAGTGGCATAAATGAGTTTGAAGCAAGATTAGGAGCCAACAGTAATTCCTTTCCCTCGTTCCACTTTCAGTTTGACTGCAAGAACAATCGAATTAATGACAACTGGGAGGAGTGTGCTCAGAGCACGCATAGTAAGCACAGTGCTCCAAAGGAAATGATAAAGAATTATCATGTTTACTTATTGCGCAGTAGTAAATATGTAGATGAGACAGTGGTATATGGTGAAACGAAATGCTAACTGCTTGAATTACTGTGTACTGTACTAAGTATTAGCACAATGCTAGTTCAGCCATGGAGCACAGCTTGTGTGGTTTATTGTATGCATTAATACTAATAGAGAGAGCTTCTACTTACTAAGTTAGATAAGAAGTGAGGATGCCACACATGTAATATGGCCAAATTAGTGCTGCAAGAAAAATTAACTTTGTATTTTTTCATTTTGAGTTCATAGCTTTGTTTGTGGTTCTCTTAACTTTTCTTTGCATTTAGTTTCCTTGAATCTGGTTTTTTAAGTTTTCATTTTGTGTTGCTTGGTTGCTTGCTTTAATTGCGAAAGAGTTAAGAGTAGCTGGCAAGCTTCATTTATTTAACCAGTGGAGCTTCTAACTCATTGAACCACAGGTACAGAGCTAGCCTGCAGCACTGTGACCCTCAAACACCAAAATCTTGTGCACCTGAAACTCAGCTGCGTCCCAGAAGTCATGACTGATGCTGGGTTTTGCTGGAGCTTGTTATGTCCTCAGCTGTGCTACCTGATTAACTCAGAACTAACGAGCTGAAATGGCTCATTGTGCAGGTACCACCTGCTAGTCTCACTCACTGGACTGCTCAAACAAGCGCTACCAGCTTTCCAGATGGATCCTGTCAGCATCTTTTTTCTGGAATTAAATGGCCAGCTTCCAAAGCAGAGCAGCCCAGAGGACATGTGCTGCTGTCCTGATGCTTGGCTTTTGCAGGAGATGAACTCTTTTTGCCTCTATTATAAGGCCTATATAGAGTTGCAAAGTACTCTGGCAAGCTCTTAAGCCTAGAGATAAGCAGTGTGCTGAAGTTGCAAACCCACCAAAGTGGGCTCTGCTGCTGCCAAGTGTAAATTTTTTCCTCGCTTCAGACGCTGAGCTGGTAAACGCCAAGCAAGTCTGTTACAGTGAATTACCTTGGTGCTTGTGCAGCGACTGTGGGGATCTGGCAGCAGGTGTTTCCTCTCGGAGGCTGCTCTCAGAGAGCAGGTAGTGGCCTCTCAACTGGAGCATCTGCTCAGTTACCAGAGCACTCAAAACAGGGAGAGCCCCCACATAGTGGCCACAGAGCATGGGGTCCTCCCTTTCCTTCGGCAGGATCATCCAAAGCACCAAAAAGAGGGTCTTCTCAAACAAGTGCTGGGGGAGATGAGAGATGGAAGGAGGAAAGGCTCAGGTGTCCTGGCTTGATCAGCTGGTGACTGTGACAGGCAGCCAGCTGCAAGGCTATTTATGGGACCTGAAAATCTGAACCAGAAGGCCTGTTAATGGTCTTGTAAAACCATATTTGCTTGAATTGACATGAAAATGTTTTGTTCTTGACAGGTTCTTACAGAAAACAGAAATAATCATACATATATCTCTTAAAAAAAAATCTTTATAAGCCTTCTGAAGAAAATATGATGGGTTTAGTGTATAGCTTTGACAGTTTCTTTTGTTTGGCTTTGGGGTTTTTTTGCCACAAGCAAAGTTGTTTGAAAATGTCAGATGAATAGCTTTTATTACCTTTCATTCTCTTTTTGAGCTGTTTTTGTTTTGTCCTGGTGTAGTCACCCAAGTGAAGAATATCTGTGCATTTGTGTGCACACAAATTGCACATGCACAAAAAGAAAATGGATTATTTCGAAAACATACAGGTTTGCTATCTCTGTGAGAGCAGGAGCAGCACGCCTCCACATTAGTAACTTCATCAGTGTGTGTAGAGATTTTGGCAAGGTAGTGGTGAAGTTCACTTTGGTCTGGGATTACTGACATACGTACAGCATTTCATATAGGGCTTGATTTGGGGAACAGGTTCTGTAAGCTGACATCATTAAGAGTGTTTCAGTCTGCAAAAGTATGCTTATTTAAGCAGTATAGCTAGGGTGTAGAGGCTTTCCTCAACTGTATAAACATGGATTTATTTTTTTTCCCTCCACTCTTCTTTTAAAATTGTGGGGAAAACTGTCTCTTTTGGAGATAAAAATTTGCATTCCAGGCTTCAGGCCAAACTATTGTAACAGACAAGTTATATAGTCTCTAGAAAGTAGTCCTTTATGATGGAAACACTGATAGATCCTCCACTTCAGCAAGCTAAGAGCTCCATCTACCATAATGAAAGTAAATAAGAATACATACTAGCACTGAAGAAAAAGTTTGTTTTTTTTTTAAAGAGAGTCATAACTAACTCAGAATCAGTTAAAATAATTACACTTCTCTCTACCATCTGAATTTCTTAAATGTAATAATCCCAGTTAGGAAAAATAAACATTAGAAGAAGGATTAGGTTAAATTTATTCCTTTATAATGTGACATCTCAGCTGCACTAGTATCTGCAGAAAAGCTGCTTTTTTGTTGCTATAGTTTCTGTACCACTGGCTCCTTTTCCAGCATGTGTCTCATATAAATTGATAGATAGGATCAGGTTCTCTCCTCCTGGATGCTGAACTAGTCTGTCTGGCTAAAATACGTATCATCAGAATACATGGAATTCATTATGGAAGGTATGAAACATTTTAAGGTGATAGTTTATTCTTTTTAATCCATTTGGTAATACTGAGGTAGAAGTACCTCACTTTTTCTTCTTTTAATGGGAAAACGTAGCTAAGATTGTATCAGGCCAGATTATTATTTTAGTCTCAAAGTCCACATATCTTTTAGTAATTTTGTGTTTTACAAAGAGCTGTTTATTCTCCCTTCACCAGTACTTTTATCCTATTTATGTTCTAGAACAACCCTCTCAACCAGAAATCTTACATCAAGCAGACCTCTTAGAAACAGAGAAGCTACAAATGGTAAGAGCAGCATTCTCCCTCAAAGTTATGTTCCTGATGGCTGCCTGAAGTCTCTTTACAGTTCAGAGAGAGGTGATGGCTCAGGGAGGGTGTGTGCCCATGCACACAGACTTGCCTGTGAAAGATCATTGTCTACAGCCAGGTTGAGCACAGAGCAGTTCCCTCACCACAGTATTGTTTATTAGTATTTATCCCTGCCTGATTCTGTGAACAGGCCATCCTGATCTTAGACCCACTTCCTTCTTCCAAATTGTACCTAAGCCTCGCTGATTGGATTTGTCCTCTTTAAGAAAAGAGTTCTGAGCATTTGAACTTCCTAGAAATTTTTACCCAAAGAAGCATGAGTAAAAATGTTAAAGCCTGGTGGAGAAAAACAGCGACTAATTCCTGTCTGTTTTGCAGCTTGGGGAGTGCGTTGCAAGAGATAGTTATCCTGAAGGCAATGTTACGTGGTACAAAAACGGGAGAATTTTGCAGCCTGTGGAAGATGGTATGTTTTGGTAATGGCCGGTGTCCCTGAATCCAGAGACAGGTGTACGCATGAAGACCTGTGTTTATAAGAGTTGCTTTGCTTTATTGTAATGTATTCTTCCTTTGAGAAAAACTGCTCATATGGAAAGATGTAGCTGGAAGGAAAATTTAGGCTTTTCTGAGTACCCAAGCTATGTCATATAATCTCTTTCAGTTCCAGTTTTAAAACCACATCATGGAGAGGAGGGTTATCTTTGTTAATGCTGTTACAAAGCTATTCTTGAGCCTATGTAACTAGTAGCAACCTGTATCTAATTTCCAACTTCCCACTGGTATTAACTGTCGCAATTTTACACGTATGCAATACTCTGTTTTGGACCATGTAGATCATCATATACAGATATTTATTTTCCATGATATTTAAGAACAGCTTTTTTTTTTCCTTTTCTTCAGCTTTGAATTTGACAGACTGATCAGATCGCAATATTTTATCTTCCATAAATTAGAGAGTGCTTAAAAGATAAGATATAAATATGATCCTACATTTTTGACGTAATTTTTGACACCTTCTTTCTGTCTTACAAATTAAGCTGAGGTTTGTATTTAAAAAAAAAAAAAAGCACAAACAGTTGGCAATTAGTTTTCTGTTTGGATTTGATTTAAAATGTTCAGCCTGTTAGTAGTATATTGTTGATAAAACATTCCTGGTATAACTCAGAGGCAGTAGTAGAGGAAAACTTTGTACAGTCTCTTGGGTAATGTGCCATGTTGCTTGCATGTTTGCAGCCTGATCACAAGTACAGAGCAAGGAACAAAATACAGGAAGAAGGTTGCAAATTCTGTCTATGTGACACCGAAACATTATTTCCTTTTCAGTTGTGGTTATAAATTTGCAGAAGATTGTGGACAAATCAACTGGACTCTTCACCATGACATCATCTCTTCAGTACATGCCAACAAAGGAAGATGCAGATGCCAAGTTTTCTTGCATTGTGACCTATTATGGACCATCTGGCCAGAAAACAATACAGTCTGAACCAATTGTCTTTGATGTTCACTGTAAGTTACTAAAAAACATCTACTGCTGTACAAAACCTACCTCAGGGTGGGGAAAAGCAAAATCAGAAAAGGTTTACAAAATTACAGAGACAGTTAACTGCTTGGCTGTTGAAATGGTTTCTTCAAAGTTGATTTGCATCAAGAAGGTCTGTGTAATTTTTATTATCTTCAGGTTTACCTGAGATTTCTTTATTCCTAACAGTGGAATACTGAATATCAACATTTCATTGATAAGAGGAAAGTAGTAACCATAAAAAGTTACAGTGAAATGGGCTTTTGAGAACTTTAAGAGAAGTTATTCTGGTTGATTGAAGTGACTCTCTGTGACCCCTGAAATACACAGTAAACACACAATAGTTTTTAGTAAATTCAGATGTGTTTCATCTTTGCAGAGTCAGCACCAAACAGTTAATGCTGGCTGTCTACCTTGCACAAAATGCTTCTCTACAGCTAGAAGATTCTGATTTTTACATTTAAAATGTATAATTTGAATATTGGTATACTTTTAAGTAGAGAATTTGTGTAAATAATTGCTTCTAACAGAACTGAGTTCTAAACCAACTTTCTAATTGTGCTACTGACGTTACGTGGGTATTGTAATTCTCTTTTAAATGAACAAAACAGACCACTGGCAAGGAAAGGTCAGAAGGGGTGGCAGCACTTAGAAACTAGGGGAAGAATCTTTTCAAAATCTTGTAAAATGACACTTCTGAAGGAGCACAGAAGTTAGCAGATCAGAGAAGGATGTAGAGGAATGGGAGATATGCAGTATGTCCAGTCAAGTGTTACCCCTCTGCACACTTCAGCTAATACCTCATCTTACAAAAGAAAAGTCCCTATTTTGGGAATGATAGGGTCTAAGTATACAGTCCAGCATCTAATAGGGTCTTAGTATACGTTGTAGGACAAGCCTCTAATTCAGTTGAATACAAAAAAAATAAGTAAAGCACTGGATTCTCCAAGTAGCATATGTGCTCCGTTGCTTCGAAAACAAAACCCAAAGGCTGGAAGTGGCACGGTATGTTCTAGCTAGAGGATAGTTGCTTCTCTTTTACAGGTCAAAGTCTCTTGAGCCACAAAGTAGGGCATCAATTTCGACCTTGGTCAAATAAAACCAAACCTTGGAGGAGCTGGTCTTTGGTTTCATCTGCAGATGACAGACTAAATTAAGGTTGTCTTTTCACTGGCTATTTCTCCAGAACGACAACCAGCAGAACTAATGGAGAAGGAAAACCCCTGGGACCGCAGCTGTTACACATGGAAATACCATAGACATTTCAAGCCTGCAGACACCTATTCCATCACTTTAAAACTAGAGGCATTTCTTATTTTTACGGTTTTGCTGTAAAGTAAAAGTAAAGTAAACCTGTTCTCATTTCCCCACCACCTTCATGCACTAGGGTACTTTACCTGTTTAAGGGTGAGGCTTTTGCAGGTTTCTGTTATGCACATGCTACCTGCAGTTGCAAGTAAGAACTACCCAATATGAAGGGAAAAAAAGGCTGCACGCCTGCAAGAAAGTCCCTGCGCACGTATAATGTGCCCTCTGTGTTAAAGATTTAATGTTTTCTAGACTAGCTCTTCTAATCTTGCTCTAGTAACACACAATTTAATTATTTCCTCCAGTGTGCCGCTAATTAGCGAGTAGTGGGAGGCTGGCACACCCTCCGGTAGTGAAGAGGCGTCAAGTATGAACTTTGGCTTCAGAGTATGGGGTTACCCAATTTTCTGAGTATTTTCATCTGCTGTAACTTCAGTTCCTTACTCTACTTAAATGCATCTTCAAATAAATTCGTGAAATTCTTTGTTAATAGATGTCCAGGCCTCAGCAGATGAGTTTTGTGACTGCTGTTAGTTGATGATAATGACATGTCTGATTTGGTTTTGATTTTTAATTTAGCTCAGTGATCCTAATTAGTTTTCTTCTCAATAAATGTGATTTTTTTAATGAGTCAAATATAATGCAAATGAAAAAACTAGCAGACTCCAACTCTTAAGAAATGGAAGTCTTTCAGCCTTTTTTTTTTTTTAGATTAACTGCAAAACTATCATGTTCTGCATCTCTGAAGCAAGTAGAACAAAATCATAAAGACCTTCTGTTCATTCCTTGTAACTTAGTCATTTATCCTAAATAAATGGGAGAGCATTCTTAAAACTATGCCTACACAAGGTTTTCTTAAAGATACACCTATTCAGTCAAGATCTAAGAAATGTTTTACTGTTTGGTGTGGGGGTTTATTTTACCTTTAGGTTTGGGTTAGTGCAGACTGCAGTACTGACGTGTTTAATAGCTAGTTGACATCCTGGAAACAGCCAGCCACTGTAACTTCATATGAGAAGGACAGTGAATTAGCTCCTGCTGAGTTGGATGCTACTTGGAATAGAACGATTTAGCTCGGCTGGCAGCAGTTACCAGCTCTGGTATGCGGCTGCAGCAAGGAAGCTACCAAAAGTAACATGAGTACTACAAAAGAACGCTTGAAGCTGGGCAGTTAGATAGTATCTCAGATACCTAATTATCTAGGCTCCAGTTATGTTGGGTTGTGCTCAGCATTAATCAGTGTAAAAAGATAGTGTTTGTCAGGCAGACTTTCCAGTCATGCCCTGTTGTTAAAGTGTCCGTCTTGTTACGGATAAACTGCTTTCCATAACGGATTAGACCTTCCAGCATTATTGTTTTCCTTGAATTTGCACAGTGGCTGTGGCACGTCTGGGATAGCAGCATTCATTTGCTAAATAGCTGCCTTTTGGTGCTGGCTCCTAGAATTTTTCTGTTGTAGGAAGCAGAATCTTGGGTTTGCAGCTGCTTGCAGAAGCAGCAGGTAAAATGGGCCTATCAGCAATCTGTGCCACTGAGAGGCAAGATACATCCTCACCAGGCTGCTCCCGGATATTAGTGAAAGCAGGAGAGCACGTTACTCTGCCAAGCAACTCTCAGCATTGCACTGGACACTTTCTCTTCCTGTCATCAGGTTGCATCTTCCTCAGAAGAGTGACCTCTTCATCTTAGAGAACAGTTTAATTAGTCTTTTGGTATTTACTTCTGTAGATTTTTTTTTTTCCCAGTTTAGAGAAGTATAAGATTGGTGGTTTGCAAGAATGTCACTCTTGTTTAACTGTGTCCATTTTTAATCCAATGCTGTTCATCTCTGTGGGAAAACCTGTTCCAAATTGAAGTTCTAACGTCTTACTCTTTATAGTTCCTCCCTTTTTAGTCTTGAGACAAAGCCTAAGCAATTCCAGGATATATTTAGACATCCTTTATGATAATTTTTTCACATTTGGTCACCTTAGCATAAACTTGACAGAAGGAGAGACAAGTTTTGTAGGAGCCCCTGAAACTGAGGTTTTTGGCCCAGCAGCCACCAAGACATGCGCATGTCATTCCTGGCCAGCTATTTCGTTGCATCTGTTCTATTCCATTCCAGCAGCAATGTTGGAATTCCATTTTCTAAGCAGGCAGAGTTGTGCTTCAGCTCTGGACGT
The DNA here is from genome assembly GCA_013396775.1 of Cephalopterus ornatus. NCBI lineage: Eukaryota > Metazoa > Chordata > Aves > Passeriformes > Cotingidae > Cephalopterus > Cephalopterus ornatus. Next base: position 357,608 of record VZRE01001450.1, read on the forward strand.
GCTGAGGTGGAAGCTTGTTTGGCTGTGGAAGGGAGCTGAGGCCATTGCATCTGAAGGAGGGAGGATGTGGCTTGTTGAATCTAACTACCCCTCCTTCTGTGAGGAGGGGTGAGATGCTTTGCTCTCTTAGGGCTCTCACTCTAAAAGGCCACAGTTGAATGCAGCTCCTGTTAGTGAGAAATCCCATGGCAGAACACAGACATGATAAATGCCTTAAGGGTTGGAAGGGCTGTAGAGCACACGCTTCGCTAAACACACAAAATCACCTGTCAGGCAAGGGTTTCTGTTCTGTGTAGATTTTTTTAGTGTCTGATAAGGTGCACTGTACTGTATCTTAATGCAAGACTGGCATCTTTGATGGAATTTTATTTATGCTGTAAAATTAACACAGAGTTATCTGCCCATATTGTTTTCTTTAATTTTGTTCACTTTACTTTGTTTTTGAAAAATTATATTTAGGCCTCTACTTAGAAAGAATAGCATCTGTTAAAAATAGTCCATCTTTGCCTCAAAAAAAATTATGAAAGTAAAATGTAAGTTATAGTTCAACTTCACTGAACATGGCAGAAGTACGTTACATTTACTGTTCTGTTGACTATGTTAAGGGTCCTATTATGTTCACCAAATTCATCTTTCTGAAAGCCTGTAGTGATCAGCATATAGAATAGTCTGCACATAGTCGCTTAGTTCATATTTCTTTCTTTTTAATGCCAGAAGACTATTATCTAGTACTAATACAAGGCATTGAGAGCTTCAGTTGTTTTTCTGATTGCTGCAGTCCTCCAAACAGGGAGCTTCACAGAGGACAAGTTAATCCCTCATAATGAAATCACACCATGAAGTGGTTCATACTAATCAGGGCTTCTTTTGCTTTTAAGCACATGACATGGTTGTAATCATTGCTGTTTCAGTTACAGGTATTTTGGTGAAGAAAAATGAATTTTATGTCATATGACTTCTTTGCACTTAATCGGCAAAAATATAGAAAGATTAACTTCAAGTTCTTTTATAAAGAGATCTACACATGCAAATATCTTCTGCAGCATGATAAAATTGCGTTCTCTTTGGCCATGAATATCATATGCATCATGTTGCTGTGTGGATTATGCAGAAGCTATTAAATGTGTACATTATTTTTGCAGATCCAACAGAGAAGGTGACTATTCAAGTACTGTCGCAAAGTAGGACCATTAAAGAAGGCGATAACATCACTCTGAAGTGCTCAGGAAATGGCAACCCTCCTCCACAGGAGTTCCTGTTTTACATTCCAGTAAGTCCTGCCTTGCTGTCAGTGCATAGTGAAATATTCTGTATCATCCCTTCCTCCAGACATTGCTACATGTCAGTGTATACGTGATTTTGTAACAAATGAAGGAAGGAATTCAATGCGACAAACACTGAAGACAGACATTGGCCATTATATGAGACTCTGAGACCGCCTCACCTCAGTTAGCAAAATATTTTTGAAAAAAAGTCGCTCCTTCCCCAGAGCCCACCTCAGTTTTTCAGAAGTTAGACCTACTAAAAATTACAAGGCTTCATTTCCCATCATTATATGTTTTAATAAACAGCTTTGATTACAGCAGTTTAGCATCTTGAAGAAAACCATCTCATCTGTTGTCATAACAAAAATCCAGCAGTGAAAAGTACAGGAAATTAACTCAGCTACTTTTTGGACTTTTGTAGATGAATCTTTGTGCAATTTCTTTTCTTCAGTTAATGAATTGTTTGGTGGCATAAAACCACAAAAACTAATGTGTGTGACAGCACAAGAGAACAAATCTGTCAAATGTGTAAGATGCAGACTGAGAAAAATAAAAGCTCTGTTACCATTAATCTTCTTAGTATTGGTGAAATCCACAGACAGATGTGGCTTTATATTCCAAGACTTCTGGCCCTGCTTCCCGTGTCCTGCTTCTTGTTCCTATTTTATATCCCTTATTTGTTCCTACTGCGGTAGTGAGCAGAGCTGATCTTGAGAGAAGCCAAAAGAAGTGGCATGTTTTCGAGTATTTCAAAACCAGCATGTTACCCTCTGCGCATAATTGTCTTCTACTCTGGACTCCTGGCATGTTTGAGTTGCTGAAGAGCAGCAAGGGAAACTAGGAGCTGAAATCCTCTTATCTCAGAACGGCCATTTAGATTCAGTGAGTCATCCTAAGAACTCACTAAATGCCAGGAAAAAAGCATATGGTATTGCTCCTTCTCTGCTATCAGAGTCAGTGAGCTAAACACCCAAGTTTGTCTTATCTTCTGTCTCCCTGGTACCTGATACTAGTCCTTTTTCTCAAGGAGAGCTGGAGTTGGTGATTTCTTTGCAAGACTCATGGGTATTATAAATCTCTTTCTGGATTCAGAGATAGGAATTAGGGTATCAGTCTGTGCTTGTTTTAAAGTTGATCTGTCCGTCCATTGTAATCAGGGGGAAACTGGGGAACTGGACAGCCAGAAAGCAACAGTTGTTGGCTAATTCAAAACACCAGTGTCTGTAGATAACTGCACAGAAGGTAGTGTATATCCTAACGGGCCTATATCATGATGTGGATAAAGCAAGGTTGGCTCGTGCTGTTCAAAATGTGTAACGCAGTACAGTTCAGTTAATGATTTTTCCTAATCTGAATATATCCTATCAGAATCAGATTTAAAAACACAAAAGGTTTTGCTGCTTTGATTTCTGCAGCACTTTTATTTGTGGACTATTTCTTTCTGCAAAGCTTTCAAATTTTGTATTTTAATGTCCTCTACAAATGACTTAGTCATTCAGTTAAAAGAGTACGCTTGTAGGTGTTTTTTTAAACTATGTTGTCATTTAGGAAGTAAACCTTATTATATTTAATAGATAGTTCCACTTCAGCGATGCTTTGTCTGTATGTATTTTAGAGTATTTCACCATTCTTATAATAAAAAAATTCTCAATAAAAATTAATGGTTTTAGCAGGCCCCTATACAATAAATGTTTTGTTTTCCATCTGCAGGGAGAAACAGAAGGTATAAGAAGCTCAGATACTTACGTAATGACAGATGTCAGGCGAAATATAACAGGAGAATACAAATGCTCTCTGACTGACAAAAGCATGATGGATTCAACCACCATCACTGTGCACTGTAAGTCATTGCATTTTGCAGTCCTGTCTAGGACACAAACTGATCTTGGACCTTCCAGAATGCTCTCTCTGCTTTACTTAGGTAGATTAGTCCAGTTGCTTACAGGAGAACTGAGTGAAGCAGTTGGTTTGAAGTAGTGTCTGGTCATTTTTCTTTATTCCAATGTATTTCTGTTTGAAAATCTCAACTTTCTCAATGCATTGGCCTAGATAATAGATTCACTTTATGTCACTTTTGTATCGTATGTGATATTATTGCACTGTCACATACAGTGAGAATTTTGGTATTTTATATATCACTCATGTGAACATAGATATGGCAGATTATTTTCCTCCAGCTGTGCCTTAGAATGCACACAAACACACAAGCTGATCCACAGTGATACCACTGAAAGTCATTCTTCACAGTCAAGTTCGTATTACCTCAGTGAGGGTAATGTGTAAGGAGTGTAGAAAAGAGACTTAGGAAGTCATTTTGTTCACACAGGAAAAATTGCTTCTTTTACTTTTCCCAGAATCATGACAAGCTGCAGAGCTCAGTAAATTTTCTTTAGCTGGATACTAGAGTATTTACTCATGCTATCAGCAACACTTCAAAAGCAGCCATTGAACTGGTTGAACCTTCGAAGCAATGGTTGCTTTTAATCTCTTTATGTGAGAAAACAAGAGCAGAAGCTCTTTCAAACTCTGCTCTGCTATCACAGGCTGTGAAATGAGACTCAGGCCGGTGATAGTAGGTTTCCCCTAAAAACATTGATGGTTTGTAGACTTCACAGTAGCACAAATACCTTTGGTAGTTGACAGGTTCAGAGGGATCTGATGGATAATGAAGCGTAAAGGGCTTCTGCAGTAGTTACACTTTACATAAGAAGAAATTTTATGTTTGTATACTTGGTTTTGAATTTGTTTTTCTTGGAGGAGTTACAATACATGCATAATATCACAGAATCACAGAATATGCTGAGTTGGAAGGGGCCACAAGGATCATTGAGCCCAACCCTTAGCCCTGCACAGGGACCATCCCCCAGAGTCACAACATGTGCCCGAGAGTAATGTGTCTGTACATGAATAATTGCACTATTCCATTTAATGAATATTTTGCCTTTAATAAGATCATCCACTCTCATCCTACCCCCTCTTTTTTTTTTTTGGGTATGTAAGATCTGAAAGGAACCCTGGTACTAGTGCCTCTTAACTTCCTAATATCAGAAGAGGCTTGCTGGTCTTTTGCTCTGGTATAACTGACCCTTTTATTTTACTCCAGGTGTCTACTTATGCTTTGATAAATAGTTATTCTAAAGAATGGCTTCTTCAGCTCCAAATGATTTATAACAAGCCAGTTTTTGTTTCTCCACTATTTTCTCTGCATGTTGGAAGAGCTTTACTATGCCAGAGAAGCATGTATTTTCTTGGCACAAGTCTTTTCATTGCTGGCAGCTAGTGCAGCTACTCAGAACTCATAGGTACACTTTAGCGCCCTATTGCTTCTCTTCACTGAGGGTTCATTTTGTTATGCTCTGTTTTTCCAAAACACCTCTAGCTGCAATAAAGCCTTTGTTTAACTGAGGCACAGTGGCCTGGAATAGTTCTGTGATTCTTGAATATCCAGACCGTGCCCCATCTTTAAGGTAGTTTGGTGTCTTGCCTTATGCTGGTCTAAAGCATTTTTTTCCTCCTTCAAATAATTACTAATGCCTAACAAATGCTACTTTTTCTCCCTCTTTTGCTTTATTGCTTACCTATTCACACATAGATGAATATTTCTGTCTATGCTGTTACACCTGAAAAAGCCTTGATTAGGCTTTCCATTTCCTCACATCCAATCTCAGCGGTTTAGATTTTATTTTCTTTCTAACAAACCCAAAACAACCAACACAACAAGAACCAGGCAATAAAATAATTTTGGTTTAAATCTGGGAAACTATTTATAGTAATTTGTTACATTTCCAAGGTAGTGTTTTTTCCCAAACAGATTTTATCGAGCATTATAATTACACTGGTTCCTTTCAGTCTCTACGTAGGGAAAGCTTCTTGCTGTATGAAAAAAACATTGTCATGTCATAGCCCTCAAATATTTTTGTAGGAAAATATTCTGGCTGAATACTGAGCTCTTTTTTTTTTTCCAAGATGAATATACATTATGAGACTCACGGAAAGCTGAAAATTTACATTAAAGCATCTGAATTACCCATAATGTTTAGGTTTGGGGGTTTTTACAATATGTTGTAAATTTCCTACCAGCTCTGATCCTTGAATGAGTTCATCCAGGATCAGATGAGTAAAAATGGCAGAGGCCAGGAAGTAACAGGCCAGGGCAAAAGGTGTTTGCAACCACTTAAATGGATAGAAGCACACCCTTTGTGAGGCAAGGAAAGCAACTAACAGTGGAGGACAGGTGTACCTTCCCTCAGCTATAAAGAAGCAACTCTTTCAGCCCACAGTCCCTTTTCATTACCTATTGCTCTGGGGTTTTGAGCAACTTGGTCTAGTGTTGATGTGTACCTGCCCATGGCAGGGGTGTTGGATGTAGATGATCTTTTAGGTTCCTTCTAGCCTAAACCATTTTATGATTCTCTAATTGTTTCTGGACATAAAACCCAGTATGGAGTAAATAGGTCTGTGAAACTTTCTCTTTGTGATGCTTTCCTTCCTGCTAAAATGTGTTTTCTGGGGAAATAGTTTTGCAAACCTCCCAGTAAATTAAAGGGTTTAAAAATTTAGCATTTGTGTTTCTCTAGATATATTTTTATAGTCTTGTCTTGTCTCTTCTTTCGGTAAAGTCATTGAAAATACAGGGGAAATCACCTTTTGAATGTTGCATGGAAAAAATCTGTTCTCAGTATACTAGGAGAAGTTTCTGGTTGTCTGCTAGTATATTTATGGAGTTCAGACAACAGGGGAATGTTGTGCATAGTTTTCCCATCACAGTATTCCATCAGAAGTCTCCGTTAGATGCTGGAAGTCTGTCCTGTATGTGCCACAGAGTTTTAAAACTGAAACATATGCTCGAGTGTTCTCCACATTAATTCCATATCTCTCTCACGTGATGTGGTAACACGTGCAGAATGCACTATTTGTCTCTTCCCTGCGCTACTTGTTATGCAAAGACAGCACTGAAATCAATGTGAGACTTCAAGTGAGACCACATTAAGAGCTAGCATATATTGAAAATGGTGCCTGATGAGAAGCTTGTTTCTGAAGAACATTTCAAAGCCAAACGGGAAATGTACAGAAAATTCTTGCAGAGAAGTTTTTCTTTCAATGAAAATGAAAATTTAATTTTGACAGTCTAATGTGTGCAAGAAATATTTTCTCCTCATACTTCTGTACCAAGGAGAGATTACTTACTAATGGAGCACAGAAGTAGAGAGGTAAAGTATCTACATCAGATTTCTTTGTGAGCCCTACAGATAAACTGGCAGAATATTAATCCAAATCAAATTGCTCACGTAGATTTCCTAGAGGGAATGCTGTGTTAAACAGTAGCTTAATTCTGAACTTGCCTCATAAATCACCTTACGAATAATGCTCTGAGCTATGGAGTTCATCTCATACACTGTAAATTTCCCTGAACTTCTATAGCAACCAAGACCACTGTGTGAGAGGGACTGTAGTCTCAGTTATACCACAAAAAGGGGCTGGGGGTGCACAGGAATACTACCCTGGAGGAGTACTGGGCTGAAGGATTGCTCTGGGCTTAGTGTCTGTCTTGCCTGAGATGAAGGCAAAAAATTTCATGAGTTTCTGTTTCCTATGGTGTATGTGAGAGGAATGCCTCCTGTACGATCTTCGGTGATCTCGGGTTTGAGGTGCTGTCCTGCTTCAGACAACGAAGGGTTTAAGTAGATGTTGAATGAAATCCACCTTGAGGGC
>VZRE01001450.1:364615-435110 GCA_013396775.1 Cephalopterus ornatus
AGCTTCCTTCTTCAACCACTCCTCTGCCTTGGTAGATGTGCTTAAGAGTAACAGGGCAAGAGGAAACATCCCGTACACCACCAGAATCTGTACACTTCTCATTTGGATGAGTTTTGTCTTGATTTCTGTTTTTGTCTTCTGGAAGCTGTGGTAACATAGTTTGGTTGCATTTACTAGTTTCAGGAGGCAGAAGGAGAAATCCCCATAGGAATACAAGAAACCAGATGCCATTTTATCTCTTCATCAAGATCTTTGACTCGTTTGCAGATGAAAGTACAGTTCTTGTGACCCCTCGGACTAGACATTAGGCTTGTAACAAAGATAATAATACAGTAGTACAGGATGAAACCTTGTTGTTTGCTGAAGTTCTACCTTTAATTACAGTGGTGTTCCCAGGGCAACCACTGAATGAAGCCAGTAGCGAAGTTCAGTGTTTTGTTAAGGAAAGCTCACTTCCCTGTAGGAACTGGGATCTTTGTCTGCAGCTTTTTATCTACTCTGCTTAAAAACCAAAAGAATGCTTCGCAATCCTTTTTCAGCAAATTCTCTATTTGTGATGAAGTCGTGTGTGCATTTGAGATTGCACCTGTGTGTGTGTATGCACACTCTTTGTGATGGTCATTTGACCAAGCAACTTGGCTTTCAAGCAAGGCACTGTGAGAGGGGAAGCAAAACAGATTTAGCTTGGCAAACCCTGCTTTTTTTTGAGTGTGTGATTTTCTTTAAAAAAAAAAAAAAATTAAAAAAAAGGCAAAACAACATTGTCAGCCCACCAAATCCTTATACTAACAAAAATCTAAAGCAGTGTTTCCTGACGAGTCTGTTACTGGCTCTCACCATGCCTTGTGTCAAACATAGCTCTTGCTGACTACAATTTCCCTGGAGCTTAAAACACGTCTGGCAGAGCTTGGACTATTTTGAGTTACACAAAAATAGCATTTAAAGTTATAAATGAGAACAAATAAATCAAGGGGCAGACCCCAATGTGCAGCCCCCAAACCTGTAATTCAGACTTCTCACCTCAGTCAGTATCATGTCTCATGCACCCTCTGTTTGACTATCTTCATCCCCTCCAGATCCTGTGGATAAAAGTCATCTTGTTTTATCAGATTAAAGAAAATTACCCCTTGTCCTCCTGTCTGTTTCTCGACACTTACTATTTATGTTAACCTGTCCCCACCTGCATGAGTTCTCCCCTGAAGATGTATTTCTACTTGGCCCATACCAAGCTACCCTCACAGGAGTCTGTGCTTCTTTCAAGATGCACATACTGCTGTGTGAAGTACTTCTTCAGGTTCTTGTGCCTACTTTGTCATTCTTTCAGCAGTACAAGGTGAAAAAAATGTATCCATTTGTCTAGTGATTAGTGAGGTTTTGCTTTTCCTTTTAGCCTATAATTACAGCAAAAATATGAATGTTCTGCAATGCCTATTTTAGAATAATTCTCTCATCTCCCTTACTTGTAAAATTGACTTAGATTTTATTGAAGAAGTGAAATCTTGAATTTAATGAGTGCAATTAGTCACATTTTCTTTTCTTGGTAAGCCTTTGAAATGGGCCAGGCTTTCCGAGATTAACTTTTGACAAATGTTCTTTCTATCCCAGATTTGGATTTGCAGCTTACTCCTAGCGGAGAAGTCACAAAACAGATTGGAGAGGCCCTGCCTGTGTCATGCACAATTTCTTCTAGTAGAAATGCAACTGTGTTTTGGATAAAGGTCAGTAATTTGTCTACTTCATGCTTCATCTGAGTATTCACCTCTTCATATTATTGCTGCTGCTTCAGTGTTTTGGAAGGAAGGAAGTTGTTCGTTGGGCTTTTTAAAGAATATTGTTAAAATGGGTCTTATGCATATGGCTAAAATGAGAGCTACTCACACTGATGACTGAAAATCAGTTACTGTAATTATCAGCTCAGTTTTCAAAGGGAGAGAAGTAATGCATACTGTAACACAAACATAACTTTTTTGAAATAGACTACAGAAGACCCTTTGAGAATCAGGTTCCTCTAAGAAAGAAAGGAAGCCCATTTGGAAGAATTTTGGTGCATTATTTTCTCAGAGTCAAGCTTGGTCTTGTTTCCAGTAAACGTAATAAAAGGGCAAGGCAGGCTGAGAGAGCAGATGTTAGCACTGGATGTTGAGTGACTGGTACCAAATCTGCAGTGCTGGAAACTTAAAATAATGATGTCTGATGGTTGTTTACAAGTATATGTTGATCTCAGAAGCCTGGCCTAGAGCACAGTTGCTTTTGTTTCAACTAGTGATTTTGGCTAAACTACTAGGAAAGCTCAGAGCTAATAACTATGCCCTTCTTTTGAAAGCAGAGTTGTTCAACAAGAAGGGAGGTGACTTACATAAATCTCCAGTGGTTTCCACTTTTCATGCTGTGTATTGAAATGTAATTATTAATGGGGAAACACCTTAAGAGTAAGGCTCCAATTTGCCAAAGCATGCGAAAACTTCTGTTGATAGTAGTCATATTTGTAATTTAGGGATTAATGTATTGTGAGTTAATCTCTGTCACTTCCAACTCCTTACGTTATCAGGACAATACCAGAATGCAAACAAGTCCATCGTTTTCAAGTCTTCAGTATCAAGATGCTGGAAACTATGTCTGCGAAACTGCTCTACAGGAGGTCGAAGGATTAAGGAAAAGACAGACACTTAAACTTATTGTGGAAGGTGAGCGAGCAGATAGTTATGACGATTAATTGTTCTTTTCAAATAAAACGGTTAACTGTAATATTGTTCTTGTAGGAAAACCTCAAATCAAAATGTCGAAGAAAACCAACACAAATAAAATGTCTAAAACAATTATCTGCCAAGTGGAAGGTTTCCCCAAACCAGCAGTGCAGTGGACAGTTACTGGTACTGGAAGCATCATAAATAAAGCAAGTATCTTTCTTATTACTTTATTCACCAAAAGTTAATGCATAGGAAGTGCAAATTAAAATCAAGGAGCATTTTTCAGGTAGTGAGATTGAAGAAAATAAGTCTCTTTCACTTATCTAAGAGAAGGTTAAGTGGTAGCTGTAGCTACATGGTCCTTACATGGATGATTTTTTTATGATAAAGGTTTTTTGAATAGAGCAGGTGAAGGCAAAGGAGATTCACTGGCTACAAGCCAAAACTGGAAGGAAAAGGTTACAAATGAAATATGCATTTTTTTAAGTGAAGGTACTTAGTCGTTTTATCTGGGTAATGTGCTGATTTTGCCATTGCATAAAGAATTTGCAAATATTGGTGGAACTATAGAACTTATATTAGAAAGCAAATGGGTACTTGATGTAGGCATTAAACTGGGTGAAATGCATTGAAATGTGCCATGTTATGAGTCAGAAATTACATTCAATATCGTTCCTTATGGGCTTTGCAGCTTTTATCCTAATTTTTATAGTTGCTTTTGTATGGTTATACCTGTTGTTTCTCACTGGAAACAGAACCATAATGCATTCGTCCTGAGGGATAAATAAGAAGTACCCATATATAGCTGGGAAAATACCTGGAAAATAAGCAAACTGAAGTATTTTGATATTGATTACCGCATCCCATGCAAAGCATTGCTACATTTTGCTTTAGCAGGAAGAATAAATGAGACCTCTATACAAATATTCGATGACTGGAAGTACAATGCACTGTACTCCTGTAGATTTCATTTTCAAATTAAATCCCGTAGATTTTCAAATAGGTTTTGCTTCAAGCCTACAGAAATTATGTATAGCTGTCAAAATGTGTCCATTTACTTGAAGCTATAGGGCAAGATTTGTCTCAAAGCTATAAAAATGATCGAAAATAATTTTCTCTGGATGTTGCATTAATCCAAGAATGATGTACAGCAAGTTTAAGGAACAACACATCACTACTACAGTACAGATACTGCAGGTGCTACTAAATACATGTAGCTTGGCAAAATGATGCTTAGTGTGGAGACAACTTGGAAAGCTGAAAAGTGGAAAACTTAGAACAATTCTTCTGCTTATAAAGACATAAATGAAAAACAGCAAGATGGAAAGAAAGGATAGGTTAGAAGTTTGGGTTTTTCTTGAAGAATTTTGTCACTTGGGATATTTTTTGAATAGTTGAAAGAAAAGCAAATACAGAATGTGGTTACCTTTCTTTAAAAAAGCCTCTTTATCATTGATCTTCCAGTGCACACTATACTATCTATAACTAGATATCTTGCCAAAGTGTTTTCTTTCAAATATTCACATTACCATTTAATAAAATAATGCATGTTCCAATTGCTATTGTTTGGAAAACTGAAGTATTTGTTGAAAGGAATTTCCCTCTGAATATTTTCAGTGTGTAATACAGGTAGTGCATGTATTGTTTTTTGCTGTTTTAAGGGTACTAATCTTAATTTTTTTTACCTTTTCAGACAGAGGAGACAAAATATGTTAATGGGAAATTTGCCAGTAAAATTATAATTGCTCCTGAGGAAAATGTGACTTTAACTTGCATTGCAGAAAATGAGCTAGAAAGGACTGTGACCTCCATGAATGTCTCTGCTAGTGAGTGTCCTCTAAAGATCGTTTCTTTAAAGTTATAGTTTCTCATAAAGTACCCACACATCACACTGAATGAAGAGTAGGTCTGCATAGTAATGTTGATACTAAGATATTTAACCTTTTTGTCTTAAGTCAAGCAATTGTAAATTGACTCTGGATCAGCAGTACATAAAATTTATTGATAGCTTTCTAGATGAAGTGAGTTAGTCTTCATGACTTTCTTGGCTACCTATCTCTATTTACAACAGTAAACAATATCACAAAATAATATTACAACATAGTAGTACAAAATATTGCAAAACAATACTTTATTAACAACACAGAAGTCTTTATTTATTACTAAATTAACATAAAGTTTTAGTCCCCAAATTCCAGTTTATTACTACGGGTATGACTTGACTCACAACAGAAATAGCCAGACTGGGCTTTAATCAGACACCACTTTTCAATGATGAAAAGGTAGTGAGAAGCTACAGTTTGTGGAAGGGTAGCACACTTTAATATTACAGGTTTTGAGTAAGATTCTTCAACTGGATATATTATATTACAAAGGAAACAAGCACTTCTGTTTAAAGATGAGATTAATTACCTTGTTTGGCAAACACTGTGTTAAGTTTCAGTTTCTGTCATTGCTGTAAATAGGCAATTAAAGGTGATGTTCAGGTCTAATACATTTTGTCTTTAATTTAATTTTAACATTTTTCATTTCAGTAAGTATTCCAGAATATGATGAGCCGGAGGATAGAAGTGGTATGTATGGTTTTCTGCCTCTATAACCCTTCCTTTTGATTATCTTAGTTCAAGACCTACAGAGTGTCAGTGTACAATTTCCACAGTCCCTCAAAGCTGGACTTAATTTGAAATAGCTTGTGCCATGATTGACTACGACGTGACTTTCTTGAAGCTTAAAAGATTAAAGAACATTTAAAGAACAATGCCTACTTTCCTTTTTTTTTATTTTATTTTGACTTGCTGACCCCATTTCTTGTTTCTGATGAAAATTCTTTAGAACTGGTATAATGTTTTACTTTTTCATAAGTCATCTCTAACTTTTCTTCTTTGCTTCAGATGACAATAGTGAAAAGGTTAATGACCAGGCAAAGCTAATAGTGGGAATTGTGGTCGGTCTTCTGCTGGTTGCCCTGGTTGCAGGTGTTGTCTACTGGCTCTACGTGAAGAAATCAAAGTAAGAATTTATGGAAAACTTCATAGTAAACTTGAAAAAGAATAACCATAAGCAAAGTGTATGTTAACCTGTTTTCCTTCCTGCAGCGTTCCAGTAGTCATGGGTGGGAAAAAGCTGTTACAGTGGGTACATTTAATAGAAAAAAACCCACTTAGTACCTACTTGTGGTCGGCTTGTCCTAATGCGTAACAGGAGGTGGGGGTCTAGGATTATCACAGATTGTAGCTGTAATGAGGTTGATCTTTCCTGACAGCCAGGTCTGTGCTGGCTCTTGCATTTAAACATAGCACCTACTACTTAATTACGGAACTTGATGTGTGGGAGTCTGTGTGGCTTTACTGGTGCTAGAAACTATCTTCAGCATTAGCTTTAAAAATTGAATAACTTACAGAATAAGAATAAACCATCTCAGGGAGAAGAGTTGTTTAGTTCATAGGTACTTTGAGATCTCTGAAGTTAAACTGGTAAAGGTAGAGCTTGTGTTGCTGAAAAATCTAGAAGCTATCATCCAAATCAATATGCTTTAGCCATCCTAGGCATAGAATGGGATTTGCCAGTGAGGGCCTGCTTGCTTTCAAGTTTCTTTATTATCACAGAGGCTCACTTCAGAAAATAAATTGGATGATCTCAGGAAGTGACCATGTTTCTCCATCCTTTTGAAGTTGGCCGTGACTGCATGCAATTTGGCCTTACCCCTGTACATTTGTCTCCAGGGAGAACTGAGGACAGGCTTGCTTTCTGAAGGGCTCCTTACAGCTGCTTCTTATCAGGGGAGATTAGGGTAGTTATGCATAACATGCACAAACCAGTACAGGTGTAAAAGTAGTCTTAAAGTTCAATTGTTCTTTCTGTGGCCTTTCATTAAAAGTAGATCAAATTAGATCTAAAATATACCAGTTGGATTTTACTATGAACAAATGTGTTTTCATTTATGTTATCCTTTTTTTAGATAACACATAAGGACTTTACTTCAGCCGTAACTGATCAGATTTTGGAAGTTTTTCAAATACAGAATTGTTACAAATCACCCAAGCACAGAACCACACTGAGATATAATACATGGAGGGGTTTTTTGTAAAGGTTATTCTTCTTTTGGTAAAAATTAAAAAGGATAACATATAGTGCTATTCCACTCATGCTTTGCTACTGTTGTGATAATGTCTAGAATAATTTTCTTTTTTTCATTCCTTTTCAAATATGTGAATCATAAAACTGGTTCACTGGTTTGGGTTTTTTGGGGTATAAGGAGGGCAGAGAAGGTAAGGTAAATAACTTTTCTTGTACAATTATGTAATGTGGGGAGAGCTAACAGGAATTGTAGAATACAGCATGAGTTTATTAATTAAAATGACTTTTTCTGCTTCAAAGATAACATAGAGCATATTCTAAATGGACAACACTTACTTTCCTCAAGCTTAGAGGAAAAATTAGAGCTAGAATTTATTAGAGAAGTTCACTGGAAAAAAATCCAAACCTTTGTAGTTATATAATAGTCTCCATATTTGATTCATGGTTACTGGCTTCTAAAACCCTTAATTGTTGCACCATCATTGACAGTCTCCTGGTTTCAGGATATATTTAAGTTGGTCTAATGTTATACTCCCTGCTTTCTGCACACCATACTTGCAAGAGGAAGCAGGGTGCCAGTACCTATTCTGACAAAGTTTTCATTATGAGTTGGAGCCTAGAAGTCAAAGTAGACCATGTAAAAAGCACCTTACACCTCTAGACACAACCTGTGTCTAATCACACCCCCTCCATCTCCAGAACAGGCCAGCAGTTCATAGTTATTTTCTAAACCCACCCTTGAACAGTAACTCACCAAATCTCTATCCCCAAAGTGACGCCAAAGGAAAGTCTGAGAAGGCAGCAGCACAGAACTTTGCAAGTCTGCCGAGGCAAGAAAAACATTACTTTTTTGTTATTGGTGTTGTGGTTTGTACAATATTCTATTGTCTTGTCATCCACACTGAGTAGGAATTATACTTGTAGCCTTGGAATATGTTCACAATAAATCACTTGTACAGTTATTCAGTGCCTCAGCTCCACTTGACGGAAAAACTGATTATTGCCACATATTCTTTTCAGTTATGAGCATTATCTCATAAATAAGGGACTCATCTGTATTCCACATTCTGCAACCCCCTCTTAAATAAAGAGTTGAGGCTACCTATCCCAGCATGCCTTGTTTCTCCTTCATCTGAGCAGAAGGCCAAACACTTGTTCTCTGCAGATTTCTCCTTTTTCCAAAAAGGATGTTGTAAACTAATCTGCACTGAACAGAATATATCTTAGCACTTCAGCATCTTTCTAAAATTTTTGTGTCAGACCTCAGTTGAGTGATTCTAGGACACGCATCTCCAGTAAATCCTTCATCTGTGAAATTTTCACCTTGCCAGAAAAAAGCTGAGGGTACAGCAGAAATTAAAGATTTGAAATGGAAGTAGTGCACTCAGCACCTTGTACTCTTGCTCTCTAGTCTTGAAAGTTCTGCATGTAGATCGGACCTTTGCCCCATTTTTGTGCCTGAGGTTTGGAGATGCACAAATCTCAGTCACATGAGGCTGGATTGAGGTTAAAGTGGTTTAAAATCCAGTGAAGAAAAGTTCAGCTGAGCAAGTTGATGCACAGCAGCAGTCTTAAGATTGTTCACACTTGGAGCACACCAGACTCTTCAAATACTTCTTAGGTCACATTAGTCAAAAATGTTACTAGTGCCTCTGAAGCTGAACACTTGAAGCATAGCAATTCTGCTGTTCTGATATTTTATAAGAAACAAGCATATGAATCCAAATATGTCAGAAACTTGCTGTATGTTATGAAAAAGATTCATTTGTATTGAGTTTTATGCAGATCCCTTCCAGAGAAAAGACATAGTTACATGACACAAATCTTCTGTAAAAGGCCACTACATAAATTATAGATTGTCACTCATTTCTTGGTGACTGGAATATTTTTCTAATATCTCTTTTTCCTTGCTGATGGACATTTGAAAATAATTGGAGGAAGTGCAAGGCAAGACTGGAGTAAATAGGAGGAGATTGCAGATAGTCTAGATTTGGATGTATAAGATCATTAGTTCCTAGAAAATCTTTTGCAACAGTGCAGTTGAGTGTCTGATGTGCCTTTCAGAAGGGATGCAAGCTTTAATGAAATTCATGGCCCTTGCTTCAGCATGCAGAAGTAAACCAATGTCTGTCCTCTTACCTATCATTGTCTCAAGCTTGGGTAACAAGGAAAAACAGCACTACCTACTGTCTTCCTTAAACATTGTTGAGGGCAAGGCCCGGACTTGCAAGATTAAAAGAAATCAGAAATTAAAACCCTACAACAGTTTTTGGGACGCCTATATGCAGTCCATATTTACAGTACAGCAGGCAAAACAATTGACATGGAAAATGTATCTGAACAAAATCCATTAAAATAGCAGCCTCTCAAAATACACGCATTCCAAAGAAAGCTAAAAAACTCACTTCAGTATTACGTGCAGAGAGATTTTGATTAGGATTCCCTGAGGATAATTCTTTTCCTGAAGAGCAAGCATAGATATGTGTAAAGTATGAGTCATAATTTTAGCTCAAAATGATTCATGTTTTACAAATTACTTAAAAGAAAAAAGAATAAGTAAAGTCATATTTATACATCCAACTTCTCACTCCTCAGAACAACAGGGCCAGAACGTGCGAAGGTGTGGGCTTTGTTTGTGGAGCTGCAGATAATGTTACAGTGTGTGAGAGTGCCCCAGGCCTGGGCAGAGTGGGCTGTCTGCCCTTTCTGGCAAACTCTCAGGAATATTTCTGTCCATTCCAACTACATTCGCCAGCTGCTCAGATATCATCAGGAAGTTGCTCTTTAGTTGCAAATGGAGTGAGCTGACAGGAGTTAATGCATGAAGAGTAAGGAACAACTGTTGTTGAATGTTAAGCTGGCAAAGGACCATTTGTCCTGTGCCTCAGTCACCTCAGGAAGCGATGGAAACCATGTTTTGAGACATTTCTCTTACAAACCCAAGCCACGTCTGTCGAGCCCTGAGGATTGGTGCTGTGCCAGGGTAGGCTGTTCCTCTGCTGTTGGCAGAGGACTGCCAGTGGATCACACTGCTGCAACTCAGCACAAAATTACTCTTGTGTCTTTTAATGACACTATTTAAATAGCACTAAAAAAGGCAGCAGTATTGTTTGTGCTAAGGTGGTTAATCTGCCTAGGTATTGCTATTTGGGGAACAACAAAAAAAAGGGTCAGCAGGAGCACTGAACCATCATAAATAAACAGCTGGATTTCAGTCTCAGGCATTGAGAATCGAAATCCATCTGATTGTCAGACATGAAAAACTGCTGCTGCTCTCATTTCAAGCAAGTGGTTTATAACATCCTCCGAAAGAGTTCTGGATCACCTGCCTCTTTCAAAGTCACAGTGTTGCCCCTTAGGTCTCTCATTTTCACCCATTGTGGCTTTAGGAAAATAGAGGTGACATTTAGTTTCATTGAATGCAGAACTAAAATAAAACACTTTGAAACTCAAAACCTGATCGCATTGCAGAATCTCCTAGCTTTAATCATTGAATAATTTTAACCTAATCAAAGACCAGTAATGCTGGTTACAGTTCCCTCTGCTGTTAAGTGTCAGGTCGTATGAGATTCAGCCTGCTTTGGGCACTGTAAAACTCTTGATAAGACGCCAAATAAAAAGGATCACACTGAGCCATGGCAGTAGTCTATCCAGTCTCTAAGAGCACACATAAGCGGTTACATGAGGACAGATGTGCATGATACTGCTTTCTCGCCTCTAACTCATTTCAGCTCAGGTAATTGCCTGACTCCAGATTCTTTTAGCTTTTCATCTCTTTCCCTGTTGTCTCCAATTTTGTGAGACTTATTTATGGAAAAGACTCATTAGCTGCATGACAAGCCAAATTATGTGCTCAGCCTAAACCAAATATTTTTTTTTAATTTAAATTAAGAACTTTTTTAATTTTCAAGGGATTTTTTTGAGGGGTTGTTTCTTTTTTATGAGGATTAAAGAGATTTGTGGAAGGTTATTAAGATCACAGAAGGTCAGTCTCTACCAAAGCACTGAATTTTCTTCTTCATTGCATCTCACATCCTTTCCTTTTAATGCATATCACGTGTTTCAGGGTTTGAATACCAGAAAAAAAGAAGCACAATAGAAATTTACCACCGTAGAATAAGTTACTCTGTAATGCTATCTCAGCACAAAATTAAATTTGCCTGCAGTAAAGAGGAGTCCAGATCTCTGCAGTGAGTAGATTTTCAACATCAACACCTTTCTATCAATTACACAAATACAAAGGAGGCACTCTAAAACCAATCATAAAAGGCAAATGCAGTTTTGAAGCATTAAAACTTAGAGCCACTCAGGAAATAACCTCCTCTAAAATAAAAAACATTTTAGAATGGTGCCATTCAGTGTAGTCTCTGGGCTTTAGGATCCAGAATCCCATGCTCCTCTGGCACTCCACCTCAAGAGCTGCTCCCCAGCCCAGAAAGCAGCATTTCAGCACCACTCCCAGAGGTGTTGGGGGTTAGGTGCATTTGCACCCCATCAGAAGCCCTTCAGACACAAAGACTAATCTGTCAGTACCACTCAAGGGTACTTCAGCTCAGGGCACACACAGCCCGTAGGCACCGCTCACGGCCTCTGCTCAGATGGAGGATGCGCACAGAAACACTCCACTAGCAAAAATTCAGATCAGCGGTTTGGGGAGGTACATACCTGCATGGTGTCAGCGTGACATGTCACACTATCCTGCTAACCTGTGTCTTCATTGTATTTTGCAAGTCAGCGTCACTGCAGGTCTTTACCCTGAAGCAAGGGTGAGCATATGCATGAATCTGCCACAACAGACCTTACTCTTCTGCAGGGGAAACAAATTATCTGTAGAGAAAATGCGTATACGATAATCTGCTTTGACACAAGGGATTTACTTTGTCCCAGTCAAACACATTTGCCCATTTACATTTTAAAAATTGCGGCCTTCAAAATGTTATCGCAGCGCTGCAGGAATCTTTCACCTTGGCAGACAGTGAGGCTTCTCACAGATTAAATGAATGGCATAGTGGTTTTATTGTGCTAAGCTAAACTAAGCACTTAACTCATTAATTCATCTCCACTACTTGCATTAAGGAAGACCTATTTTAAATGAGGCATACCTCTTCCCCCCACGCCCCCCCCCCAACATCTACACAATTTCATCTTTGCCCAAAACTTGTCAGTCATAGCTAGCACAGATCTAGAAACCAGAGTGCAATTTTTTTCAGCGTTGCCAGAAATTTCATGAATTTCTTCACATTTAAAGAGCTTCCGTTTGGCATGGGCTCTGAAAGTCATTTACTACAAGTACACAAAAGATTGCTGTGTTGATCAAGATATCTTAGCCACACTTGTAACATTTTAGTATGCCTTAAAGCAAACTCTTGTTTTTTGAAACAAGCTACACAATTACTTTGTCAAGAAACGTGGATCTCCACAACTGGTTTAACCTTACTAAATGTCTGCTTGCTCAGGATAATTCTGAATTCCTCAAGAGGTAAATCAAACGCACAGAGCCCTACTGCAGTACTTCCTGTGGTACCAACACCAGTGGGGGTTCTGGTGCCATTGGCCTATTTACAGACATATGCAAACCTATTGCTCTGCTCAGAACAGAACCTGTCAAAGTTTTCCATTCCCTGCGAGGGGAGGAGGCAGTGTCATTGATGTGAGGATGGAACAAAACGCTGTAGACGTGCAAAAATGACCTTCTTTTTTACATTATAGGACAGCATCAAAACATGTAGACAAAGATCTTGGAAATATAGAAGAAAACAAAAAACTAGAGGAAAACAATCATAAATCTGAAACTTAAGAGAAAATGTGTCAGTCATCATTCCAGGTAAGTGTTTAATATTGCAGAATTCAACATCCCTTTGTCCACCATTTCTCTCTGTTGATCACAGCAGTAGCTTGGAATCTGTTGCTCACCTTCCAGAGATGAGGCAGAGGGGTCACTTTGAGTGGTGTAGTATTAGGACAGACGGGCTCAAGCTTACAGGCAGTTAAGAATTCAAAGCTGCGCACAGAGATATTAAAACAAGCCTGACATTTAGATGTAACTTAATACTTGGCTTTATTTTAATCCACATGCTTGAGGAAATGAAAATACGAATTTGTATAATGTGTCGCTGTGGTACATGTCTGTGTATATGTGTATTTATGAAGAATATGTTTAGGAAGAGTTAGAAGGTTTCAAATTGTGACTTGAAATGTTTACAAGAACCTTCTTCCCTTAGTGAAAAGCAATAGTTTCTAAGTCCTTGGTCAGCTTTGTTCATCGTTAATCCAAATGGCATGAAACTTCCTTTAGAACAAAACAAAAAGATTCTAAAGAAACTTCCTTTAGAACAAAACTCTAGATTTCCCATGCTTATACTAGGATCAGTTTTATCCTGTAAAGAGACACTGTATATTACGTTTAGTATGAAAGTTTCCCCTACTGGGATCTTTATACCGGTGATTCGGTAGATGCTGAACTTCTGTTGGGAATTACAGGAGCACTACAGAGCACCAACAGCACCACCCTGTGCTCACACATACATACACCGCTGCTGCATGTATATATGCCACTCCTCTTAGAACCCAAAGTAGGGGTTTAGACCATTCTTATGGCCAGTTTAGGACATTTAAAATCTGCGGTAGCCCAAGAGTCTGGAAACCAGCTGAGCATAGAGAGGCTTGTTCAGTTAGTCATCAGCTGCTCTTAAAAATGAGAGCAGTACACGTTCAGTGGTGCTGTGTTGTAACTTCCTCCACAGGAAAGCTGCAGGCAGCCCTGATTTTCAGGGATCTGAAGTAAATAGCATTGGATACCTTCTTGAGGTAGTAGGGGTTTAAAGCATTTAATGGAACCATGGTATTTCACATTTACATTAAAAAGTTTCTTATTTAAATGAATACAGCTGCCATTAATAATTTTTGGTAGTATTGTCTGAAATTGTACTTTTAAGTGCGAGCCACAAGTTTTGCGCTAAATATTCAAAATTCACTGAATTAGATAAAGCATTTATAGAGTATATAAAGAGATGCAGCATTGCTATAGGCACTTTACTAGTAATATCACTGGTTTATAATTTGAAAAAGGGAATTGGGAATATCAAAATTGTATCCTATAAATGATTTAAAAGTAGAAAATAAATAGATTTGGATTTTGAAAAAGTTGCAGCATAAATACCTAGCATTCCTACTGCAATTCTATGGGGAAATTCTGTAATGTTTTTGCTTAGGGCTTCACCTGTATGTTTTTCTTGATCCTGGTACCATCTGCAACTTTGTGATATTGAGGTGATTAGATGAAGTTTGCTGGGGGTATTTATTTAACACAGGAGTTCAAGTAACATTGTGTGCCTTCAGTGCAACCTTTTACTCAGTATTTCTTCAGATCAGTAGATCTACATAAATGAAATGGACATAAATCCATTACTTACTGGATAAACTTACTGGATTTATTGGGAACAATACTGCAACAGCTACTCTTGTTATGAAAGAAAGTGTTCATGTCATTGAACAGCAGAAGAAAGTAATACTGATGTAGCTGTTTATTTGAAGGTTCGATACTAAGTAGTTATGATGGTTAATATATTTTAAAATGTTTAACTGGCTTTATCTTTCATATTTTCAGAGAATACGTATAGACCAATTGAAGCATGAACGTGGATTGTATTTAAACATATACAAAGAAGTGACAGCTATTCATGGTTCAAGTATTAAGCAGATCATACTACCAAGTTTTCAAAAGATTTTAGACATAATTATTTCGAGATAAAAAAACCCCACAAACTAATTTTGGCAACAGCCATGATAATAGGTCACCATATTGTGTTCTGTTTGAAATATTTTTTTGTAAATGTCTGCACTGAAGATTTCTTTTTGTTTGCCTTTATGTAAATTTTTTACGTAGCTATTTTTATACACTGTAAGGCTTTGTTCTGGGAGTTGCTGTTAATCTGATGTATAGTGTAATGGGTTTTATTTCAATTGTTTTTATGACACCCTTTGAGCAGGTACATGTCTAGTTCTGGTTGTTTTCAGTGAAGCCTCTGGTTTGTAGCAAGTACCTACAGTGTAAGATTGTCTTAAAGGAAAATGTCAAGCTCCTTTTTCGTTCTTTGAAATCACGGTAAAGCAGAAGGGTGACAGCTGTGACAAGAATAAATTAAATTGTTAATGCAAGTGAACGTTTAAAAAACCATGCAAAGCTAAACAAGCCAGAAAGGGAATAAAGAGTTTCCCTGAAGAAGTCCGGGTATTGAGCAAGGAACACTATGAAAAAATTCCTAGCCTACATACAGACGGTGGCTAATAATCCTTTTCTTCTAGAGCAAGACACACATTTTATTGATCATTATGAGTCGTCTCTCATTTTAGCATTAGGATAAGGAACTGGAATTCTGGGTTAATTTTGATTCCTTTATGTTAATCGCTGCCTTAAAGTACTGTAAATTGTCTTTATTTCAGAGAGATACCAGTCAGAATTGGAACCTTTTTTTAAAAAGTGGTCGTATCAAAGCTGCATTTTTTCCCACAAAAATAGAATATATATATTTTTTGTGTGTTTTTGTTAACTATGCTACAGATATTGAATGCACCTTGAGATAATTTTAGTGTTTTTAACTGGTACCTAATTTATCAAACAGTACATATAATTGTAACAATGAAATGTCTATGTATCTTTAGTTACATTCAAGTTTGTAACTTTATAAACATGTTTTTTGCTTGAGGGAATTTTTAGAATGGTACTTGATAAGAAAAGGTTTTAGGGTGAATGGCCAAAAGAAAGTTGTACTTAAGGGAGATAAGTTTCAATTTATCTGGAAGGTTAGTTTCTGGAAGAAGGTAACAGGCAGCTTTGATGGAGGGGAACAGTAGATTTAAGCAGAACATCAGGTTTCCATTTACAAAAATCCAGGGAAAAAGTAAGTTTTTATAGACTGGTAGGCAAAAATAAATAAATAAATAAATAAATAAAAGAAAAAGATGGACGTTAGGAAATGTATTTTGCCACTTTTGCATTATTTAGGGGGAAGAAAACACTGTTACTTGTAAATTTGTAAAATGTTAAATGTCTGGGCAGTAGTGACTGATGTCTTAATAAAAGCTTCCTGTAGTGCATTGGCATGGATTAAATACATAAGATGTCCTATAAACTCTATGCTGTATAAAATATTAGAGGGAAATCCTGTTATATGCCTCTAAACTTTAATTTGTTACTGTTTTATTTGGCAAAAAGAAAAATTATAATCTTGGTCAATATTTAAACCAAAGTAAAATGGGGGAAAAACCAAAGTAATTTGTTTTGCATGGCTAAGCCATTCTGTTATCTCTGTAAATATTGTGATTTTTTTCTTTTTAGAATTTTGTTAAAAAAATTCTAAAATTTTTAAACACCTCTTTTTCCAAAATAAAACGTGAACATACAAAAACGTTACTTTATATATAAATATATCTTTTTCTTTTGGTGCAAGAACACTGCCAAGCGATACACATTTTTTAAAAGAAAAAAACAAATTCAGTGGGCATGACTCTTAACAGGAAAAGTTGTAACAGAGTCCTGTGAAGGAGCGTGCAAATATCACCTGTCTTTGTTTATAACACTACAAATAGTTCTTAAATACAGAGAGGAAACTTCCAAAGATAGGGAAACCTCCAAAGGGAAAGCATAGGGAAGGGCTGAAAATTTTCATACCACTGTCAGGGGAATACAGGGCAAAGGAGAAGAACAAAAAGTCCTTCAGCTTCCACAGCTACAGAAGAAGGAATAAAACCAACTCCTCGCCTTTTGGGATTCTGCTAGATCTCCTATGCACTTTAAATCGTCAGTCCTGGGAGCTGGGTTTTCACTGCTCCAAGTTCACTATAGGCAAGTTTCAAGAACCAAGAGTGCAAAAGAATTAATGTTTCTATCCATGCCTAAACAACAATAAAACTGAAGTATGTCTTCACTTGCTTGTCTGAAATCTCAGTTTACACAACAAGTACGAGCACGAGGGAAGGCGCTTACCCAGAGCTCACACTGCTGCTGACGGTAATCCTCCAAATACACCTCCATAGAGTCATCTGGGATGAAAATTCCAGCAAAGCCAAGGGGTCTTGGTGTTAGTTTGTGGGCCTTTTCCTGGACTACAGGGTCAGGACCTAGGGAGCATAAACACTCGCTCAGAGGAAAGCACATGCCCAGCTGGTGCACAAAACTTTCCCAAAGCTCATCATGCAGCTCTGTGCTTGTGACCTGGATTTAAAAATTAGCACATCAGTGAAACTTGGGGGGCCTGTTCAAATCTGAGTTTGTACACCACACCAGAGTTCAACCTTAGTTTACTTCATACAGGAAGAAAACCAAATCCTTGCTTTAAAAGCATGGCATTCCTTGCTTTACAGTCAGGAAATAAGGTAATTTGTGATGTCTGTTCATGGCTATGCAGGAAACTGCCACTGAGCTTGGAACAAACCAACAGGTTTGGCTGCATGCTGCAAAGGCATCATCCTGTCAATACATCCCATGAGCTTCCCAAGCAATTCTGTGAGTCCTCAGAAGCAATAATACAAAAACTATAGATGTGCTGCAGTGGATATGAGCCACTTCTAAAACACACAGAAACGTTGTAATGGTGCAGCCAGAAGGTGAGACCTTCTGGAAAGGAGGGAGGAATAAAAAGTACTTAGGGTCAATACAACAAAAGGCAAAGCAACAGGGACATTTTGTACTGGTTCTGAATACTACAGAATAGCCTCTGTCTGAGGCTTTACTGCACTACAACTTCAGCATCAACTGCTAGGATCAGCAGCTGGTCAGAGCCTAAACAGGGGGAAAGAGCTGACCTGATTGCTGCTGGCCAGTGAAACAAACACTCCCCACCTGATTGTCCCTGTATAATCCAGGACTTGCCAGCATCAACCCAGCACTACAGATGGTTTAGGCAATATGTGACACCTTTCCCTGGACAGAGGGTTTTCATCCTGTCACGTTCTGAAAAACATATACAAATAACTCTAAATTCTATATTGATTATTATTTGAATCTTATGAGATACTAATATGAGTTTTATCCAGAAAGACATACAAAGAATAACTAAATGGAAATTTATTGTCTTTGTTTTTTTATGATAAATTTTGTCAGGGAACATCCGATGTTCACCTAATAGCTTCAGCTGCTGGCTGATGCAGTTAAATCTGATTTACTTGTAGTACCACATGTAGCTAGATACCTTCCTGTTGACTTCATATTTAGACAGCCATATGTCTGTAATTATCTCAGCCAGGATTAAGCAGTGACATATGAAATGAGATCATGACCTCCTGTGTCAACCACATCTGTGCAAATGTTTTCCGGGTTTCCTTTTGACAAGAATGCATCTGCATTCAGGTGTCTGTTTCCAAGAATTGCCCAATACAGGGGTTTCAGAAAGGTTTCTCCTCTAGGCAGAAGGAGATGGAGGGAACACAGGAGGTACATAGCTTTGAGTCACATGCTTCTAACCGCGGAAGGGCTCCCAAGCTCTCCTGGAAAAGGGTAGCATCCTCAAGCTGGCACAATTCAGTGCTGAGCGAGGCTGAGTTCAGCCTTCCCTCACAGTGGTGTGCCAGAGAGGGAGGGTGAGAAGGGAGATAGACAGGCTGCAAACAAACCAACCAACCAACCCACCACACACCCCTCTTGGCTGTGTACGCTTCATGTGGAATGCAGCACACACATTCAATAATGATTTGCTATATTTCAAATTATTAGGGAATCAGAAGCTTATTACTTATTATCAAATTATGTCAAAGTCAATTTCTAAAATAAGACTAACTCCATCCTTCCAGCCACTCACAGTTCTTTAAATATCTATCAGTGTAATTCATACCATTTCTCTCATTTACATTCTAAATAGGGGCTTTTTTTTTCTGTTAGCAGCAAGGCATTCACTTTGATGCAGTAATGAATTTCATCTTGAAAAGGTAGAGCCTGACAAATTATTATGAAATTTTGTTCCTTAGTGAGAAAACAGTAATGTACCTCTCGCATCACTCACCTACTCTCCGCCCAGATGTTTTGCCTCTTCTCATGCTCTGCCTGGTGATACAGCTAGGGCTTCTGTCATCCTCTGTTCCCTGTCCTAGTCCTCATTTCCACATCCCCTGTTCTGTGTAGATTGATTCTCTGCTGCCCTTGCCATCAGTTGTTTATTTGTAGGACATCGAGTTCAGAAATAACAAAGCACCTTGAGATAAATACCAGCAATTTAACACAACTATAAATATGAAAGGGACTGTGAAACAGGAAAAAAAATGTAAAAACAGACTAGACTTCCCATGCTGTGGCTTCTACATGTTCATACACATTGTTGTGGAGTCCCACAAAGTTTCCCTGTTTTGGGAACTAGCACAAAAGTGTAACCCACACTGCAAAGGCTCAGCTGTAATACCATAACCTACACTTGTAACACCAATGTGCCTTGTTTTTGTGTTTTTCTTTTAGGTACTGGAATGTCAGCACAAGTCTTATGTTTAAGGATGTGGGGGTTTTTTCATATATTCAGTCCACACAATTGGGATGCAAGGATTTATTGCATGCTACCCAGCCCTGCAGTTGAGAGAGCAAAGGGAAGAAAGTAACATCTTATTGCTCTAAAAAGTAACAGATTAAATTCTATTTAAATATAGGGATTTCCACCCATTTGCTTTTTCTTGGAAAAAGCTGTCCCTCTTTCAATATAAACCTACATTCAACCTCACTCAGATAAATTCTACAAAATAATAACAGAACAATTATAGAATTATATAGAATATAATAATAGAATAATAATTATATAACAAGCTACATAATCTTACATTAAAAGAGGCCAATTACAAATCCAGAACAATGCTTCCCTCAGCTCAAACTCACATCACCCTAATCCTTTCTACTCCCTGCTCCTCGAGATTTTCACCAGAACAGTTAAGTAATCACCTGAATGGGTACATCACTGAGGTCAGTTTGTTTTCTCCAGGCCTAGAAAGCAAATACAAATTCAGATTGTGTTGTTAGTGTTCAATAATGACTACACACCAGATCAGAGATTTCGTTAATATTTGCATCTGCCACAAGTAGAGCTATTCTAGCATGGACAACAGAATGCATTTAAAAGGAAGAACATATAATGGAATCTATATTCAGGAAATGAATTAGAGAATCAAATAAAACCTCATATAGAGAAAATATTTCCACAAATTCAATTTCGAAGATGTTGATATAAAAGCTCTCTCTGGTTTTATTACTCCAAATAAAGAAAGATCACACTCATTTCCAGGAATTTAAGAAAGCAAACACAACAAACACAACCGGCCAAAGTGACTGCACTTGCTAAACAGAAAGAAACATGATATGGAAATTAGATCAGATGGACTTTCTGATAAAATTAGTTAGCAAGATTACCAGTGTGTGGAATACTCAGCGTTTTGGCTAAGATCAAGTGCAGTGTCTATGATAAGGTAGTTTCAATTCTATGTGCAATGTCTGTCTGACCCCCACTCGCTGTACGTGAAGTAATCCATTTTGCAGTTCAGTCTGGGTTTGCTGTGTCTTCTGCACAGCACTGGGTCCCAGATTTTCCTAATCCAAACCACATGAGGAACAACAGTGGAAGAGCAGAGGTTTTTTTACTGACATTTTGACACATACTAGAGGCAGGGATAAGAAGTACAGGCTTGTCAACGAAAGTCATCAGTGGTCAGAAGCTGTTGAGAAAGTCATATCTGTGGGCCAGCTCCTCTCACACTGCCTCTGCCTGGGAAATCAATTGTTTGGTCCTTGAAAAAGGGAGTGTGGAGAGAAGGGAAGAGTGAAACTGAGAGTAAATAGGAGCATAACCCACTATCAGTTATCTTCAGTGACAGCTAAATATTTTTTAAAGTGCAAATGTAAAAAAAAAAAAAAAAAAGAAGTGAAAAAAGAATCTGAGATGGGAATGTTGCTGTGGCCAGAGCCCTCCAAGGACACAGTCCTTGGACAGGTGCAGTGCTCCATCTTAATGCTCTCTCTATCGGTCTCCCTGGAGCACTTATTCAAACATTTGCTCTCTCCTCATTAGGTATATGCTTTTCTACATTTACACTAGCTGAAAGGTACTATTATCTATCACCTTGGATCTCGTGATACAAGGCAGTCAGAGCAATCTTTTATAAAGCTGCTACCCTTAGTGGCCATCTTTAGCTCCAGCAGAGGAAGCCACCAAATCTCTTTATATTGCTCCAGAGAGGCCACAATCTATAGTCCTGGGCAGAGATAAATTCAACCAATTAACAAATCCATTTAGTTCCAGTTGCAGGGAGTTGGCATTAAGCAGGTTACATTTGCTCCCAAAGTTTTAAGGAAGGTTTAATGGCTGAACCAGAAGTAGCACCTGGAACAGAACTTACTTAAGGCCTAATCTGGCCTCAACATTACAGCAGGTACTAAGAGAATTTTTAAACATTTGTGTTTCTCCAGCTGGTGCAATTCAACTCTGAGCTCAGGGATGAACTGAGAGGAAAAAAAACAAACTTTCTTGGGATCTGTGAAAATAATTAGGCTGAACAGGATGAGCTTCTTCAACTCTGAGATAGGGTGACCAAACCCAAACAGCTCAGCTTCCTCAATATACATAATACTGCTTTTACTACAATTCCGCTTTCAGTCCAAAAACATTTACACAAATTTACATGAGGAAAAGCATTCAAGTGCATTTCAAGGTATTATTAACCAATAAACCCTTCTCAAATGGTATTTTAATGCACTCAGTTCTTTCATCCAACTAGATCTTGACACAAGACGAGTATAATAAGTAATCCAGCATAAAAATGCATTACTCACCATCCCTAATAAATCCATTTGAAATAAAAGTCATGGCCATTTATTGCTGGCTGGGCATATGGCAGAGACATGGCCAAAGAAACAGTGATTTTGGTATGGTAAACAGCAAAGGGGAGAGAATTTCTAAGGGGGAAAACAGCCTCTGTTTCCACCATCCTGAAGGGAATTTCAGTGTGAAGATATCACAAATAGCAGAGCCATTATGTATTACTGGTGCTCATGCACATGGGAAAATGGCTAAATTCTGGCTAAGGCAAAAACTTACACAGCAGGACAGAGGTGGTGAGAGAGAAACTGTCAGGCACTGAGGAACCGAATAACGAAATGACTCATAAAACTTTAAAGCTGACCCAAAATCATTAGAAAATAGTCAAAGGAAATTAAATCAGGAATGAGAATTTTCTGCAAAAGAAACTATATTTCACAGGAAGAAAAAGTAACAGGCTATTCAGAAAAAAAAAAACCTATCTGCAAAGGCAGCTATAAAGTATCCAGACAGATTTGGGAAGCTGATTATAAAAGTTCCAAGTAAATAAGCAAATCCCCCTACTCCAAAACAGGAACCATAAGCTCAAACCCACTGGAATCAAAATACTTACCAGGACATATGAGAGACCAAGACAATTTTGACTGTGGAGGAACTAATGAGCTACAGATGAGAATAAAAGAACTTTTTTGAAATTAAGTGCATCACCTTTAAGGAGGAATGAAGATTGCAGACTACTATGGAAGACAGCCTAAGTGAAGGAGGAATCAGACTGGTATTTAAGATAAGTTTACAACACTTCTTTACCACCCCAGGTTCCACAGAGACACAGTTATGCAAGGTCCAGTTTCAGAAGAATCACCTACTGGGTTGTTGCCTCAGGATCTGACTCTCCTCCTTTACATTGCAGGCTTAAGACCTAACTGATAGGGACTATAATGTTTATTGATTGATCAACATACTACTAATAATTAACTAATCCAGTTGCCTAATTAACTAATAAACAGCCTACTGTTATCAGTTCACATTATTTGGCTTGCTATTGCACACAGCTACAAAGCAGTGGTTTATCACTGCTAAATCCTATTAACTAGACACAACTAGTACTGAAGTACAAATCCATCATCCTTCTCTCCCCACACCCTTTAACTTTAAGGTGCAAGTGATCCCTCTTTCCTCCGCACTCCTACACCAGTCCTTTCCAAAGCAGACCTGACTGGTAGGAGAGTGAGTTGCCCCAAGGGTAGCCTCTGGCATCCTGGTGGCCTTAGGTCAGTAGAATAGCTACATGAACATCTGCAAAGGTTCATACTCTTATGGCTGGAAAATCTGTCCTCCTTTGTTTTTTACTTGATCTTTATCTTACTTTCCATTTCTCCACTTCTGAACCCCTTTTTTCCCCCTTGTATCTCCTTTCCTCCAGCCAGTCTCTTCCAAAACGAATGTCTTCCTAATTACTACTTCCCCACTGGTCCCAATTCTGCCACATCTGTACCCAAATGCAGTGGTTTCAATAACAGTAATGAAGCAATCTCAGCTTTACCTGGTGTTTCTGATATATTTCCCTGACGGGGGCCTTGCAAGACAAACTCCCCTACAGCTGTCTGATTATCTTTAGCTTATATACCCTCTAAGAAAAATCCTTCCATACTTGAGCCTTGATACCACTACCCTGTTCCAGTTAAGTACAAAGCACTTTCCCATCTTCTGCATGAAGGGTGTGCACATGACAGCAACTTGTCAGTCTGTTTCTGTTCACACAAATCATCCTCCTCTGTCTTTGCTGACGGATTACAGTGCATTGCCCTTGGTGTGTCCTTCAGATAATCTACAGTTTTCCAGCAGAAACCTGAGAATCCAAGACCTGGTATTCCAGCAGGACATCTTACTCCCTCCCATAGGTTAACTCAAGGTGATCTCAGGGAGGACAAAATTTGTAGAGGTCATGACCAAATGAATTGTGTAGTAGACAGAGGTAGCCTGGCTGTTACATAGCACAGAAAATGAGGAGATTTAAATCCACAATGCTGAAATTCAAAGAGGTAGTAGAAACATTGTTTTGTTCCCATCCCCCTAAAAGTTGAAAACCATTGTTAATGATGGTAGTACACAACAGAGCAAAGCACTGCTCAGAGAGACCATCCAAAAACAGTCAGCAGTGCCTGAAGTAACAAGCAGAAGCAGAGCTTGCTGCTTTAAGCTGAGAGCAATGTTCACCCTCTCACACTTCTGGAGCCTGATGTAGAGTGAGTGAGCATGCTCCAAGGGAGAAATTGTCCCACTCGAACGGATCTGGTGCAGGGGAACATTATAGGTACAACATTAAATACCACAGTTAACTTTAATGGGGGTCTGACTGTACACAGTTAACTTCATTAGCCACAAAGATCAAGCAATCACCACAAATGTACCCTTCTGATCCCTAATCATTCTTGACAGCAGGTGGAATTTTGTTTTTTGAATTAGCAGTCCGTCTTCCCTCACATCAGAGATCATTTCCTCCCATATAGCCTCAGCACCTGGAGAACACGGCAGCGTTAATAGGTTTCATTTCCCCCTACTGATGCTGAGCAGCCTATGATTAATCACAGTGTCACTGGATTCTATTCTGATGAGAGAAGTAGGCTAAGCATTATTTATATTTCTACATGTTAGGCCTTTGGAATATGAATTTAACAGTCTGTACCCTGAACTTCTGTGATACTGGTTTGTATGGCAGAATGCCAACAGTTTAGTGTGTGGAGATCTGCTGGACATTTCTCAGAGCCAGCTGAAAGTACCTGGGCTCAATAAAAAATTTACAGGAATTATTTTTTCTGTTTCTTCTAAAATCTGTTCTCAGTAAAAACCCAAATGCCATTCCAGGTCACACAATGTTGGCAGTTGCTTCTTGCAAGCAGTGAGCCTCCTCAGAGGGTGCTGGTGACATTGCTTACTTTAATACTTTCCAGTAAAAAGGTCAAACTGTCAGAATTGTTCAGAACTTTTTCAGCATTGAACTGGGCTGTTCTGCCTATAAAGCCTTGTGCAACAGTGAGCTCAGAGCCCTCCAGCTGGGACATCTGCCCTCCTGAGTGGTCACCTCAGGCAACTGAAAGCAACCTACCAGAATTTTCCAACCATGCAAGTTTTACCTCATTCATTAAAGACAAATATTTCCCTTTTCCCCTACTATTGTTTTATACTGAAATTAAATGATTTGATAGTCTTCTGCCTGGATGTTTACAAAGTCCCAGTGCTATGATATTTAGCAACTGCTCAAAGTCCTTTATCATGTTCAGAACCTCATGAGGAAGTCAGACGCTATAATTTCATTAACAGTTTCTTACTGAAAGCAGAACATCAGACTGAAGCTAATCTGTTCTGTTGACACAACAAGCTTCAAACTCCTGGCTTACTCTTTCCTAATCAGAAGCCTAATCAAATTTTACTTGTTAATATGATCTGATTATTAACTGGACCAGGAAGGAAACATTTTTTTCCCCTAGTTATTCAAGTCGGGACCCTCCTGGGCTCACTGCCTACATCCAGACACTGGCAAGTAGTGGTACAGACCTGCCATCCTGTTTGCTGGGGTGGGGGTTTGTCACTGCTGAAATAAAGGATAAAACCAGCCATGAATAAGCAAAAGCCCAGCAAGTGTCTTGGTTGTGGAAAGGCAAAGGCACTTCCAGAGGTAGCACTCTGGCCTACACTGAGCATCTCTCACACCAGTCCCACTGTCTGATGGCTGAACAAACAGTAGCAACCATCAGCAACACAGTGAAACACTACTGCAAAGGTCAGACAAGGAATCATGACACAAGAAGGACAGAAGAAGACAGGTTTGGGGGAAATGACAGGAGATTTACATCCTAAACACTTTTTCTTGTTTTGTACAACCACTGTTAATAAATATTCTGAACTGAAAATACTCAGTAGATTAGCATTATATATTATTTCACAAACATTGTAAGGTGAAACATGGAGCAGAGGAAAAAATGCCTAATGAATTCTGCTTTGTATTTCAATTCCCAATGGCAAGCATTTAGAATGACTAAAGTGACTTTTTGCCTCTCCTGTTGGGGCAATGGGGGAGGGAGGGGAAGGGCTTTGAACATTTCTGAAAAATGTGCCCTTCTTCAGAACACAATCCCTCAAAAAAGGGAGCAGTGACTAGAGTGAGATAAATTATAACATGCTTCCTCCACCACATAGCAGCAAAGATAAGCTCTCAATACAAATAATTTGATTTTTCTCTTTTTTTTTTTTTTTTGGAAGGAGAATGAGTAAACAAATCCATCTGATGATAGATGGATGTCACCATGGATAGTTCAGGAAACAAAATATTAAAAAAAATAATTCTAATTACTGAAAATCTTTGTGTATTTAAAGCATTTGGGGGTCATCTATCAAAGCATTCTGTGATTACAGAACCGCATTAGGACAGGATACATCTTGCATTACAAGGGAGCTTTCCAAATTAAAACCAACTTACAGGGAAAAACGTCATTGCTTTGAGCTTTTACTGAAATCTTAGACAACTTGTAATTAATATGCATACAGGATGACTTGCAACTTGGTGGGTCATGTGCCTTTCAAAAACTTGGTAATTTTAATGCCATTTTTATTAATATGATTAATGCAAGCCAGTTTGTCTGGTGGGAAGTAACAGAAGCAAATCAAAGTTAGCTGTCTGCTTCATTTAAATTCAGATTGGTAGGAATACACACTGTTCTCTGGCCTGAGATATCAAACAGAAAGCGGAACAGAAAAAAACCCACACCTCAGAGAGAAATTGAACCATTTGTTACTGAAGAGGGTTGGAAGTTGTCATCCATCTAACGTGGCTTGTTCAACCAAACTTTGGGACATAATCGTATGTTCTGCAAAATGCCAAGATAACGGATAAGGATTTCAAAGGAGTTTTATTAAAAGACAATATTTTGCAGGGTGTAAAAGAGTTTTAAATTGACAAACACCCTCCAATAGTGACCTAGAAAATCAGAGGGACAGTTTAATTCACACTGCCTTGATTTAGGCTCACTAGACTCACAAAATATCTGCTGAAACACAGGGCTGCCATTTATGACAAATACAGCTTCTCCTATAATTTGACACCCTATTATGAATGAGCATGCAACACTGCAACTCAGGCTCAGGAAAACAGGAGACAGGAGTGGCTGGCATCTCTGAAAGCCAAGCCTGCACTGTCTCAGATTAAAACCTTGCAGAGCATCGCTTCCACTCAGCCAGAGTCCTTTTGCTACTGAACAGCACTACAACATGGGTGATGAGACTGTGAGCCCCAAGTCTACATGAAGCCTGCTGAGACAGGCAATATTTACCCTGCAAAGTTGCCTCTTTCGCTGTGGCTGTGCTCTCTCTCAAAGCCTCACAGCTCCTCTCCCCTCCCCTCTGCTGCTGTTTGCTACACATTTGAAGAGTGTAGGCAGAGCCAGCCTTGTTTTTCAGTACCAGTTTCATCTCAGGGTTTACTATATACCTGCAGTAAATCCTCCTCACATCAGGAGGATGCATCTGTCCTTGATGTCCTCCTGTACACAGGCACAGAGCAGTGGACTGAAGGTGCAGGGGACTGGGTTTTTCAAAAAAGCCCTGGGCAAGGCTGTGTATAGACACAGAGCCTGGCCCATGTTCTGTTCAACTCAGCTTATCAGGAAGGTCCTTCACCAGAGGACAGAGTTAAGCCCCGTGTTTTATAGGACACAGGCTTCTAGTAAGACACTGGTCAAACAGCTCTAAAGTGGAGGGGAGAAATCACTATCCACATACTGAACTAATTCTGAACTCTGATTGGAAAGTCTTCACAGAGAGAAAGCTGAAAGAATGGAATGAAACCAGTGCTGAAGCGAGAGCCCACGTTTGCAGGCAAACATTATAGGTACTGCATCAGCACTGAGTCAGCAACTAAGGCACGCAGTAAAAGTTTGGAAATGGCATGCCTTTGGATAGGTTAAGTGCACTAGACAGTCCATACTTCATCACTAAAGCCATCTTCAGAAGAGTTGTGCATCCACCCATTAAGCAGTTCCTGGACTCTGCTTGTTGTTTCTGCTTTTACTAACAAACCTAACCACAAGCAGTAAGGCTCTTTCTATTCTCCCCCTTCCTCTGCCTCCTACCTGTTTATCTTTAGTCTGATCTCCCTCCTGGAAAGCCTCCCTGCAGCTAGTTTTCCTCCTGATAGAAAAAATAAAAATAAAAAAAAAAATCAATCTTACTGCAAAAGTCTTTTTTCCTGTCATTAAATTCCCTTCGAAGCATCTCAATGGCTATACATTTCTCCCACTGGCTTTATACATTTACCATAATTTTATCCTCTATCTTCACTGCTGCTGCAATTCTACCTCCTTTCCATCTTCAACTTTGCTTTATTTGATCATTGGCCTCCCATTTGGTTTTGATCTCATGGCTGTAAATGGGTAGTGTTGTGACTTCCAGTCTTCCTTAAGCATGTGATTGGCACAGGTAAGTAAGACAAAAGGAGGACAAAAGTATCCAAGTTCTTGCTTGACCCACACATTCTTGAAAAAGATGCCAGCAAATGAGTGTGCAGGTAATATGAAGAGTGTCTTGTCAGGACTGACAGTACCCAGGGTGCACACAGCACTTTCTGCAACAGAGAAACCACAGCAGCTGCAGAGCTGATCTTCCATCAAAGCACATTTACAGTAAATTTTTTGTTTCCAGGGCAGAGTCGAAGATACCAACCCCCTACAGCCAAACAATGCACAAGAATATTAAAAAATAAATAAATAAATAGTGCAGATAGCACATGAAAGAGGTGGCATACCATTAAACAATCTCTTCAAACAACACTGAGCAGCTTGAATCCTCTCTTGCTGAATAACAACCAAGTTTTTACAAGGCAGAAACCGGATCATTTCACAGCACACAAACATACCACATTTCAATACAAAACTTCAGATTTGCTAAAAAGTGGAGAAAAGATTGCAGAAAAGAAAAAAAAAAAAAGGCAAAAAACCCCCTCCATTTTTCCCCTGGTCTATAAAATTAGTCCCTTAACACCATTTCCCTGCACTATTGCAATCTGCAAGCTCTTACACATTTGAGTTGGTTTTCATATGACTAGTTCAGTGGGCTCCAGTTTAAAGTGAAACTACATGTTGTTAATATTCATTGTGGGGAAAAGTAGACAAGTTTCTATCATTTGCATCCTCTGACTCACCTTAGGAAAACAGCTTTGCACCATAGATTTCCTGGCTATCACACTAACTACAACCCACGGTATATGCTAATATTAGCATTTTCATTAAAACAAAATGAAATAAAATAAAAAAGAAACAGGGAAAAAGGGCATCTCAGGCTGATAGCAGCAGTCACATTAGGACTGCTTTAAAAAGCAGCCTTCATCTGGTGTTGACACAGAGCAGCAATGGGCTGATCCATTGCAGCTGTACAGCCCACACTCCTCAGCAGCTGTACCACTGCTCATACCAAAGACCACTGCATGCCTTCTTCCTGAGACTCCTCTAAGAGTTCATTTAACTTGAGAGATCCCACATGTTCACAGCCCAAGGCTCCTGCAATCGAGCACTTCGCCTATAGATTAGGAGTTACTATTCGGCATCACTTGGAACACTGAAAAGGTGACAGAACTACTGAAACATACAGACAAGTATGACTCC
This sequence comes from Cephalopterus ornatus, assembly GCA_013396775.1. Classification (NCBI taxonomy): domain Eukaryota; kingdom Metazoa; phylum Chordata; class Aves; order Passeriformes; family Cotingidae; genus Cephalopterus; species Cephalopterus ornatus. Next base: position 393,812 of record VZRE01001450.1, read on the forward strand.
AGCTAAAAAAAAGAGACAAGCCACCGACACATTTAAAAGCTTAATGCTCTCAACATAGCACTGATACTGTGTGCAGAAAAGGGACAACTGCACTTAAAGCAAGCACTTACAGAGCTGGCCAGAAAGCACACCAGGTACTTCAGGCTGCCACAAACAGCCAAGGAACAGCTGCTAATGAGACAACAGTTGCTCACTGTGGAAGACAGAAGGGGCGAGAAAGAAGTAAAGTGTTGTTATTGTCACTGAATCATAATCAACCAGGTTGGAAGGGAACTCTGAGATCATCAAGTCCAACCCTTGATCCACTACCACCGTGGTTACTAAACCATGGCACTAAGTGCCACATCCAGTCTCCTCCTAAAAACCTCCAGGGACGGTGAATCCACCACTTCCCTGGGCAGCCCATTCCAATGCCTGATTACCCTCTCTGTAAAGAATTTCTTCCTAATATCCAGCCTAAACCTCCCCTGGCACAGCTTAAGATCATGCCCTCTTGTCCTACTGATAGTTGCCTGGGAGAAGAGACCAACCCCACCTGGCTACAACCTCCTTTCAGGGAGTTGTAGAGAGTGATGAGGTCTCCCCTGAGCCTCCTCTTCTCCAGGCTAAACAACCCCAGCTTCCTCAGCCTCTCCTCATAGGACTCATGCTCGAAGGTTCCTAGGCAATGAAAATTGTAAAGGAATAGGAAGATCACAGTGTGACATGTGAGGATCTTGAAGAGAGGGGCACAAGCTCTCTGCAGCTGTGGTACTTAGGCTGCAATGGACAGTAAGGGCGGGAAGACACAATTTCAAAATTTACTGAGGAAAGTCTTAATAACAGCGGAACAGTTTTATCATGAGCAAACAGAAGGGATGAGGGAAGCTTAGAGACTGTGTAAGACTGTTTAAGATGAATCAAGAGAAAACTATGAAGCCTAAGGCTGAAAGAAGTTGAGAGGAGACAACTAGCCAAACACAATGAGAAGAGAGCTGCAAGAGTGTAATTCAAAAATGTGCATCTGTTTTTACTGAGAATGGGACTGGAAGAGAGAATGGAGGTCCCTAATAAAGTTTATGAAGTATACCCATGCTGTATTTCAGGTGTTTGCAAATTAAATCTAATTGCTTTTTATAAATACCTTATATGTGAAATATGTGATTAAGGTCCCTTATATGACCTTAATCACAGAATCATAGAATAGTTTTGAGTTGAAAGAGGCATTTAAAGACCATCTAGTCCACCGCGTCTTGCAGTGGCAGGGACACCTTCCATTAGACCAGGCTGCTCAGAGCCCAGTCCAACCTGGCCCTGAATGTTTCCAGGGATCAGGCATCCACCACCCCTCACAACAACCTGGTCCAGTATTTCACCACGCTCACTGCAAAAAACCTCTTCCTTACATCTGATCTAAACTGATCCTCCTTCAGTTTAAAACTGTTACCTTGTCCTACTGCAACAGACCCCACTAAAAAGTTTGTAGGTAACGCAGCGCTCCCTGCATCACATACAGAAAATCTGGATAAACAGAAAGAGATCCTATTAAAGAGAGATAACAGTTAAGGGAGAAAGGAAACAAAATGTAGACACCCACATGATGAGAAGCCCTGACCCTTGGCCCACATGAATTTTGTTTTCCCAGCACAGGGAGGCAAATGTCATTATTATCACCTACTCTTCAAACTTTTCATGACATCTCCTGCTGAACCCGTGATGGTTTGACTCTCCCTTTAAACTGAACTAATCAAATTCTTTTCTCCGCAAAATGACCAAAAATCACCAAATGAGAAAGCCTGGAGAAAGAATAAAACTTGCCCTGTAATGCTTTGTTCCAACACTTACAGTCTGGCCTATCTCCCACTGCTCACAGTACATTTGTAGAAAGGGGAAATTTATTATTCTCTAGAAAAAGAAGGAATAGGCAATTTGCAGCTTCCAGTCTGCCATCTCCAGAATCGTGACAACCTTCCCTTTCAAGAGTGCCAATATATGAGCTACACTTATGATGTGTATTTAAATTCCAATTATCATACAATTATGCTACAACTATGCTTCTTGAGAAACAGTATGCTCTTAGAGCATAAACAAAACATCATCAAAATTATGGAGATTGTTTCTTAGAGACATAAAACATCTTTATATATTTATTACTGCTTGCCACAGGGATACTTTACACCCAAAGGATGCTTCTCTCTATATATGTGAGTTCTGGTATCACCATTTCTAAAATAGCTTTCAAAGCATTTAAAACCAATCTTGTGGAACCTGCCCCCTGCCAAACTAATCTGATAGAGCTTTCATAAATAAACAAAGTCATCCATTCCCAGTGGGGAAGGGAAAAGTCGAATACCTCAGAAACCATGGATTTCATTCAACAGAGTTAAAAATACAAAGACCTTGATACTTAAATATTTGAAAATAACTGTGCAACCCCTCCACAAACACAGACAACCAAATATCCTGTCATTGTCTTCATGTGGTATTTCCAGTTTCAGTCTCAAAGTCCAATTTCTCTCTAAACTCAAAGGCAAGTCCTAGCAACATTTCCTCTTGTCAGGATATGGCTTTGTAAAACTGATCCTTTAGTTTGAATAAGGCCCAATTCATTGATGTAAATGTAGAATGTAAAAAAGTGCCAAAGTCTTAAGGACTTTCCCCTTCTTATTCTCTAATCCAAGAAAGCCCACTGGCATTGCAGCTTCAAAGTAGCTGACATGCAGCCCAGAGATCAGGCAAGCATTTCCAAGCTTATTATAGGCTGGTTTTCCGGGAGTCTCCCTCTCTCTACATGTTATTCAGTGGATATGCAAATGAAGTATTGTCCAATTTGTTCCCGAGTTTCTTACAGAAATGCAGAAGGAGTGCTCTCCTTTGTACACTCCTAAACTGCCCTACCAGCCTGGCTCAGAAATTTCTTCAGTCTCTAGAGGTGTTTCTGTATTTAAACTGAGTGAAACATACATAAATTGTATTTCTTGAGTGACAAAACTCACAGAAGTCTTACTGCTACTACAGAAATTAAAACCTCTACAGTACAAAGAGATCTCTCTAAACCTCTACAATTTAGAGAGATTAATTATGGAGAGACATAGAACTAGAAAAAGGGCACCTCCCTCCACTGTCTCTCCCCCATTCTGCCTTCTACACACTGAAACACCTACCTAGGGCATATTACAGAACTTCTCTAGATAAATATGTTTAAATTGTGAAATGAAAAGCAGCTATGGATTTTAGGTGCACCAACTGAGAAATCTTAAAATATGCTGGAAGATCAGGAGGTCACTTTTGAAATTGAGGCAACCCAATTGCCCCCCAAATAATTTCATTATATTTTGTGCAATAACAATTTTCAGCATGCCTGATGGCCGTGGGATTTATTGCCAATGATGAGCATAAAGCATAATCACAGCATGACTGCTCTGTAGTGGGAAAATTACTTCCACCACTGCATTGAAAAGTGAAACCCAGATTTCAATGCTGAGGGAAAAAACCCACGAACTTCCATTTCAAAGTAACCCTTAAAGTCCCGACATTTTCTAGATTAACAGGTTCTCCAAATTGGGCTCTGATACAAAACTGCCAAATGACAAATAAAGTTTTCTTTGCTTAGTCATTAATTTGCAAGATTTGGTGATCTTTCTCATTACCAATTTCAAGCCACATAGTTTTATGAATATTTTCTAAACTTAGATGCCAATTAAACTTACTTTAATTATAATATAAAGAATAAAAGAAAGACCCATTCTTTCTGAGACTTGCTGTTTAATTAAAACAGCATTAAATGAAATTATTGAGTTGTATTATCTATCACCACTTGTGTATTAGCTAATGATGTTATTTACACTTCTCATTTAATTCTGAGAGAATTAAATGAGAAAGAATTTTGGAGAAAGAATGTTCATCAAATGAACCCTTTTCTTTCTTTCTTTTTTTTTTCCTTATGAGTATTTCCTTCATCTGTTTTCCTTCTCTTCCTTTGCAGGTACCTTTGTCACATCTCTCCTTCCCGTTTCCTCTGAAAAACCTTTTTACCCTCTTATCACTGATGTGCCAACAACAGATAGACAACAGGGTCTTGTTCAGACAGTGTAACTGCTGAACAAGCATCAGTAGGTTGGCATCATTTCAGAAAGTACAGAGAGAACAGAAGTTTTCCTTGTTTTTTATTAACCAAGAAGTAAAAAAAAGAAAAAAAAAAAAACAACTTGGAGAATATGCAACTCCCTCAAAGCCACTGTTCAATATATAACTTGAAAAACCAACAAAAAGATTACCAGCAGCTTCCTTTTCTAAAAGCAATAGCTTCCAAAAACAATAAAAACTTCTCCACCATAAAACATACTCTCTTAATAAATAAATAAATAAAATGCTTCTCCAGAAATCCTTTTTATCCCACAAACATGCTACTAACAAATGAGGCAACCAGACCCACTCCATACATCTCATACAGCTCTCTTGGCAGACTTTGCTAGTCTTGAAAGGGAGAAGACCAGGCAGCCTCAAGAGGCATGGATACTGCTGTAATGGAGACAGCTCAAATACAATGATGATGCAGTGTAAATAATACAAGGTCCCGTAAGGGCAGATCATTGAAAAATAAATTTCAGCTCACCCAACCAAGAAAAATCAATCCACATTGCTAAGAGAGTTTGTACATCAACAGGAGTCTCAGTGTATGAGCTGTTATTCCACACTGCTGTACTCATCACTAGCAAGAAATTAACCTTTGTTCTGTGCACCCCAGCAGAGGAACCTCGTGTACTTCACAAGACAAAGTATATTAACCACTAAATAAGCATGGAAATGACATGAGTTTCCAGATAGGTTGAGGTTTACAGTATGATGCTCACGGCACCACACATGAACACAGCAAGTTCCACAGCCACAAAAAGTGAAGAGCATACCCACATCATCTTTGAATGAAGCCACAGTCAATTTTAATTTGGTCTCAGGCCCTTAGAAATTGTTATGGAATGTAGTTAAAAAGGGGACCAAGAGCCAGTTCGATGGCAGTGATGTCCCAGTCAGCTTGTATCTCAACATCCTAAAAACAAAGCACAGATACAATTAAGGCTCTGCCTCTCCTAATAATCTTGGAGACTGTTTACTCAGCAACACCAACGCATCAAAGGAACGGATGCCAATGCCTGAAGACAAGTCTAACTCCAAGCCAGCTTTGTTTATTTCTAATATACTTCCTGCTAAAACTAAACCTCAAAACATACAGAAAAAACTTTGTGGGGCCTGGAAACCACATGTTAAATCACAGGTAAAAAAAAAGTCTCCATGAGAACTGACTGAGCAGCTTGCCATACAGAATTAAAGAGCTGAGCCAGACACCACAACAAGGGGTGAGGGAGTGAAGAGTAGTGGTACGAGGCTAAACACTAAAAATAAGGTTATTAACTATGGCACAAATCACTCTGGAATGATACATGCAGGAACGTAAAGCCCTTTCCATGTAACTATGCTCTGCACCAAACAAGGTAAGATTTCCCACACTTCAGGGCACCCTCGCATACTCAAAGTTGCACATTTGAGTGCACAACTCAAATTCCCTCTTTCACCCACACTCTGAAACACTGTTCTAAAATGTCATTCAGATACAGTGCTTTTATCTTCTCTATATGAGAATTTTCAAGTTACCTGATACTTACTTCTTTGACAAAGGCGTAGAGTCAATCAGCCACTCATGGTAATCAGCACATCTGCAAGTGAGCTCCCAAATTCACTGACACATCTTAAAAAATTTATTCCTTCCACCTGCACCTCCCTTATTAACAGAGGTAAGTAAATGTATTTCTGACTTTCCTAGCTACAAACAAAATTTGTTGGACAAACTCCTTAACTGACATACTGAGACACAAGTCATCTCAAGCACAAGGACTGTTACTAGGAGATGTCTTCGTTTCTTTTCACATCTCAGAAGCAGAATAGGGATCTGCTGAAATAAGATTTCATCTCTGTCCCTGACAAGCAAATCATGAAACACAAGAGTGCATTTCTAGAACAAGAAGGGAGGAGGAAAAAATAGCAGTGACATTAACACAGAAAATAGGCTTTATCACAGAATTCTGAATCCATTTTGCATCACCATGCTCACAGGGGCCATTTGGATACAGCACAGAAAATCTGTCTAATGACTGAGACAGACACAGCCAGCAGAACACTTTATGAGGGATCACAGAAGAAAATACAGATGAGGTTGCAAGCTGAGATGGGAAACTGTCAAGTGTCTAACATTATAGAGATGAAGGTTGTGGTGGTGGGTGATGTCACAGAAGAGATTTGGGAGGGAGCAGATGAGGATGCAAAGAGATACATCTATTGTGGGATAAGGGTTGGGCTGAACTTGGCCCAAGCTAGGACGTATGAGAGCAGGATAATCTGAATTTTAATGTGTGACTCTAGATAATAAAGGTATGACTGATAAAAGCCATAAGGAAAAAGGAATAAAAGCTTTTAAATAATTGTTCAATAATTTTATATGGACCACACTGAATGGGTAACGAAGATGTAAACAGGAAACACTTGAAAATCACATGTTCAGGCAAGATAATAGCTTCAGAAAACTACACCTTTAGGTACTTCTGAATGGCTCATGATGTAACTTACGTTTGTAAAGAATTTGAAATTCAGTGACACCCAATTAGCAAATAAAAAAAGAGTTCACCGTAGGGCACTTATTGCACTGTGATCTAATGAAAACTAGGGAGCACTTATTATTTTCAGTGTCCTAATCACTACAGATGCACAGAGGAAGGCTACTTATTTTGGAGTAAATGTATGCTTCTCCCTAGCTCCCTACAGAGAAAAACTTCCCTTTTGAAACACAAACGAATGTTAGTAGCTTGATTATTGAGCAGATTCACTTTCAGCAGATTCAGCTACCCAAAAGGAGCAGGTATTTTGCAGATGTGAGTACCACAGAGCCTAGGTCTGAACCCCACAGGCTGGCATCATTTGGAATACTCCCTTCTCCACGCTTTACGAGACTAGCAGGTACATAAATGTACATATATACACCCTACAAGAACCAAGATGATGAACCTGAAAACAGGCATTGCTACAGAAATCCTTGTAAAGCTTTTGGTTGTTCTGCTGGCATCAAAACACCTTTTGAGAGGAATGCTACTTCAAACTTCCCTCTGCTGCCATCCTGTACCAAAACACTGTGTCTTTTAAATAAGTGTGTCCTTGGAGAAGGACACAGTAATTGAAGACTGGAATAATCTTAACAAATACTCCTTTATTTGCACTAGATATTAAAGACAGTTCACAATAGCTAAACTTGCATGCCAACAGGAGAGAGGTGCTTGGGTTGCTATAATAGAATTATCTTCTATCTAGTTGTCTGCTCCTCTCCCATCCTGCTGGGTACCATGGCAGTTATTGGGGGGGGGGGGGGAAGAAAGGTTTTTTTTCAGCAAGCACTGTTTTAGTTGGACTGGCTGATTTCTTCACATATCAACACAGATGCAAAAGCAGCTTCACAGTCAGAAGATCATTATTCAATGAGTTTGTGCTTTTGCTTCTGGCAGGTCTAGGAAGCCAAAATCCTGTCGCATTTCACATTATTCTGAGGTTTTTAAATTCCTTAAAATGTTCAGGATGATTATGCAACCAAGTTTCACAAATTTAAGATTTATTTTTGTGATTTAAGATTTGGGAATTAGGATTTATTCTGAATAAGAATTTCCACTGCTAGATATCAAAGCATCTAAGGACAAATGGAATATTTAGATGCCACAGAAACACACTATTTTAAAATCTAAATTTATGGTTTTTCTGATAGAGACATTGAAACTGATAAATTGAGGCAAGTATCTTGTACAGAATTAATGACTGGGTCTATCAAACAAAAATTCGCAAACAGTCCTAGAGCACCCAGCTGCTAAAATCTGATTATAACACAAGGTGACGGTTGACTTTCACATCAGAAGAATAAAAATGGAAGAAATAGGCACCTAGAGTACTACAGACAACATATCAAACAGTTAACTTCTCAAATTAGTAATACGACTAGTGACCTATATAATGGGCAAGGGTTTAACACACTGAAGAAAGTACCACGAAAATCTCTGCACTGAAGGTCTAATCCAACCTGCAGGGAACAGTGTTGGGGTTTAAACAGTAATAGTTGTATTGTCATGCAGGTACAGTGGTTAGCTTTTTCCAGAATGCTGGAATACAGTAACAGGGGAAAAAAAATGTTTTACACACCTGAAATATTTTTTGCATTAGGAGTACAATGTTTGAGAATGTAAATGCACAGGATACTAAAAAAAAAATCAGTGCGAGTTTATTGTAGTTTTTCTTCAGGAAAAAAATCCTATAAATTAATATACAGTCAGACTATATGTTCACCACTTTGGATTTTAAACATTTAGTGGTCAGCATCTTTCTGACATACAACTATTACGCGCACATTCAAAAGTTATGCCAATTTATAAATTTTTACTACCGAACTTTAGAAATGAGGTAATGTACGGGGATATAAAGCAAATTTCTCAATGCAGTGATTCACCTTATTTTAGAACAAGGCCTCATTTTTGTGATTTACAAAACAATAAATTTTAAGGCCGCTACACAGGACAGGATATGTTTCTAAAGTGTCGTATGGAAAGTGATAATATTCAATAACAGAGAGACAGAGTCTTGAAAAATCACGGACCAACCCAACATTCTCTTAACATTAATTTTATAAAATACCTTACATGAACAGATAAAGAACTTGAGCATACATCATAACCAAAATTTAAAAAGAATGTTGAATAAAATATAAATTAATTGAACACATCACTAAGTTTGCCACATGTTAGACAAGTTTATAAAAGGCATTTTCAGATAAAATAGTTATTTGAAAGAAAATCCTTCAAAATGGAAACTACTGAAGTCCTTTTTCAAGAAGTCACTCCTAAAAGCTCTAATTCCAGGTCAACAGGTAGTACCTGAATTTCCTTTGAATACGGTGTTCGTTTGCTTCAAAATTTGTCAATATTTAAGACACAAACTTAAATGCTTTCAGGTCAGAGTTGTCAGTGCAAAGTAAAGCTTCAAGCTGAAAATTAGAGAAATATAACAGAAGAAATGATCCTGGTACAAAACTTCCTAACTTCACATTATAAAAAAAGCTGTGCCAGATGCACTCTTGAGATACTGAACATTAACAAATTTTACCAGTGGCCATTTTAGGGTTCCAGCCAAGCCATTAACATGGTTAATAATAATAAATTAATTTCTCCTATCCCAATTTAAATTTTTTCTACTCATATTCTTTGGAAAAGATCCATGCTGCTGATGTCCACTTGCTCTGTTCAACTTCTGATTCAGCCGATTTGCTCAAAATGCAGTAATTTTACCAAAAGGAGAGAAAAGATGAGACCAACAGACATCACAACAATGGTCTAAAGGCTGAAATATTGGAAGAAATATGAAAGCACATGTTTCTGAGTTTAACCAACTTTGTTCATCCAAGCACTCTCATTCAAGTCAGTCTTCCTTAAAGTTATATAAGTGCAAAATACACTGCCAGGCTCAAACCCTTAAGTCTTTCAAAGGTTAAAATATGTTTAGAGAACTATGTCTTTAGAGACCTAGACTGCAGCCAGATTAATTTATTTTAAGCCTATTAATTCCTGCAGAGTAAACATCAACCCTCTAGCAAAGCAATTTCGCTCTATTTGACTTTAAAACTATTAACCAAAACAGGTTTGAAATAGTCTGCATTTTCCACTATTTAGAAGTGTTATTAGCACTCATTTAAAGATTAATGGAACTCTTTTCAAGTTACAACTCAGAATATTGCTCACCAAGTTGTTTTTTTAACACACGATAAAAAAACGTAAGTGTCACTGGTGGTCACAACCAGAAAGGAGAAGGAAAACTTTAAAAACCTTACTCTATCAGGCAGTAGTTCCAACCTCTAATTGAAATGTAAGGATGTAATTTGTAGTAAGCTGCTGCATAAAAAGAAAGGAAATGAGTTCTTCATACCAATTCAAAATTTCAAAACTCAATCTGCACATTGTTTGCCCATCCTTGTAAAGTGTTCTTTTTTTTCACTGTCATCATTGCTATGCTGGCAGTTATGCTAGAACCTCATTTCAGTAATTCCAGTACAACCATGTTGTATAATTTAATAGCATGAATCATTTTGAATTCATAGCTAGCTAAAATGCTACAGTGATGTAGTAAACAAACCAAATGAACAAGAGGGTTTCAAGACTACACAAAACTTTTTCCCAAAACTGTGGAAAGAGATTAACTTGAACTTCAAGAGCACAGAATATAACTTAAACCTCAACTTTTTGTAAGCTGTACTTGAAGAATGAACAAGTAAAGGAGGTTGCAAATGCTCTTTTCTGGAACATAAACTCAGAATCATTTGCTTAAATCAAAATGGAACAGAAGTTCTTCCCCATACCCTGAATTTTCCAGATCATTTTTTATCACTGAAGCAGATTAATGATATATGTACTATACTTTGTGATGCTACAAAGTAATTTATTTAATTGGTTTTAAGAATAAGTTCCTTGATGAAACAATGGACCTTGAGACAGCACAGTAATTTCCAGTGGGTCTTCTCAGTTACTCTGAATCCTGCAATTCAGCCACTTTCTGTCTTTTAAAAGAATCTTTACAACAACCACATTGGCTGTTGAGATCTGATCCTGTAAATGATGTAACTTTTAACACTTGCTCAGAGTGAAGGAGAACACTAAGAGCGGAAAGGGATTAATGAATATATATTTCACAGCCAGCTTGGCACACTGTGAAAATTTTCATATGCTAGTCACATCTCAAAATGCGAAAAATATTCTAACTATCACATGGTTTTATTTTTTCAATAGTATTAGAATAAAAGAAGATTTCAAAGTTTCCTAAAAAAACAAGAAAGCAGCAATCTTAAGAATTGTTCTGAAAACATTTGGACTGTTTACTTTGAGTGTACTCAGAAAAGGGTTGGCTTCTCTCTCTTTTCTAAAATTAGGAATATTTTTAATTTGGCTTGCATCAATTTGGGCTCAAAAATGAAACATCAAAGTCTGAAGTACCACTAACCAAGTAAAGCAAAACTGTATTTCCAACTAAGCAGCTCGAAACTGAGTGAATCAATTTGGATATTAAACACATACTCAAGAATTATAAAGTGAACAGAGGAGGGAGAACATTACTAAAGAATTTTGCAAAAAATATTGCTACAGTAGCATTAAGAATTAACAGTGCATCAAAGATTTAAAGTTTCCAAGTTAATACAAACTGATCCAAGCCACAATGAACCACAGGATAATCACTTAAACAAAAAATTAACCGCATTCTATTTTACAGAAACTAGAACTGGAATTTACCTGAATACCAGAAATATTATTCAAAAAGATTCCTTCTACTCTGGTATGACTCAGGTCATAAAGAACTGGTGACATTAGTGTGTAATCAAAACACAGTATTTTTGTGTGCATTTGACTTTTTTTGAACATTTGCAATCAAATACTCAAATTTGAAAGAGATTTTACATGTGAGAACTCAGTATCACTGCTGCATGAAGTATTTTATTTGTTGTTTGGGATTGTTTTGGTGGAAACTGTATATAAAAAGACCTTGGGGACTACAGGTCATGGAATTCATGTTAAACAGAAAGCTGCCCAACATCACTGTCAAAATACCTTTAAAAAGGCAGTTCATAGACAAAATAATGCATTTTACATTCAGATATTTCCTCTCTCAAAAGCAAAGGAATCTCAGAAGAAAAAAAAAAAATCAGTAGTGAAGGCCACATACTTTTTGCATTTGATGAGCTGAAATGCAAAAAAAAACAATTAAAGCATCTTGTAAGAGAAAAACAAAACACAGAACTTCTGGGAAGTGATGATTTAGTTGATGGAGTGGTCAGCATGGAAACTGTTGGGAATGCTACAGCAGAACTGACCACAAGTACAAAGGAATATGAACAGGAACATAGTACAGGCACAAACTAGAAAACTGTAACTTGCCAACTTGTAAACAAGAAAAAGCATTTCACAGATTAAAAGTTCTAGGGAAGTAAACTTCTTTAAATTACTTTGTCAGTTCAACCCTGATTTAAAAAAGTATGGCTAGCAAAAATACATAAGCCTCAGCATATTTATAAGTCTTGATCAGAGCAGCCATGAGCCTTTGATAAACGGCTGGAAACAAACACCCTTCTACTAAGGATGAAAGAAAAATATTCCATTCTCTTCTTCCTCTCGTTCCCCAATCCACACATGTATCTGTAGAATTATTCATATGCTCCAAGAAAATCTTGATGCTTGCTATAGGTTGAGACGCGGGGAGACTGGTGGAGGAAAACAGACAAACTCTCTTAAAATACTACGAGCCACGTCAACATTATTCTGGGCAATTTCAAGTGCCCTCTTGACTTCTTCAAAGGAATAGCCCTCTCCCATAAGTTTTGCGATTTTTGCATCCACATTTTCCGTGGAACTGTCAGAGCTGTATGCTTTCCTGTGATGTATTTCTGGTGCAGTTCTCCGAGGAAGTGGTTTAGGGGGCCTTGCTGGTGCTTGTGAACCATCTGTTTCAAATAGAAGAGATAGAAATCAATATAAATTGGCTTAAGGTTTTTTTTATAGGTAGGTCAAGCCTCACGAAGCAGTTTAAATAGTAAAGTACTAAAGAAACACAAAGAAATATTTTAGTTAACTGATATATCTTATTTTAAAATTTGGAGAGAAGCTGAAGTCCTTAAGAACATCTAAAATGGAAATAATGTAGTAATATAGTAGTTATAGGAACGTGCAATTTACAATTTGGATTGTTGAAAGTTGGAAGAAAAAGAAAGTATGATGGAACAACAAAGATGGTGAAAATAGCCAGTCAAAATTTTAAAGGGTTTCCACTCTTTACTCACAGCTCAAAAACTTTTTCTTAGTTTAAAAAAACCCCAACCAAAAAACCCACAAACAAGCAAAAAAACCCACCAAACAAAAAACAAACAAGCAAAACCCAACCACAAATTTCATCACAATTTTATTGAGGACTGTAAGTTTTGCAGAAGAGTAATCCTGAGAAATATGCCCAAGGGATAAAAATCCTTCACTTTATTGGTACATCTTGCAGATTCTGTTCAGTCAATTGCAGTTCATTTTATGCACAACAGCTACACATAAGTATATAAATAACTGGTTTCTCCAAAAAACACTCAAATTATTCTCATGGCGAGAATAGAGCACGATCCTCCCTCTCCAGTCTCCCTTTGGAAATATCTCCCCTTTCCTTATCTTCTCTGGAAAGGTTACCTTCACAGTTAATGCTGGTGGCTGAGAATCCTGATGCGCTCGTGAAAAAAAGCTAATATTCAAACTTGCTAATCTTCTCAGAGTCAAGAGTTTTGTGCTCAAGTAAACTTCGTACTTTAGTGAAACCTCCTTATCCTCACTGATTCCTCAATAAGAAGCTTAAATACAAGCAGGCATAGCGCACAAAACATTTTCAAGAGCAAAGTATTAACAAAATTTTAAAAAGTCTTTAATCCCTCAAAAAGGGTTCTAAAGAGTCCCATCAACAGTGACTTTGATAGAGATAAATTAGTGGAATTTCTGGCTGTGATACTTCCTGTTTACTTACACTGACAGCAATAACATTTTGCAGTGTTAAGTACTTCAGAGACAGTTTTTTAGGGATGGAAGAAATGTTGTATTTCTAGTATTCTTGTTATAACATGCTACCTTATCATAACACTGGAATAGAGAGAACTTGAATTCAAATAAGTGCAATAAACACTTCAGATGAATGAAAACAGTCCACACTAGTGCATGTCTAAGAAAGGAGTATGTTTTCCAACCATTCATTCCACATCTTAATTCAGAGAAGATAATAGTACTTCTAGCAAGACGGTGATATTCATATAACAAATGCATGAAATTTGATTAAAGATTTATAGTAAGGAGCTACAACCTACAGATAGTAAGGGCTACTTCATATTTGTTTTGATTTTTTTCTCTCTGAAGCTGAAAAGACTTATGTAAATGATAAGCATTCTAATAAACACACCTGAAGCAGATCCAAACCTGCTAAGAAGGTGTGGAAGATCCATGAAACACACTGGTCTGAGAAATTAAATGTAGCTCAGGAAATGTGGTTAATCACTAAAAACCAAATCAGAAACAAGTTCAAATTCCTCATTTCACTTATTCTAGAAAACTCAAGATTATAAAAGAAGAATATTCCTTATATTTAAAATATCATGTTAAAACCAATCAGTTTTCTTTCACAAACATTTCAAACTAGTCTCATATGTACATTTCATTATGCAATTAATTACTACAGTATGAAACAAAATTAATTCACAAACTTTAAATTTTCCCCTGGGCTTGAAGTAAACTAGAAATTCCTTGTGCATAGATCAGGTCCTTCTGTGTGCATCTGTTACTTGAGGATATTAGACTACACAGTCCAATACAGGCTTAAAACTGAAGTTATTTCTTGTTTAAAACCTTCACTTTGCTAAAGCTTTCAATCAAACTTTATTAAGCAATCACATAATTTAGAAAGGTCATTTTTAATTCTGTCAGCAGGTTTGCAGCATAGGCATTTTGTTCTCACTACAGTGACATCTCTCTATAGCACAGATACTTTAAGACCTTCAGCACTCTCTCTCTTAATTCCCATTATTATTTTTTTAAGCGCTGACATCTCTTTCAATATCTTCACATCCATATAAAATTTTAGCTAAAGCTGGGTATCATATTGGATCCTGAGCTTAAAGATACTAAGCCTAAGCTGCATGTCCATCTGGACACTGAGATAGAGGTATTAAGCAGGACTTTCCTTCCCAACTCCCATCCTCTCTGATGTTTCAGCCACCATGGATGTCTAACTGAAAATTCAAATAGATTTTCTAATTGTGTAATTCAATTAACAGTTTCTACAGCAAGGAGCTTCCTCTATCACTCACATTTCTGTAATTCAGCATTAGATTTAACCCTTGGGTAATAGATTACTATAAAGGCAGACACAGGCTCATTTAGTAAGTGTTCAAAAAGCGTGGAAAAAGTAGAGAGAGCTCTGTGGCACAGTGGGAAGAGGCTACTTGCAACTATGACAACTGCCTATTCCTCTCTGCTGTGAAATGCCCTTCTTTTCTTCCCTTGCTGCTTCTCCTGTACATTCCATGGTCTTTCACAGCCAGACTGAGAAGCATCAGAGAAGCAGGTGCCAGAGGCTTGCTGTGCAAGGCCCTCTGCCGAACAGTGGCAAGCAGCTACATCTAATCTGACTGGGGTATAGGAACAAAGCACACTGAGGGGACACCTGCACTAACTCTGCGAGCAGGTAGAAAGCGAGAAAGGAGTCACGGCACACACACTGCTCCATCAAGCTGTTAGGCATGATCTTCGTATTTTGCATTACCACGGCACATTATTGCCCCTAATGTTAATTGAAATCCACCCTGAAATAGTATTTCCGTGTAAAGGAATTTAAATTTGCACGCAAGTGTTTTAATCAGACCATGTGAGTGAACAGGCAGCAGGCAAATAAACCTAACTAACCATTTGAATCCGTTTCTTACAGAATAGCTAAGTTCAGCAAAATATATCTATCTTAGAGGCTTAATTTTCTTTTTCCTTTCCCTCTTATCATTTGGCTGTGCTTAGGTAAAATACGCTAACTATTAGCAATATCACAGAATCATAGAATGGGTTGGGTTGGAAAGGACATTAAAGATCATCTAGTTCCAACCTCTCTGCCACGGATGTGCAAGAACATCTTCCACTATCCCAAGCCCGCCCTAAGCCCCATCCAACCTGGCTTTGAACACTTCCAGGGATGATGCATCCGCAACTTCTCTGGACAACCTCTCCTCATTACCTCCACAGTAAAGAATTCCTTTCTAATATGTAATCTAAATCTGCCCTCTTTAGTTTGAAGTCATTCCCCCTTGTCCAGTCACTACACACCCTTGTAAAAAGTCTCCAGCATTCTTGCAGGCTCCCTCCAGGTACTGGAAGGCTGCAATTAGGTCACCTTGAAGCCTTCTCTTCTCCAGGCTGAACATTCCCAGCTCTCTTAGCCTATCTTCATAGGAGTGGTGCTCCATCCCTCTAATCATGGCCCTCCTCTGGACTTGCTCAAACAGGTCAATGTACTTCCTATGCTGGGAATCCCATCACCTCCCTCGACCTGCTGCTTTTGATGCAGCCCAGGATATGACTGACTTTCTGGGCTCTGAGCACACATTGCCAGCTCACATCCAGCCTCTCATCCACCAGCACCTCCAAGTCCTAACTCCTTCTCTTGCTCCTTCTATAACAATTTTAAACAATTGTATATAAAAAGTTTGAGAAACCATGCCTTTGGAGTAGTTAGTTGCATAGCTGAGTACTATTTCTTAAGTGTTCAATACTGGATACCTGGCTGAATTAGAATAAATTTCTCATTACACATTAACAATTCAGATAAACATCATGACAGCAATCTTAAAAACAGTGAAAGTGAGGCAGAAAAGTCAAAGGACACCCCATGCTACTCTAGGGACCCAGTGGCTAAATTATAATTAGATCTTAGAGTGAACTCCATTTCTTTTTCAGCTAGTTCAAAGAATCACCTCACAAAAGCACTGAATTGAAGAATTTCCTAAGTGAACTGATTAGTTCAGAATAAATGCAAAAGTTCTGAATGCAGCTACACTCTCTACATTGTCTTTTTAAATCATAGATGAAGGTGAACCAGTTCATCCTGAAGCTCATCAGTTCTATCCTTTCGAATTACTGCCACTGTAAAAACAACTTTCCAATTAAGAGAATGACATGATCTATCACACAGTTTTCATTTAATTGAAATTAAACGGAATATCTTGCTGCATATCACGCTGACTTAGAATGATATTTATAGCAAAAGTTGACACGTGTTTTAGAAGATGGCCGTGGGAAACATACAGATAGAAAAGTATTTATTATGGTACATCAGAAAGCTCTAAATTCTTAAGCAGCAAGCAGCCTGCAGTAATTGAGGACAATTAAAAATTGTTCTACCACGGGATTGCAAGAATTGCAGGAAAACTCCATAGCTTTAAAAGTAGTTATATCATTGTCTTAATCTATATTATAAGAGAACTCAAAGCATCTTAAATAGATCAGTTTAGCACTGTAAGACAAATAGATCTCTCACAGTGTCATATATAAAAAATGTGCTATAAACCCTTTTTTTTTCCCTTACAATGGGAAACAAAAAAAGAAACATCCTTATATTTCTAAAGGTATTCTCTCAAAAGTGATAGCATTTACCAAAGGCATCACGGTAATTCTCAATTATGCTATCCATTAAAAAATAAGCCAGCCTGAAGAACAGTACAGAAATTTCCCATCATTTAAGTTGGAAAACTATATTCTTTTTTTTCCTATGCCCCAGCAGAGTGAAACTATATATTCCTGAGAAGGAAACATATAATTACTATTTTAAAAATGTATCTTTCTTTCCCACTTGGGAATGTTGCAATGGAACACTGCCGATCATTACAGCTGAAAGACTAGAGCTCCTTCCTTTCTTTATGCAGTCTTCAGACACAACTCTCTCTCATCTGGAGAATGATTAATGGTTTAAAACATCACTTGGCTGTTTCTTTGTGTGGTCTCTCCACACAGCAAAATAATATAGGTGGGACAGTCCTTCCCCTTCCCCATGTACCATGCACATCTAAATAGAAGAATATTTGTCTAAAAATTGGTGAAATTACTTTGAAAAACAGGTAATTCTGTTATTATTTTAATTAATGTGAGTAGCTTTTCTTTAAATACTATTCGTGTTGCCTGAAAACCACATGGAAAATTTCTTTGGCAGAGGAATGGCTTCTACTGAGCTGTTCTGTTGAAAAGGAAGACAATTTTAAGTGGGTTTGATTTTTGTTGTTTTATTAAGAAACACCTAGAAATTTTCCTAGAAATTCAGACAAACATATTAGCAAAAAAGATCAGAAAATAATAATACTTTAGAGAGTGAAGCTACTATTTTTTTCAGGAGAAATGAAAGCTGGAAGTGAGATGCTTGTGCTCCTTGCAGGACTTCTGATCTTTTTTGAGAATTAAAGGTGGCAGAAAAATCTCTGCCTTTCTCAAAAAATAAGAAACACTACAACTCACCTAAGTATTCAGTTTGGCAGCTGATAAAATTGATGCTGCAGTATCTACACCTACAGATAACAGGTAGCCACTTCTACCTGGATTGCAGAACATTAATCTCTGTTATCCTTTGATAATATCATACTTTTGTAAAACAGTATTACCATGGCCATTTGATGCCCTGAATGACAAAAAACTCAGCGGACTTTATAGATTTTTATAGAAAGTTATTTGCTTCATAAAGCTGTAATTTTCTACAAGAACAGTTTTTTGCCTTACCTGAAGATGGGGGGAGTTGATCATAGTCTTGAGATGTCCTATTTGTTTTGACATTTTCTCCAGTTACTCTACGAGCAGGTGGCAAAGGAGCATGACCAGTTATTGGATCAAAATGGGGGTCTGTAATACCAGAACAAAAAAGGTACCTTAGAATAATCAGAATTAGTATTTGAGGGATGGCTGATGCAAAGAAACTAGGATTAAAACAGCCTCCTTTCACAGAGAGGAACCATGAATCCAGCCAGAGGTGTCCCCCGACAGCACATACAGAGGGAACATGTACACCCAAATTCAGCGTTAGCATATGACATATATAAGCATGTTTTGAAGTGACAAACACAAAGAGCACTGCCCAAAGTCGGTCTATCCTGCACTGACCATGTCTCTTCTGTTCACATCCATGAGGTACTTTTCAATTACCCAACACTGACACTGAATTGTGGCTGGCAAAGCATGGAAGAGGTTGCAATGCCTGAGGCAACACAATCCGAAATATCCCAGCTATTCAGTTTGGTTAGGGCTTCATTACACTCCTGTGCTTTGCAGTTCACACAGACTGCAGGGCAGGTTTCCTATTGATACAGTCCCAGCCATGGGCAAACATTACAGGGACAGAATTTAAAGAATGAGAGAAATATATAGTCTGGGTATATTGTGTCTTCCTTTTCCTTTTTTGTTTTTGGCTACCAAAGATGCAGCTGAGCAAGTGCAACATCATCCTGGATCTGGTATCTGCACTGGACTCATAAGAGTATTTGTATGTGAGTGCAACTTTTTGCTGGTGTTGATGATGAGATTATTATTCTAATCTGACAGGCTCTGATGGATAGCTGAGAAATCATCCTCAAGACTCGTAGGGAAACCAATCATCAAAAGCTCATCATAAATCATCTACAGCAGATTATGTGACAAGACGCAAAGTGAGTAATATGGCTTTAGAAATACCGTATGAATAAAAAAAGACCAATTGACACAACCATGCGTGCCTAAGTAGATGCATACACTCCTAAGATTAATGAAAACTGCTGCTATAAGATTGTGTTCCCTATGCAAATATGAAGAACAATACATGGCTGTAGATATGTATTTCAGATACTTTTTAAAAGCTATTAAATGTTTTTTAACTCTATCAGTGATGTTTCTTAGATTATTTGGAAGTAACACTTAAAAAAAGGGTTTCTATTTTTCCTCTCCATTCCCATTAGAATTGAGTGGTGCATTGTGTGTTTCTGCATCAGACGGTACAATTGAGGCACCCATTCAGACTGGACTGCTGAAGATTACGTTACTTTCATTTTGAAGTGTAGAAGATAAACAAATTTTCTTGCTCCTGTATTTCTGAAGATCAATCTCTAAATTCTGTAATGTGCTGAGTCTTTTTACCTAGACACATTCAGAGGCTTATACGAGAAAGTAAAACCCTGGGCTGAACTTGCATAATAAAACATACACAGCTTTGGCAAATTACTAAACGTCAGGCCTTGAATGATGGCAAAATATACATAATAAAAACATTCCATAAAAGGTAACTGCAGTTCGACCTAAAGCAGCTCCCTTTCATCCCACAGCAAGTACCATTCACACAGGTCAGCCAAACACCGGACAACCTGCGAGGCCATTACGGAGTTGCACGTTGACTGCCTGTCATCGACACTCTGGCCTTCCTGTGATACCATCACCAAAATATTTCAATTTATCCTTCTCCCTATAGCCTCTGATAAAAACAGATTAGGGGAAGATGACATCTAACCACACCACAAGGTAGATCGTCACTGAAAATAGTCACAGAAAAGGTAAACTTTAAATGCCAACATCCTTAGGAAGCTTACACAAAGAAAAAAAATAATTCACTTCACAGACACGCACTATAACCTACAAAAATCCTGCTGTAATCCGTATCATAAACAGCAAGTGTTTCAACTTAATTAACCTGACAATCAAACGCTTTTCAACTCAGAGACAAAAATCATGAATTGTGGAAGTAGCTTTTATACCTTTCACAAGCAAAATACCACACTGAAAGTGTCACAGGGATTTACAGGGAGAGATACGTGAAAACTTGACTTGGCAAAAAGGTTACTTGAATTTGCAAAAAGGTTATGAAACCCAGGACCCAGCAACTGTGTTCACAGCTAATACAGTTCTGTGGCAAAATTTTACAACAGTTCAAACAAAGCAGAATGTTCTTTTCCCTTATTTTCTAGCTTTTCCACAAGTTTCAACTTGAAAATAAAGTGCATGAATTATGTTTTACTATTGAAAACAATGGAGCTGACAAAAAGATACAGACTAGTATCACAGATTACAACAGAAAATTTGGCACAAGTTTTAACTCTTACTAAAAAAGTACAATTTACCAAAATCTCTAGGCTGGTACAGAAATATTGACCTTATTTATTACTTTGTGATAATGAAAAGTGAAGTCTTTCTATCTTCTAAGTTGCTTCACCTCCACCATTAAAAAAATAGATTTTTTTTAGCATTTTTGTATAATGAATTTGGAAGCCTGATGACTATCACTGAACAGATAAGCTTCTGAAGTATAGGAAAATGAAAACGAAATAAAATGTTGCTTCCTCTGTATTCCTACCAGAATGAAGGAAGAGTTCATGTCCTGAAGAAGGTCGGCTTCCTGAGCCAGCAGGTTTTGTGTGCTCAATCATGCTGTGCCGAGCAGGAGGTGGTGGGGGTGGTAGTGAAGGGGGCAAGTTATCAAACGTGTCTTCGCCTGCATTTCAGAAACGAATTATTAGATGAGCAATACTTCATTAAGAACTGCATAATAAAGAATGAAGCTTAAACTTTATTTTTCTCTGGCTGCTAAGGCCTTTACTCCCAGGGTTCATCTAAGCAGTTCAGTGACTCCAGTAATGAAACTGCAAAGCTAGGATTGTACTACACACAATCCTCTTCTAAAGCATCCTCTGAATGACCTTTTGCAGAGCTCAGTTTCTTTTCTGGGATGGGAGAAGAGATTGCTTTTAGTGACTCGACTGCAAAGAATGTATTATAAGAAAAGCTTCACTGACTATCATTGTAGAGTAACAGCTGTGTTTCAGAGGCTAAGCAAATATATTTATATACAAACACCAGTGCTGACTACCTTGGATCTGCTACATTTATACAGTGTATTATCTTTATCTGCTGTTCTGAAGCTGCAACTCCAGATATAAACTGAATTTTCTAGAGCTTGGCAAAAGAATGTATCCCTTACACAAAGGTGGTGCAGACAGGCCTGGAGTTACCAAGCAGTGTGATTTTTATGTGTTCTTTTGCCTTCAATTCTCCTGCAACTCAGCAATACTTCAAGGACCAGACAGAGCATAGTGCAGGAAAAAGGCAAATGTTCAAAAGGTGTTATGGAACCACAAAATTGGATGATGAGACATCTGCACAGACACAATCATGCAGCTGAGTTTGTCAGTGAGAGTGGGATGTGGTGGCCAAGCACAGCACCAGTACATATGCAGAGATCAAGAATTTTTATGTAGGAGAACAGAACAGAAATCAGGGTTGGCAAAAATAGCTTTTGGTGACTGTATACAGCAGTGAGTTTTGAACTGTCCCTTGACAATGGGAAAAATCCCAGAAATAAACTTACTAATTTAGTGGCTTGGGTTTTTTTACAGAAATACCATCTCTTTGGCATTTTTGTATTTGATAAAATAAATGGAACTATTTAAGCTATAATAGGAAAACCCCTCCAGTACCAAATTAAATTGCAATGCTCAAACTCCTTAGTAAGAGACAAACAATTAAAATTTATTTTAGGGAAAATGGTTTAGTGTGCCTTTTTGTCTGTCTCATGTGAGGGCTTACAGGCAGACTCCAAGTACAGATCACTGACACAAATATTGACTTACAGCTGTAATATTTAGCTCATAGGCTGTTTGGTACTCTTAGCATACTCGACATTGGTTGTTTTTCAATAACCTTGGCATTTAGTTCATCTAGGCAGTGTTAACCATTACATGTAATCAGCAAAAAGTCTGCAACCTAAAGGGGGCACCAGAAGATCATAATCGGAGGGTGTCCTGTTGAGCAAAGAGCTGTGTTTTGGGTTGTCTCTGGTAGGAGGTCGTGCAGGTGGCAAAGGTACCGGAGGAGTAGGTGCATCATAGACATCTCCTGAATGACACAACCACAAGAAGTGAATGTTTTCTTGCTGTACCCCTAGAGCAGCACAGAGTAAATTTTCTTGATAAACAGCGAAAAGTAAAAACATACCTAACTCAGGATGTTTTGATTTCTTTATCTCAGAAGTAGTACTGTGTGTTCCATTCGTTACTCCGGCACACTGACCGTTCTCACACACCCTGAAGACAGACATGAAGCAGGAAGCAATCAACCACTTAGCCAAGCATTAATTCCCAGAATGACTGAGTACCTGTGCTGGCAGTTCATTCATGGAAATGAATGAAATATAATAAGCTGTGCCAATTTTAAAATTTATGCTTTTCGATATTGAGAGCAGATACTGGTTAACCATCAGTAAAACTGCTTTGAAGGGTTATACTGCTTTCTTGGTGAGATACTGACATGGTTTACATAACTTACTCAAGGCTGCAATACAAGTTAGAGGAAGAACTAACATTAAATACAGTCTTCACTTCAGATCTCAGGTCATTATTTTATTCACACAGTTAAATCACAGACTCAATCTCATTTTGCTTTCCTAGATGTTGAATTTTCCCTAGCAGAAATATGAAAAAGGGAAATGTGGATTTTGGTAATTATCCACACCAAAGTACACAGAAAAGCCATTAAACAAAATATAAGAACAACAAAAAAAAATCCAAACAAAACTCTACAACACACCACTAATAATAACAAATTTCAACTAAACTCTTTGCTAAACACTAAAAAAAAACCACCAAAACCCCCAAAATTGAACTATCCAAAGCAGATTTGCAGGAACCTATTAATTTCTGTATCGAAAAGCTGAGTCTTGCTGATACTTCTACCACAGTTAACTGATTTATTTTTTTTTTTAAATGGAAGCATATTATACTCTCAAAATTAAACAACATTATTAAACTGAATATGAAAATCATCCAATCAAATAGTACAAAGTGCCTCTAATCTTGTCAAAAACATTGGAGTTTATTTGTATAAGATGACTTTGTTTGAATATGGCAGGTAAAAACACAGAACAAGCCTTTTCAGAATATTATATCTTGTTTAAAGAAACTTGAAAGAACTAGGAAATTAGTCCTGTCACTGGAACTGTGGACCCTGCATATTCAGAAAAAAAGGAGTTTCTCTGGAAAAAGGACACCATGCTAAGCAATTACAGGTTAAAAATAAAAATCCCAACCCACCATGCACCATTATTACTAAATATTGGGAAATCTGTTAGAGTTATATACAGTTAAAATTTCAGATCCTGAGTTTTTACCAACAATATTAATAAATATATTAGCTTTGGCCATATGGAAAGGAGGAATGAAATAAAGGTCTGGAATCATTTAGAATACATAAACAGGAAAGAGGAAGTGAAATTGTGTTTGTGGTCCCCAGAGTTACAACTAGGAGTAATGAAATAAATATAAGAATAATTGCAAGATTTAAAAACAGAAACCAAACCAACAAAACGACCCTAATGGTAAGTGCTATTTTGCTATGAATTCATTCCTCCAGAGAAGTGGTAGAGGAAGTGTTGCTTCTATCTTTGACATTAGATTGGTTCAATCTTTCAAATGCAGTGGATGCAACATTTCCTTTGACTCCTCAGCATATACACTAAGTAATTAAGAATATTTTCTTTTTTATTTTTAATCTATTTTGCATTTTCAATAATGCAACTAGCCACAGGCAGCAAAGTAATTTAAAATGGCATCACTTCAGAAGTATTCAGTTCATAACGAGCCCAGTTAAGTGATCAGTTTACAAACAGTGCTGAAATACCTGTCTACATCAACAGTAAACTCCAAAAAGAAGGGCGACAAATGAGTACTAACAAGCAAGCCTTCTGCCCTTTTCCTTTTTGGAAAACGCTTTATTAGGAAAAGATAGTGAATGTAACAATGTCACATTCTTCTAAAAGTAGCCTAATTAGTAGTGCTGAAATTATTTTCCTCCATTTCTTATTGCTGAACTGGCCCCACACCTGGGAAGAGATGATCAGCTGTAACAAACCAGACAACTTACTGATCTGCCAGAAATTAAGACTGAATAGTTTTTTGTATTATTTTTGTAATCATTTTGCCATGGTTGCATCTACTGGTAAAAGAGTGAAAAGTCTTAGAGGTAATACAAATTTGGGAGTAGGATGGAAGAATTACATAGTTCCTAAATTATAAAACGTCCAGAAGAATTTAGTAGGCTCTTTAGCTTACTGAAAATTCCAAGTACTTATGCAAGAAGTTAAGAAGTAACACTTAGGAAAGAGATAGAAGAAAGTGACACTGGGGAAAAAAACTGAAATGTGCTAAAAATTTATGACGATTAAAAAAAACCTAAAAAATGTTGTTAACAGTTTTGCTAAACAATACTGAGAAGTTTTCTTGAAACTAAAAAGCCTTCCCTGTGAGATTTAAAGAAGTTCATTAAAAGAATACAACATCAACCAGAATCCAGATTCCTTCTTGAAACTTTTTCTCAGCTTTCACATCTCAGCAGAGACAGCTAAAAGAAGACATTCTAACTATATGGAACACCAGCTTTTTTTATTTTTTTTTTTTTTTAATGCTTAGGAGACTGGTTTGAGTTAAAATTCTTATCAGAATGTATAATAAAAAGACTTGGTGGTTTTAATCATTGAAGCAACCTAAATGGCAAACTGAGGTATTTTTTCTGTACCACGTCCTGGATTCATGCCAAAAAACCCCACCATATGCACAGCAAAAGCTGCAAAAAAGTTTTCCATCTACAGCCCCTACTAATAATTCTAAGAGTTTGCTAAAATCCTATACCAGCCAACTGAAGGTACTCAATTCTCTTTTTCTGCAAAAGAAGGCTACTGAAAAATGATGAGTTTCTATTTTTCCAGCTGGTTATTTTCTCAAGAATCTTTCAGCTTGCATCCCGCCCCCCCCATTCTAGCACTCTGGTTTTGCATTGCAGAGGTCTCAGACCGTGCAGACCCAACTGCTTCTGCGTGATGTTAACTCAAAAGATGTCCTGCAGGAGCTCATCCAGTGGGCTGCAATTACTAAAGGGCACTCCAACCACAGAACCATGTCAGGGCTAGGATGAATCTGAAGCTTCCCAAAGCATTCAGTGCGGATGTGGGGTCCTTGGAGTCAACTGGTCCCCACTTGCAGGCTCTCTGCTATTGCACCACAATACTTCACTAACCCAAACAAGCTCAGAAGCTGCTAAACCAAGGTAATCTGCCCACATACTGCTCTCTTCTGCTGCAGACAACTTTTTGTCTAAGAAAGGTTACATCCTGAGTAACTTTGGTCATGCAAACAGCTCAGCCTCTATTAGATGACTTTGCATAGTACAAAAAGACATTCCTGTGCAGAAGCACAGTACAGTCCCATAAAAAATGGCATAGGTAAAAAGGATTAGGACCTCGGAATTTTTTTTTATTTCCTACTTTTTTGCTCAGCCAACCTTGAGAGTTTTATTTTGATTTTTTTTTTAAAGTCTCATACTGCAGATAAGAACATTTAAGTACTCAAGTTCATAAAGCTTAGACAACTGTGTAATATTCATGTCTATGCAGTAAAAGCTGGATCAGCATTTCTAATAAAGACAGAATTTTTAACCTGCATGCAAGGAGTGATCATATTATGACCTTTTTTCTACCTCTTTTAATTCCTGATTAAAGAGGTCTAAAAATTATAATTGGCTAATTTCAGGCTGAGAGACATCTTGGGCTTTACTTATGGTAGGTCTTTCAATCACGTTCTGACAGAGGAAAAAATGGCAATATGTCACTGCAATTTTTAATCACAGAAGAGTCTGAACTTTTTAGATCAATACTTGATTTTAATATCATACTTTTGACTTACAAGACCAGTAGAAAGTTGTCCCCTTTTTATTTCTAAGACTTATTCACTTAATTCCAGCCATTCAGACTATTTTATGAGTCAAAGTCCAAGAAGTTCACCAAAAATGACACAGCTTTCAGCTGCCATGTCCCTTGGCTCCAAATCTCCTTGTCATAATTCATGAGTAATTCAGAATTGTGAAAGTTTGGGAGATAGTGTTTTAGAACACATTTAAAGCTAAGAAGATATATTTAAAAAAAGGTTCTTTTCCTGAGAAGCACAAAGAAAATATGCTGCCAAACAGGCTCAAAAAGCTAAAAAGGCACACTACACATGGGACAAAAAGAGAATCAAAGTATGTACATACAGCTGCCAGTTCACATACTTTTCAGTACTGCGTCACTTCTTAAAATGAATTATATCTAATATGTGAAAGTTTAAGATTTTCAAAGCTGACTTTGGGAACTTCAGACACAAAACTCTTCTTAAAACTAAATTTGAAAGAGTTGTGGGGGTTGAATGTCCTGGTCAGTTTTGAAAACCTCAGCCTAAGGGTTAAAAAAGGATCAACTGCAGAAATAGTACTCAAACGCAAAAAATATCCAGTTCTGACACAAGAGAGATACAATGAAGTAAACTTCACAGGTGGCGGTGATCAAATGAAACATAAGCATAAGTAATCCAAGTGTGAAAAGACAAGACATTTTAGATGGCAGGCAAGCTTAAGTCTTTAGAAACACTGAATCCAGTTTAATATTGGAAAAAGCAGTGGTTTTGTAAATGAGTTGCTTTCAAGGTTGCTAAATTACCTTACCGAGCAAGAGGTTTTATATTATGACCATGAGGCGGTTGTGAGCTCAGTGTCACAGGATGTGAAGAAGGAACTTTGTATTCATCATCATCATCCGTATGATCCCTTGATTTATCAGACAGAGAATTTGCTGAAGGACCAGGGCACCTAAGGAGATGACAAAGAGATTGTTTTGTCTTTAGCTGTTATGTACTTGATCTCAGATAATACAGAGAATACTCTTCTTTAGCCCAAACATCCTTAATAAATGTCTGCTACATATAAGGAGACAAAAACCCCATGAGAAACAAACTTGTAATGTTACTGACTTTTTTTGTCACAGAGAACGCACAGAGAAAAGGGTAGCTGACCTTCTGAGAGTTAAACAGCTACTTTAAGCAACCACAACGTAGCAGAGAACTGCAAAAAATTAGAGAGTACTGAACAGGCACTTGGAAGCATTAACCTGTTTGCACTTATCAAAAGAACTAAACAAAAGTTAATTCAGGGCATAAAGCACTGAGCAGGGCTTAGTGATGCAGTGGACACTCATCCTTTCAGTGAGGTCTTGTTCCAGCCCTACTACTATGAAACTCCTGGAATTTGCATGTGTTTTAAATTGGTTTTACTTCAGACAAAAACTGTCTTTAATTGTCCTCACAGACAGTGATTTATATCACTTCTTGAAAGCAGTGGAAGCCCAGGACAGATGTAGACTTTACAATCTCCATTTACAGGTAACAACTTCTGTTGAGGAGAACACTGTGGGGTACGAGATTTCTTTTCAAAAAAAACCTAACTTCTACTTTGTGGTTTTCTGCTATATGACTGTAAAGAGAACAATGAGCAAAAATTTCATTTTAGTGGGTACTCCTGAGAAAGTAATTTTGTTAGCTATTAACAAGCTAAACATATCTTTTGGCCTTCAGAAGATACAAGTAGCTAGGTTATAGGTCTAGCAGTAATCATCAACTAGTCTTTTATACATTGAGACGCTCCATTTAGAGCAATTACTCCAACATGTCAAGATAAATAAGAAACTCACAAAACATCTAAAATACAAAAGCTCACATTAAGGACTAAATCTAATTTCAGCTTGATCATACATGAAAACCACAAACAGAAGTTGGATTCTTATCCTAGCTGAACACAAAGAGCAGTATGTGTATCATCTGGCTATTACATTATGCAGTGAATAGCACCTTTGTGCTTTGCCACAAAAAAAGCCAACAGCTGGAGGACCCTGAATCCACAGCCATTTGGATTTGTGGCTTGAAAGTATGGCTAATGGCCCCTGAGCTGAACTACATGCTACACTAAAAGATACATCTACTTCATACATCATTTAAGGAAGTTTTTAAGGACTATAAGGAAATATAAGATGGACACAATTTGTCTTACTGTGGTCTAATTAGTTTGATTTTATCACAAGGGCAAGAGCTGAAATGACAGGCCAGGCCTATCTCCCAATTTTTTCAATAAAAGCAGCACCTGACTCACAGAGCACACTTCTCCAAAAAGGAAAAGCACATATCTTTCATTATTGACTGTAGATGATACAATACAACTTCAGAACAACCACGTACTCTGTGAACAAAGCCAAACAACTAACCACCATGAGTACTAGCCAGTCACTAAATTAATTAGTACACAAAAAAGGGAGAAAAAGAACAGAGAAAGAAGAGGGCAGATATGTTGCCTTTTTTTTTTTTTTAATATATTCAAAGCCTAGAGCTCCCAACGTACTTTTAACTTCTCACACACTTTCCTTCAACCACTGTTATACTTTGGACTTTATAAACAAGCTCTGGAAAGATGGGAATCCAACTTCTTTTGCAAAGACATAGTAGCCAAAGACAGAGGAAAGAACATTTATGGTGCTAACTCCAAACTCTATATTGCAGTTTTCAACCACTTTGTGCAGAGGGAGCAAAATTTCACACAGCAAAGCAGTGTGAAATTGCTTTTTCCATCCTTGATTTCTTAGATGGACAAGAGACTTGTGTCACTGATGTTCAGACCTTTAAGGAACAGAATCTAAAAATGCAGTGGGACAATAAGAACTCAGTATTATTCTCAGGTGGACAGTTGAAAGACCAACAAAGAATAAATTATCTCATTTCTGTGGCTGTGTAATCATTCTTACTGGCAATCCAGCATGTTCTGGAGATGTTGGTGTTTTTATGTACACATATTTGAAGATATATATCTATATATATATACACACACACACAAATACAAAGATATAAGCCTGTGTTTTTTAGAAAATAATTACAAATTGAATTGCTGCTTCTGCAGATAGCAATGTTACAAATATTAATCACTACACCAGGATATGTCCAATCCTGACCAAACCAGGTCGGTAGTATTGTTCGAAGCCCTCTTTAAAGGCTATTATTGGGGAAAAAAAACAAACACACAACCCCCCTCCCCTTCTCTGCTGAGAAATTGTTACTGGTTTTGGAGCTATTATTGAAGACATGAGTTCCAGGTCTCCTGCTTATGAATACTGTGTAGCCTTAGAAAAGTCCTTCACACTAGTAAAGTCTCTGTTTTCCTACCTTTATAGTAAGGAAAATACTTGCCAGATTCTAAATATTATGTGAGTAATATCTGAAAGGTAAAGATCTGTAAAGCAGTAGAAGAGTTAGAATACTAACATATAGCTAATATACTCTTCATTAGTGTCCTAAAATTGTCCTAAACTATCATATTATTATTTCACAATTTTTATTTAAAAAAAATCACATTTCTCTTTCAATTTACTCCAGTTGTAATGATATTTGACGCCAAATCTGTTTTGCATTGTTCTGCTAGATGTCTATCTCATCTTCTCCATTATTACTGAAATTGCTTCAAGATCGAACTGAATTATTAAATCTCTATTGTTCTAAGACTAACTCTATTGTTCTACACAAAATCACCCAGAAAAATAAACAGTTTGTTGTAACTAAACAGTGAACATTGTCATTATATGCAGAGAGATGAAACATGCATCTGTTTATCAAGCTGGTGAAATTTTCTGTAATTACAGTACTTCATTATTCTTACAACCCTATAAGATTTGTGTACTGACCAGTACACTGTATTTATATATTTTCTAGTTTCCCTTTCTACTCCTTAAGTGGAAATACTTTAAAAATTGAAAATCAGAATTATATTCTGGTTTGTTGAACTAAAAGGCTGGATGTCAGTCTCTTATCCCGATGAGCACCAAGGGCCAGAGGCAAATCAGGAAAAGATGTGAGAATTCATTTTTGTTGCACCACTAAATGTCCAGCTTAGTTGTAACCAGAACTCCAGGGAAACCAACACCTCACACTTATGTAGGAGTATTTCAGGGAAAGGCTCATGTTCCTTCACTTCTTGGTAAACTGATTCACAGAACTTAATCACGATGAACTTGCAGCCTATTTCAGTCTGGTTAGGACTGTATCTTTTAAATTAATCCCTTTAATCCCCCCACTTACCACACTTTGATTTGCACTGAGGAATGCACAACCTGCATGCATTTCAGATTATGCTAAAATACATGATATATTCCCAGTATGCCTTTACTACATTCTGACTGTTAAAGAGTGTTCAAAGTCATGGGACAAGACTACAGCCAGTTGCACTGCTGCCCCATAACGTGTACAGTACAGACATCAGCTCCTTACTCTAAACTCCTCTGTCCTATGCAGAGTATTACTTGCTATTGCAGACAAAAGCTTTCATCTCGTAAGGCCTCAAGCAAACTCTGTTTCAGAAAAGTAAGTTTTAAGTTCCCAGGCAACCAGCAGTAGGACAACAGTGCATGTTCTTAAGCTGTGCCAGGGGAGGTTTATGTTGAATATTAGGGAAAAATTTTTTACAGAGAGATTAATCAGACATTGGAATGGGCTTCGCAGGGAGGTGGTGGATTCACTGTCCCTGAAGGTTTTAAGATGAGACTGGATGTGGCACTTAGTGCCATGGTCTGGTAACCATGGCGGTGTTGGATCAAGAGTTGGACTTGATGATCCTGGAGGTCTTTTCCAGCCTGGTTCATTCTATAACTCTGTGACGTTATATGGACCACATGACCAAATCAGCACTTGCCAACTGCTCATATTTGTCACAGAGTAAGCTGCAACACAACGAGAATTATGACAGAACAGCTGAGCACTCAAATCCACTGGCCTGTCAAGCTATGAGTAAGGACACACTGTGTCCTCCAGAGCTTCGTCTCTCAGATGTCTGGAACCTGCATGTCAGCCACGCTCCTTCCAATGTCACTGGAGAAGCGTCATGCCAAAGGCTGATTTCAAGGGAACCAGGACTTCCAAACCACAGTTGGCTTTAATGGAACTATGATTTCCCCTTCAAAATTTTTTTTAGCAAAATAGAAGAAACAGCAAAAGAAGAAATACATTTTGGTGCTACTTTTCCCTCAACTACTTCAAAGCAACTAAATGTTCCTAATACATTCATAGACTACAAAAGGCACTTGGAATTGGATGCCTTATTACATACTCAAAAATGGATGCTCCCTCACACACAGTATCACTGCTGTATACAGTACTTTTGAGACAAAAAGGCCAATTTTCTACTGATGTAGCAAAATAGAAGTTACTCACTGGCATAAAACAAACACTATTTAACTTGAAAGTTTTAAAGTTTTGGGACAGAATGGTTCTGTATCTTTGACATAAAAGTTTGTGGGTTTTTTTTAATAACAAAATAACAATTGGATCAAAACTGCTAAAAAATCCAACATAATTACAGCAGCCCAATTAAAAATAACTATTTTCACATGTCAAGTCAGCAATATAGTGGCTGAGTGGAAAATAAAAATCAGATGTTTGGTTAGCAAGAGTCCAACTTCTCATTATTAAAGTACAGTTAATAATAATTGCTTTAGTAAAATGAAAATGAATCAGTACTGTTTTCAGGAAAAAAAAAACTCCAGTGCTTTTCTATTAATGTACTTTTTAAGGGAAAAAAAAAGGAAGTCATATTTGTAACATCAAATTCAGTAAAAACTGAGCAAACCAGTTAAGTAGGGGCATTTTAGAACTGTGAAGTTTCAAGTAAGGGCCATTCTGCCTCCTCATTATTTAGATTATGATATTTCATAAATGATCAATGTATCCTTAGTCAAATATTTGAAATAACAGACTGATGATAGCCAGAAAGAACAGAATGCCTTGGAGCTGTAAAAAACAAGCTAGCTCTCAATCCACAACACTGCAGAGATTCCAGAGCAGTAAAAAAACGAGAAACTTGCACTAGATTAATTGCAGTACCACAGTTGTGGAAAGTAAAAGTATTTTGAATCAAGTACAGTTCAACATATTTAGGAGTGCTTAGCAGTCAATTTAACTGCTAAGGAGGAAAAATACACTGTAAAAATATTCTCTCCGACGTTTCAAATGAAATTGTGATAGGTATTATTTGGGTTTCCTTTTTGAAAGCAATTTTTGTGGTTGGTGGAAATGTTAAACCCATTGAACTTGCTATTTTTGAAGACTTTCTTTTCCTCCCTCCACAGTTTTTCCATCTACATGTTGCCACACAGTATTATAGATTACTGGGGTATTTCCCAGTGGTAACAAAAACCTAATTTAAAATAAATTTAAAACAGACATATTAGTGTTTCAAGAAATAACATACAATGATCAACTTTTAACAGTCATCCCATGTGACATTTTAGTAATTAGAAAATTTGAACTTCTTACCCCTACATTATGTATTGATAATTTTACATTCTAAAAAAATCAAAATTTAAAACATTCTGTGTAATTTTTAAAAGGTGTGACTACAAAACCAAAACACAAATGAAAGTTAATTTCTTCCTCCAAAGTCAGTGGAATTTGACTTTAGCAAATGAACAATATTTTCTTGCTGGAATACATCAGTTTTCTATTCAGAAGACTTTGGTTAATGAAAAAATTTCTTTTGACCAATCTGAAGTCACACATTCTAGCCTTGGATTGGCTTGACATGGATTGTGTGCCACTTTACCTTGTTACAATATCCTGTGGACTTCCTATGAATATTGGATATAATGTACTTTGATTCTAAGCTAAGTTTGCAAATATCTGAGTAAAAAATGGGATTCTTATGAAGAAGAATGTTATGTTTTTTCCACACTATGAAATACAAAAATAAGAATCTTCCCCTCTTCAGAGTTCCATTTGCTTTGGCATATGAAAACTTGTCTGATTTGTCTATCAGAGTTATTGTTTCCTCTTTCTTACAGAGTAAAACATCCCAGCTTTTGCATTGTATTATAAATGAGTAGACTAGAAAGGGACTTGATTACACGAGGCATCCAACTGGTACTCCTGTGATACCCTCCTTCCACCAGGTTACATCCCAGCACTCAATTACAGATATGTCGGGATAATGTTCTAAAATTTCCTTCTGAACTGAGAGCAGGCATGGAGAACTTCACCTCAGCAATTGCTCCACCTGGAAAGAGGTTTTTGAATAAAAAAGTCAGTGCTTCACTGCACCTTTATTCTTGTGGCCAGGAAGAGAAAGAACAGCGTATTAATAAAATGCTGAAATATATTTATCTTCTATGTTAAAGCTAAGTGAACAAAACGGGGGCACACAAATGAGAAAGTTCTCAGTACTAATATGTACTGACTGTCCAATTATTTTATTTAACAGCAAGAATCACAGGCAGTACTCTGGAAAGAAGCTGTAGGATAGCATCAAACATTGTGATACGCTTCAATTTCCTTACAAAAACAAAAAAAAAGGACAAACTATATTACAGGACTTCCAAGTTTTCTACTTCAAATATATCTTGTTCTGTACAAAATCTTGTGTGATTCAGAGTCCAAAGATACTTGCTATGCCAGCAACACCTTGGTAAAAAATACACAGTCATGTTACTGGAAGACTAAAAGTAGTCTGCAACTTGAAATGACAAAACTTCCCAAACCAGATTTCAGAACTCAGGGAAGTTGATCCTATTTAAAATTATACAAAATGGTTTGGTTTGGATGGTTTTTTGCCACAGTAAAGAGCAGATACTGGTGTGAACTCTAGATAAAGCTCATTGTGCAAAAAGCCCAGAAAGTATGACTTGATTAGGGGCAGAACACTAACAAATCATATATTTTTTACCCTTAGCACTTTCCCTAGAATCTGTGATAATCATCCTGTGATAAATACCTCTGACCACACTTCTCCCGTAGTGGTAGAAGAAACTACACAGAATCTGCTCCCACTGCCAAATGCTGATGAGCAAGACCTTGCTCAATTTAGCCTCTTTTCCTATACAAACATGCTATGTTCAATTAATATCAGAACTGCTGCCACTTAATCAATACAATTTAATGTGATTTTACAAAGGGAACATAAAGTTCATGGAAAGCATATCATCAGGTTATATTAGTTAAATTCTTTCATCTTCCTGTTTTTCTCTGAGCACCAGAGAATTGGTGCTATTATCGAACACTAATTAACACATTTCTTTCACAGACAAAGTTAACTTACTTTATACTAGGGATGATGGAGACAGCTGGAAGAGGGGGTGAAAGCCGTGGAGGGACATCATATTCTTCATTTATCAGATGACCATTTGAAAAGACCTAAAAATCACACAAGTGTTACCATGGGTATCTCCTTCTGTTCCTCATCACGGATATTCATCAACTTGGTATTATACAACAAACATTGAGAAGACTGTGGGTAAAGGCTTTCCTGCAAGTTCATGCTACAGAGCTGTTATCCGAAGGGCTTCTCATATCTGTTTCAGTTCACCCCTTTTGGGAGCTGTAGAATGTGTTAGCTTAAGACTTCACCAAAAGAGGAAGTCTCCCGTCACGGTTACTAGTTGGACTACTCCGTTACAGCTGAACTGCTTGAGGGAAAATTAAGTTTTCAAGATTGCAGAGGGAGATGAAATGCAATTGGAAAGCAACAAGTACAGTACGCTAAACATTCATTTTTGTAAACTCTGTGATACAGTGCCTTCCAGAACCCATCCTCTACCCACAGGATTGTCTTCCCTATTCTTGGCTTTTATCAATAGCAAAAAGTTTAAGTTACAAATGATATACGAATCAGGGATGAAAATGCATTCCATGTTTCCCTCATGAATGTGAATACAGCCTGAAATGGTAATTCAGAGTTGTCTGTTGCTCCCTTTAATCAAATGGCTTACATCTATAACCATGAAGATGACAGTTCAAACAGTACTTGGTTAAAGATGTGTATATGTAACTATTCCAGACTACAACGGCACTTCTACACTGAGTGGGTATTCTAATTTTAGACAGATTCATTCCATCAGCTTCAAAACTGTGCCAAACCATAACTAGAATGCTACATGAAGGTATAGTTGAAGATAGAAACCCAGCATCCATTTAAAATCAGATGGAAAGCAATAGCATTTTAAACAATAGCCTAGTTCCAAATAAAATATATAACATCATAGACAATTTAAGCACCTTTCATCATGTATGTCAACACTTTCTACCAACAATAATTGAATTTCAGTAACATACTTTCAAAAGAACCCTATTAAAAAAACCATCTTAAACTGGAGATAGAAAGGTTAAATAGCTTGTGATCTTGGAAAAAGCAAATAGAGGAAAAAAATTATTTCTAACTATCGTGACTTAACCACAAATCCATTTGTCTTAGCACAAGTTATGTAGTCTTCAAGCAAAATTAAAAAAAAAAAAAAAGAAATGGGCAGAAGCTTTGAGTTAATAACCTCTATGACTAAATGACTGAGCTGCTTTGATAAAACTGATCTGAGCAGAACTAGGAATTTTTTCTTAAGCCATCATTATTTGATCTTTTTTCAAAGCTAAGCCTGACCAACAGCACATGGCCTTGCAAGTGCCTGAAGCTGCTTAATGCCAGAACTACTCCCTCTAAGCCTTCCTCCCCAGGTATCTTGAAGTAACATATAGAAACAATCCTTCTTTTTTTTTTTTAATAGAAGAAACGTCATACTTATAGACATGCAACTGAGAACAGGAAAACATATTTCTCCTCTGGTTGACAAGCAAATCCCTACCCAAACCAACCCAGACAATTAGTGGAAAGGTTTCAAGTGACAACTCTGAAATGGATTATTACACTGGACATTTGTCCAAGAGAAGTCATAAACTGCTATGGACAAATTACAACACTGTACAACTCCAGCAACTGGAGTTCTGATTTAAGCACAAAGGAGGAAAAAATTCAGCTACTGAGCACTTTCAAGGACGCTGCCCACAAAGGCAGTGGTAAAGACACAATAAATCATTCTACATTTAGTCTGGTTCTCTTTTATCTTTCTTAGGGACAAGGCAAGTTAGATCTTTTTCATTAGAGTATACTGAACATCATGACTAATTTAAAGTTCTTTTGAAAGTAAGCTTTACTGATGAACAACGCAAGTAACCTTTAGAATATTCAGTTTTTATGTTAGTGCACACAACATATGTGATAATTTAAGTACATTTGTATGCATCATTTGTAGATATTGCATACGTTACAGACTGAAGAGGTTACTATGTCCTCACCTCACCTACAACAGAACTAACTGGAACATCTATTCCATCAGCAAATGCATACACAGCTTTGGCATATGACACTTCCAAAGCGGACCTGAGGTGTTATATAACTATATTACAGCATATCATGGACGATTTGCTAAAAGAATACAGCACATCTAGAATTTTCTCTCCAAGACGTTTTTTGAGGGTTTGATGTGAAAATTGTAACTCAGACCCTCATGCACTTTTGTGTTACAAATTACAATATTTAACAAACCATTTCCTTATGATCGGCTTATTACTAAGTATCAACACTACAGACTCAGAAAGCACAGGTCAACACTGACCAATACAAACAGTGTTTTAGGTAATGCAACAGAATGCTGCAGTAGGGTATCAAATAAGGATTCAGCATCCAGTTCATTTGCAATACCTTGGCACCTTCTGCAGGCAGCTCGTGACGTCTGTGTTTCCTCATAAATCCTGGATCAGAACTTACACGGTTGTGCCTTCCATTTATGTTTGAAATTGCAGTCAGTCCTGCTTTGGGAGAGGCATCACTCCCCACTCGACACCCCACCAACTGACTTGTCCCAAACACATCTCTGGGACACCATCCTTCGAGGGGCATCGGTTGGTCTCGGGAAGGCACACTTTCTGGATGATGCAGGTGTCTGCTTATCCTGTTGTCTGGTGGAATTGGGGGAGGTCTCTCTGGTGGGGGTGGTGGAGGATCTCGCAAGGGAGGCGGTGGTGCTGGCAAAGGTTTGTCTTGCTTCCTAACCATACAAGGAGAAGACTAAACAAAACAGTAAGTTAAAAGAAAGTTAGATACAGGCATGAGTATTTCTGACAATCAAGTGTGGCTTTACCAGTTCTAATGGAGATATTTTCTTGGCAGCACAGGAGCACTTGCCAGTAGGTTTAATGTCTGCATTCTGCAGACAACCTTGCCCCTGTTCAGAAAGCATGCTCCCATTTCTGCTGTTCATGAATAACCCAAGGAAGGAGTGGAAAGCAGAAAAGACAAGTAACTGAGGCATATTTATTTGGCCCGTAAGTTTTTCCAGTATCCTTGGCTTTGATTGTTTGAATCACTTATTCATCTGCTGAAATGTATTCTGAGGGATGTTTGTAAAAAACAGACTTCTTGATGCAGACAAAAAACCCCCAAACAAAGCAAAAGCCACATCCCAGGGGAATGACCTGGTGACAGCAAATGAGCACAAAAAAAAAATAATCAATGATTAGGGAGCAAGTAGAAGAAACCACTATTTCATTTTTCATTATAGACCTAGGGATGCCTCCAATCCTTACATGACATGCATTGTTAGAGTGCCCAATTTGTTTGAACTGCAGTTCAATTTTTCAGGTAACAAGATAATTAGTATGCAGTTATATTTGCAGTTAGCTCATCTGCAAACAACTTCTGCCAAAATACTTCCTTTCTCAGAACTGAATTACATCATAAATGGTTAAATGTTTTCTAAAATTATGTATACTAATACTAAAAGACTGAAAACCAAGTTATCAGGAAAAAAACTTATACAGGTAGCTGCATAGTTTCTAAGATCAGAAATCTGACAAAATCAAAACATTCTCATTAACAGTGGATTACTAATGGCATTTCACGAAGTAACAGTATGGCCAGGTTTTTATGAATGTTTCATCTCCAGCTACCAGAAGAAATGCAGGGAAGATTATTTCCATTGGAACACGTAATTTTCTTCAACTTTGGTAAGCCTTCATATATTATTACCAGTTTAAGAAATGGGGGTCACCAAAGTTTTAAAGTAATAATAACATTTACTTTCGCTTCACTGGTTAGCCCAGCACCATTCTTCAAGCAACACCTTAACACATTGCTTGAATTGAAAATAAAGTTATTTTATCTACAAGTTTATTTATATGAAACAGACAGAATACTAAATAAAGAAGCATTTAATTCAGCTGCTAGTTAAGAAAAATAGTTATTCTCACTGTCAAGACAGAAACATAATAGCTAGGTCCAGATTTTTGGTTATAGCTCACAGTTATAAATTACAGTTTTTAACTGCAGAAATATAGAAAAGTTTTTTTGAGTGAAGTAGTAGTTTTGGCAGGACTAAACAATCTTTTTTTTTTTTCTTAAAAACGAATTTTTTTTAAGTATGAAATTATTCTTTATTGCCTCCATCCTATTTCCCTTAAACTCTTCAAGTATTATTTTTTTCCAGGAAAAGTTTCACAGAAAAAAGAATTTTCAAAATATAAAAGCAGCATTAATGGTATTTCTGGTTTTCTTTTTTTTAAAAGCCATGAACTCTGTAAAAAATGCTACAGTAAAATTAATTTTAATGGATGTGGCATATATTTTGTGTATATCCTCAGTGTGTCATAAATTCCCTTGCATAACATAGGAAATTATGACAGAAGATTGAAGAAATTATTCAAACTTCTATTTTTTTCTTCTAAATTATAGAACACTAGAATCTTAAAAAGATGTTGATTTTCAAGCTTGAAGTAAAAACCTGACAAAAGAAATAGGGTACTTCAAATGGGATTATTATGAGCACATGGGTTTCAAGTCATGTTTTGCACTTGAATTTTTATCCATCATCTAAAAATGAAAAATTTAAATCTAAGCTGTTCTCTCTATACAGTAATTACCACAAAACAATCTACTTGTAATGGAGAGCAACAAACAGTATTTGTTCTCCTTCATGCTTATCCACTCAAAAAATCATTGAATCTTTAGTATCATTAGTTTTACAAAGCACAGCATACAACTTATTAGCTATAGAGTCATTATTATTTCCCTCGAAACTTGAGTCCTATTATATGCCATTTAAGCTTCTGAACGCAGTGTATCTGCACATATTTTTCTTGTAAGGACACTGTGGAAATTGATCATAAATCATCATGAGAGGAAAACATAATTTTAATGAGATAATGACCTTTAAATCTATTTTCAGGAAACTTTAGTTTCTATTTATTTTCATTAATCGGCGTTTATTACAGAACTGATCCATTACTGCAATTTCTTCAAAATTCTGACCATAACCAAGTACAATATCATCATCAGACAAAATGAAGTCACGTTTGACCAACACATGCAGCCACAAACATTTAACTACGCAGGGTATTATGGAAAGAGATAAGAGACTTCATCAATGTGGGTCTAATCTAAAACTTCCCTAAGCAAGAAGGAGTGCAAGTTCTTTTGGATAGAGCTAACCCCTGAAAAAAGAAAATACATATGGAAAGTTTTGAAACAGTCCATCTTCCAAAACAAACAAGAAAGTTCACCTTGAAAACAATCAAATACGATTTCTCCGTATCCTTATATCAAGCAATTGATGGTTCAGTAAGACTTACCTTTGGTGACCCAGTTGGACTGGCACATGGTGACCGTGCTACTCCCTTCTGAATCAGATCCAGACGAGGAGGTACAGGTGGAAGACTAAGATGTGGTATTTGCAGGGGGTCTGGAAGTGGTTTTCTTCTTTGTGCAAGAGGGGAAGATCCTGGGGAAGTCACTGGTGAATTCTGCCTCTCATTGCACTTCAAGACAGAACAAAAATAAATTACTGTTTACCTGATGATCAAGTATACAACTTCCATTCCACAACTAAAACATTTGATAATACTTACTAATAGTCATTTATCATATGGACATCTGCTGCTCTTTCAATTAATAGGTAGTATAGGAGCTCATCTTACAGCTAACAAAAAAAAAAGTCTACAAGTCATTCTACCTCAAAACTAAGACCCATGCTAACTTGTGATGAAAATAGAAGAATATATATGCCAGCGATGTGTATAAAATCAAATAGTCCTTGTCAAACATGAGGAAAAAATACACAAACATAAATTCAGCTGTAGTACTGCTACCCTTGATAACCTTTTTATTAATAGAGTAATCAATCTAAATTTTTGTAAATTATTTTTAAAACCTGGACATCTATGATATTGTGTGTTAACTACAGCCCATTTTCACATCACACTTCCATGTAAATAGAATGTATGTCTTCTGAAAATTTACCATTCAAAATCATCAGCAAGTCAGTAGGCAAAGTAGTTAAATCAACAAATAAACGAGGAAGGAATTACAAAAATCCTTTTAGAACAATTGAGATTATTGTTTTAGCAAATACTGAACTAATAACACACACCCTTAACATCCCTCTCCAGTGACAAAGTACAACTTTTTTTCTTGAGTTGTCCTTTCAAATTCATCAGAACCAAAGATGTCAACCCTCAATATAGGCCCCACTCTGTTTTGCAACTACTTCCTGACCCTCATCTGGCTCAGTTTTAACAAACGCAGTTCAGGTGTTTGCATAAATCAGTTTAAGTTATCACTGTGAGCTCAGTGTATGAGTTTCAGTGCACTGTAAGTAAACCTGGATGTTTTGTGCTTTCCCTGACAGCAGACACGAGTAGCTGGAAGACATTCACACCAAGCATCAGCCTTGGGCCACTTGTGCACTGAGGCATCCCACTGTTCTGTGCCAGAGCCTGTCTGCAGAGGGTAACAATTTGCCACCTTCTTAAGGCAAACGTAAAAAAATTGCTCACAAAATAACACCCATCTTTAGGCTAAGTCACACTGATAAAAATTTCCCCCTCTTTTCATAAGCTTTTTCTTCACAAATGCTGTACATCCCATGCTGATAACTGGGATGAGACTAGAAGGTTCTTTAACAAGGTAAACGAGTGAACATTATCTTTCTTTACATAGAATCATAGAATCGA
>VZRE01001473.1:0-21832 GCA_013396775.1 Cephalopterus ornatus
CGTTTGTGAAGCCTAGCCATGATGATGATCAGATGTATTATAGTTCTTTATCTTTGGTTGCTTTTTCTGCATCAGTTTGCAGCAGAACACAGTGAACTTGTCAAGAATCCTTCTAGTTGACTGACCAGTCAATGGCAACCAGCAATTTCACAAATAAGTCTGTTTAATCAAGGTACCTAAGGTGAAGAAGATACTTACAGAGCTTTGCAGGAGAGGGAGACTGACTTGTCACAACTTCTTATGTTATTCTTAAATTCATAAGAGCAGAGCAATTTAGGTCAAGGAGGAAAATCACTGAACAAGAAATAAGTCACTGAAGTGCTTTGCTGAATCAGGTTTTAAGTGTGTGCTCAGATACAATGAAAATTGTCCATCAGCTGAAGTTTGAGCACAATGGAAACTTTTTTCAGATTTTAACATTCTTAACTGATATCCTGAAGGGCCATCTGCTAATTCAGTGCTTAAGATCTAGTGCCATGTTCCCTCCAGTCCTGCATAAATATCTATATGGATGTTTAAAGGGCTTGGGGTGAGAATTTTTTCCCCCAACAAAAGGTATCTGTCAAAGTTACTCATTTCTGTTTTCTCCCTTAATAATATAGTTGTCAGTGCTGTTGCAAGATTGCATGTTTCTTTCTTATAACTGATATGCAGGCAGTCTTCTGAATGTTCTGCAGGCAAAAAGCCCTTTCTCCCCACACCTGCCCGCCGTTGTGCACTCCAGAGTGCACAAAGCCATGTGTCCCTGCAGCATTGCATCTGCACCCCGACACTGCTCCACTGAATCTTGTCAGCTCCACTTCCACCACCTTGTATGGCTTGGCAGGGGTCACAATACAAGCTGACAGCGTAACAGCCATGCCATGGAGGTGATTTTGAATTTAATCAGATGCATATGTAAGACTGGACCCACCTGCCTCCCTGTATAAAACCAGAAACATTCAGATAGGGCCATGTCAAAACTTGTAAAGGGAAACCTTTTTTTGCTGCTATTTGAAAAATTTTGTCTGTCACATGGAGCCCTTTGGAGAAAGGCTGTTCCTTCCAAAAAGTCCAAAAGACTCTGAAATCCAACATTTCTGAAGCCACACCTTTCTTGCACTATTTGTTTATGCTTTTTCATCTTCATAGCTCTCCCTTGCACTTTTATAATTTGTATTAACCCCTTCTAAGCCTGGCGATGGAGAACTAATTTTATGCTAGAGAACTGAATAAGCTTGGCTTATTGTAACCAGGAAAAAATGGCTTCAAAAAAGCATGTGATTTTCTCTGAAAAGAACACAGTAAACACTAGGGAAGGATAAGAACTATTTAACTAATGGATGATGATGCAAGTTACTGTGAGAGTCCGTTTGCAGACTTATGGAAAAACATCCCTGTAGATCTTCATAATTCCTTTCCTTTTGGAAAGATTTCTTTGTCAGCATGGCATTAGAAATTATCCCCTCTCCTTTTATTACTCTCTCTCAAATGGGAAATTTCAGTACTCTATGCAGTTTTGTAGCAGGTGGCCAATGCAGCAAAAGGAACAACTGTGGAATTAAGACAATGATTAATCCAAGTCATTCTGCAAATCAGATGAGAGGATCTTTTTAACTCATGAAATTTTATAATGCATTTATGTTGTGCTTATGATCCTTGCTGCTGTTATGCCTCTGGGAAGCCATACTGGCCTTGTGCTCCCTACCAAAATCTTTGTATGACAGAGAGCTACAGGTCATTCAGTCTAGAACTCCAGAATAACTCACAGATAGAAGACAACAGCTGTTTCTGATGGATCCCATCACCCCTCTGCAGCATAGGACGAAGCTGGATGTGCAGAGAGACTGAAGCAAGCTTGGTGTTGTCTGCAGCGTCTCTGATGGTTCACCTTTCTCTGGTGGTCAGTGGTGAAGGTTGCTCATCTGCCCTTCTGCCATCATAGTTCCTCTTCCTCATGTGATATTCCAAGATGAGCATCACATGTCTCCCCCTAAACTTCATAGCATTTAGAAAAGACTGTGTTATTCATATAACTGCCCATTACCACTACTGTATCAGACAATCAAAGACCTACAAGTACTTTTTAAAGCACTCAATTGCAGCAGGATTGAAGACAGAAAGCACTTCATTTATAGCTGAACTGAGAAGCTACTCTTACAGAAATGATGCTGTCCACAGTAACTCCGGTTCTGGCTGAGATCTGGTGCCACCAATGTCCTTTGGTCCCTTTTGGTCCTTTGGTCAACAGGGTGGCTTGGCCAGGACTATATCTGCCAAGGGCAAACCAGTTCCTAGCTTTCTGCAGGGCTGGTAGAACCGTGACATGTTCACCTCTTTCTGTGGCCACGGTGAGGGTGGCTCCTGGGTTCACCACTCAGGATATTACACTCAACAGACCACATTAGGAACACATATATTTACCCACAGATGTACCATATGTGTCTCAGAAGAGATAAATGGCACCCTTTTGCTCAGCAACAACAGTAAGTGCTGAAAAAATAAACCACTTCACCAACTCATGACAGTCCTTTAAACAAATCAAATCTACCATCTCCTTTAAAGTCTAGTTGTCAGACAAGCATTTGTCTTCTTTTGTATTGTTTCTCTGCAAATGTCCCGTCCTTACTTGTTTGATGATCCTTCCTACAGATTATATATTATACAACATCTAATTTACATACAGATTAAAAATTAC
Organism: Cephalopterus ornatus; assembly: GCA_013396775.1. NCBI lineage: Eukaryota > Metazoa > Chordata > Aves > Passeriformes > Cotingidae > Cephalopterus > Cephalopterus ornatus. The sequence continues at coordinate 2,678 of VZRE01001473.1, forward strand.
CTTGAAGCTTATTTACTCCTTGATGAGGAAAGGCAGTGCAACACCATAAGGATATATAGGTTCCATTAATCCCACTTGGTTCAGTTTTCTCGATCAGTACCACAAACTGGACTTTGGAAAAGGGCTGTTTTCATATCTATTCAGGTATAAAGTATTACTCCAGATGTTCAACAGTTGCTATTACTTTAGAGTTAAAAAATTATTAGGTTTGCTCCAGTTATCAAAAATAACTCGGCTTTTTCTTGTACCTTGTTGCATTCACTTCAGCACATTTTATGAAACTTTCCTCTCCCTTTCCCGGTCTCAGACATTGTGAGCCCAATGTGCTTTCAGATCTGGAACCATGAAAAGACCACACCCTGCCTCCCCACTTCTCTCCCTCAGCTTTGTCTCCCAGCGCTCTTTCTTGTTTTAGGATACTTCATGTTGATCTCCAAGAGAATATTAGCCCTGGAAGCGAACTGCGAAAGCCTGCCGCAGCCAGTCTTATGGGGTAATTCAGTAACAATGGTGAAAGTTTTTTTCCAAAAACATACATATGGTTGAACACCCAGCTATCACCATGTGTTCAGTAACGCATTTTCTACATAGTAAACAAGAAGTAGAGATGGGAAAATAACATGTAACTATGAAAATTAATAAAAATTTCCCTTTTTCATTAGTTTCCTAAAGAAATTATTCAACTTTTCTGTATTAATTTACAAAGGTCTTCATATCTTCTGCCATACATTAAGCTTCATACTACTTCAAGAATAGTACGTATCTTTTATCAACTCTGACTGCTTGTTTTCAGTTTATCAAGAATAATAATTGCTGAGAATGAAATGGGAATATATAGCATTCCTAAGCTTGCTAATTTTCTTTATGCTCCACGTATTACTGAAACATCATAATCAGCTGAAATGATGTTTTTTTCGATCCTTTTTCAGTAGAGAATGATGCGTATTTTCCCTTTTGAACAACACTGCAAGCAGAGCATGAAGCTAGTCTTTGTAAATGCATCGAAAAGACTGCCAGTGTGGTGTCATACAGCAGGAAAGGTGAGCCTGAGGCCCTGACTGGGGCACTTAGCAGCAACCTACCCCTGCCATACCAAGCACCAGCATCTTCATCGCTTGCTGGCTGATATTATTGTTATTAAGACATTAAGAACAATGATTATGCTCAGTTTTAGCACACAAGGTATTCCAGTGGACCTCTAGCTATTTTCATTCCTCTGGAACTTTAGGTCTAGGCTGTGATGGCTAGTGAAAGGAGAGTACTCACAGCCTCCACAAAGAATAAAAACTAAGGTTGAAGACTGTGTGATCTCACAGACTTAAAGACATGGCTGAGCAGCAGTTAAACACTTGATCCAATATTCATTTTTTAAATTAAGTGATACTTCCTTCACAGCTAGACGAATGGGACATTGTGTTAAAAAAAATTGGATGAAGAAAACACATTCTGTCAACTTAAGTTATTATTGAGTTTAAAATGAGACCTTCATGAAAAAGCATCTTTAATGATTTGTACATATTCCTTCAAAGAGGGTCATATAATCAGTCCTCTAGCATGTGCCAAAATGTAGGTTTAGAGCATCCTTAAACCCCAAGACATTGACTGAGTCTGTAGGCTGAAGCCCTTGTACCTTCTCTCACTAAGAGTAGTTCACCTACAACAGCATCATTTGAAACCATTGGACTAAACCAAATAAGGAGGAAGAGGACATAAAAAGGCACATCAGTATCATCAAATTACTCTGTAGAGGACTCTCCAAGCTCCCAGAATGGCTGCACTTAGAGCTTGCTTGGTACTAATGGGTTGACTGAAGTAGGATCGCTTTTCTGGAAAACAGTAGCGGCAGTGTAGTCACATCCTTTCCCAGCTCTGAAGACACAGGTGAGAGAAGCAGCTCTCACTCCTGTTCTCTCCCCCACTTCTCAATCAGCAATAAGCTCCTTTCCTGCCTTGTTTTCTGCCCCACTGCAGCCTACCTACCTCCTGAAATACACTACCATGCTTGCCGCCACAGAGCAAGAGGCATAACAGCAGAGAGGACAGGAAAGATATTAACAGCTTTTGTTTTTAAAAAAATTTGCTAGTTGTTGTTTGTCACAAACATTGCTGAAAAAATGGCCAGTATCTAATGCAAAAGACAAGGTGCACAAAGAGCAAAGTTGGCTATACCACATACATTTTTCTTCCTTCACTTTAAAATAGAAGGTGTAATAAAAAATTGCACCTTGCCTCTTCAACATAGTATTGAAACTGTAAGTTGTGTCAAAAAGACATGTGAAAGGCCAAATTACTGGTTTCATTATAATCCATCCAAAGAATATGTTTTTTTAAAAAAATTATATATCCCCTTCACTGCTCTCCTCTCACTCCTCTGCTTATTTTGACATAAGAACCTGATATAATTTTTTAACACTATTCTCTATGGATCCATTGTGAGAGCAATGAGGGAAACCCTATTGCAGAAACTGTAGAAATCATCCCTTTTTGCAGCAGTAATTTTTCTCAGTTCTCTGATCTCTTTGATTTCAAAAGAAAGGCGACCAGCTTTATTTTTAAAAGGTTGCTGCCATTTACAGCTACGCACATAGTCACCAAATTAAAGAAAAAGGTCAGTTGGGTCAGCAAGAAAATAACTGAGAAAGGTCTTAACTCATAGTCTGTATGTGCAAGCAGTTAAGGAATGAGGATTATAAATGAGGAAGCTGCAATTTCACTTGAACTGCTGCTTAGCAGGGATAAAGGAAGAAGCATTCCAATGCTGATCACTTAGAGACAGATGGACTGGCTAACTTGAGTGTCTATAGACGGAGTGAGGTAATACCCTGGGCAATGACATGCAGTTCTCCAAACACCACCCTCGCTCCCCAAAATCCTGTGCTTTCCACGTAGGTTCTTACTGCCTGCTCCATCCTGAAGCCTCCAGCTGACAATATCATGATGACTGTACATGTTTCACTACTGATGGAGCATATTTTTAGATCAGACAATACTGTGATTTTTTTATGTTAATGTCTCTGTAGCTTTTTCTTAAATGGTAAAATGATTTTTTCCCCTGAATAAATTAAGTATTAGTTTATAACATAAAAACTCAGCTTTTTAAAAGTTATGGCTTATAAACACTCTGTTTTATTCCCATTTATTTGTTTCTGCAACTACTAGAGGACTTGTCCTAAAGACCTTTTTTTCCCCTTTGAATGAGGGGACAAAAGTTAATGCAACAGCTGCAAGAGGCTCTAAAAGGGTGACTTTCAGTGTAACTTGGGCACTGAACTACTGTTGTCTTGGAAAATGTCTCCCTTAATGACATGCTTTGGCATCTGTTTTAATTTTAGTTGTGCTGACATAGCAGAGAGGAATTTGTTTCCCCTCATTATTGTGTTCTCTAGGGAGTTTCCACATAATATACATCACACACATATCCTTCTCTTACAATACCTGTGAGATGGATAACTCTAGGAGCTCCTGTATTCTTTCTATACTTCTAGTCAGATCTATTAAGAATACCTTTATTTAGTCTTTGAGAAAACAAAATATTTCTTTTTTTACTGCCAGCCTGAGGAACTAGTTATTTATTTGCACCATGCTGTGCAACAGCCTTCAGTCAAATCACTCTGGAAAGTACCCATGTGTTTTTTCTCTATTATACTAAGTATAAGAAGATTAAAGTTATATATTTCATTTAAGGTGAGATTTAGTTTCACATCTGGCTAATGCAGAGTGTTTATGCTCAATTAGATACTCAGGAGGTCTTATCACTTAAAGTTCTTTCAACTGGCTTCAGAAGAGTAACATCATTTTTTAGAGCTAGCTAAAATTAAAACCTAAATTGTTGCAAGTCGTTTGAACTGTGAATCTCTATCTCCATGACTGGAAGTTTCCAGATGTACAGGTGCTGAGTTCTCCTTCAGAGCTTCCTGAAGGGAAAGGATGCATTTCATAGATATATACCAGTCTGCATTAAAAATAGTCTGCAGTATAGGGATGGTACTGAATAACACTAGCATTCAGCACCATGCCTTTGATCTAAATACATAAAAATAAATAAGCCATGCATCCATGTCTTGTCTGAATTAGGCTCACAACCAATGCAACTGCATAAGGATAGCGTGATCTCAGATGGTATTTTGTTCACATAAAACAGGATTTTAAAACAATATCTAAGGATGACTGAGTTGCATTAAACCTAATACCTTTTTGAAAAATACAAAATTTCATCCACATCTTGGTTTTTATTGCCTTTTCATTCTCTTAAATGTTTGTGGCACTGTTGATCTGAACTTGGATGAGACATAACTGGCTCTGATTTGCGTGTGTGTAGGCTTTTTCATTCTCTTTCAGACATCTGTCTTCCTTAGGTATTTCAGTCATACTAAGGGTGGAACATATGAGAACTATGCCATACTTTTAGCAGCCCTCCCCACCTTGCTTCAATAAAACTCAACACAAAAAAACCCCAGGATCTGGTCTCAGGGCAGTCAAGTTTGTCTTGATTCCAGATACCTGGTCTTGATACCTGGATTCCAGAGTACCATTTCAAGAGCATTGCCTTTAAAGCCTATTTCCTCCCGTATGGACTGACAAGATAAATACAAAGGGCTGCAGGAGGCAGGACATCGTGCTGCATACAAATTAAGAATGACTGACAAAACCAGGATCCAGGCAAGCAGTAAGAGAAGCAGACAAGAACCCTGTTTCAGGAGGCAGGCAAAGACAGGCAGTGAGAGAAAGGACATCAGGCAGCAAGAGAAAGGACATTAAGCAGTCAGAAAGGACAGAGAAAGAAGAGAACAGGTCCACATACAACCAGACTTCACCTATGGAAGAGCTGTCAAGTTTGATTGTCTCCACCTCCATAAACAAGGCTACCAAGGACTCAGCCACACGCTGACTTCATGGCGTCAGCACCATGGTATTACATACACAACAGTGATTTGAAATATCCATGTTAAGGACAAACACTTCTACATACGTAGTGAAGATGATTAATATTGTTTAAGTACTAACCATTAGCACAAAATGAGTTGTTAATGAATGAATTTAATAAAGGCTTTTGAGTTTAAAATAGGTCTGCTTTATCAGTCTGCTAAAAACTCCTATCGTAATGATCTCTAATTCCCTACATGTAAACATATATTTAGTTGCAGGATTACACTCTTTTTAGCTTTAATGATCACAAAGTAAGATTATGAAAAATTATGTTTTCTGGGTGCTGGTATACTTGATTATGAAATTTAACTCATTCTTGCTGTGAGAGTACTGTGCCTGAATCCTATCAGGACATGTGCCTCTTTCTCAGTGAAATTGTTAAATAGAGATCATTCATATAGCAATGTAATCATCTTAATGATTAGAAGTGGCAAACTATTACCACTGCAGTAACCAAACGTATAAATTTTCAGCGTAATCTGACTGCTGAAATGTTGTTTGCAGGACATGTCCTTATATGGGGGAGCGGGGTGGGCCACTGGTGTAAGTGGCCAACTCCATCAGATGCAGCTGGTCCCACCCATGAAAGTTAAGGCTTTGCAGTTTGATCACTTCTCAAATATTTGCTAGAAAAAATACTCTGAAAATTCTAGCAACTAATCTTCTGTCTGTCTATGTAGTGTCACTACTTATGTATCTAGTATGGAATCTCCTGCTGCTGTCGACATATGCCCTATTGTCATTTTTAATCAGCTCCCATTTTGCAAAAGCACACTCTTTGGCAACCCTGCAAGTTTTGCAGGAGATATATGCATCTCACTGTGCTTCAATAACTAGAATTTCACCTCCTCTTCCCATTGCACTGTGATTTGTCTGTAAGCTTTTTTCTTTTAACTTCTGTTCATAAACTTCAAGTGGAAATAGTAGTAACTGATTATAGCAGCCTTGTGTTTATTCAGCAGTGCTGCTTATGTGCCCAAAACATTTGATTTGCATATTCTTTTGCTAGGTGTCACATCTTCTTCAATGTGATGCAAGAAGGATATAACCCTACCAGTCTGCATCAGATGCCATTGTTATTACATTTGTGGGCTGATGCTGAAACTGAAAGACTTGTCTGCCTGAATGTTTGGCTTACAGTTTTTGTGTATTTACTTGAAAAATTGTTCAAGCATGCCTCTGACACTGCATACAGTTGATGCTTTTTGTCATTTTCATTTTAAAAAATATAAAAATTAAAATTATATTCCAATAGGTATTAGGAAGTTGATGATATCTTAAAATACCTAATAACACACTCAAAATTCAATTGAAAGTACACCTGTGACTTTGTAGGCTGAAATAGAATCATGCTGTAAAAGATCCCCAAATAAAGTCTTTTTGAAATGAAGGTTAGAACCAGTTATGCAATACTAGGTAGAAAAGAGTTCGTTTGAGTTTATAAGCTTCTTATGCCGCTCCCTTGCTCAAATTAAAATGCTGTGGTTGTCCCATTTCAGACTCCACTGATAGTGCAGTCAATTTTCAATTCCTAGAATACGTATTTGTATACGTAATGCCACTAAGAACACGCTTAACATATCTGATCATGCATTAATCATAATTTCTGGGAGACTTTGTGGGTGTTTGTGGATCTAAAACTTATGACCTTGTGAGACACATGACATTTTGTCTGGTCCTTACTCCCAGTGGGAGTTAGGGGCTGACTAGGATTCCTCCCTACAGGCTTGTTAAAGCTTCCTCTGCTCTTTCCTACAATCCTGTGTAATGTAATGTACGAGAGAAAGTCTAGGCAATAACAGTTCATGATTTAAATCCCTGAGGATTCACATATGTTCTTCCATATCTCGTTGCATGCCAGGGGAGTCAACCGAGACTCTGAGCGGCTGCTTCTCTGATCCCAGGGATAGCAGGTCTCAGACCAGCCTGCTCTGCTACCTACTACCTTTTCTGCAGCTTGTACACATTGGTAAAATAGCTCATTTTTTCAGTTTACAGATTTAACACACTGCTCCCCCACATAAGAAATGATTCTCTTGTTATATAATTCATTTAAAATCTTCCTTAAAATAAGTCAGCTTGCAGTGAAATACAGAGTAGCATCATAAGTTCTAACATAGCATCATTACAAATGTTCTCAATAAAGTAAGCAAGTGAGGTTGGGGCAAGGGGGTTGTTAGAGTGGATATTGAACACACTAGTATCATAATCATCCTTAGATCCCTTATGTTTCAGGCTGCAGGCATTAGAGAAAACTTCCTAATGGAAGAGCTTTCTGCCCAAAGTCAGGTCTATTAGTTGCTTTGGGCAGGGAATTGTTCTGTGTTTGGGCCTCAGGACCTCCATTTTGTCTGCCTATGCGACTTAATCCTTTGATGTCACATAAAACTTTGTCCTCCCACCTGGGTGACTAAGGGTGCTGGTTTTGCAGAGGGAAGTATCTTCACCTGTTGAGCAAAATAGTTAAAATAATTTGCACACTGACAAAATGCTCAACAGAAACACCTGAATGGGAAAATGCAAGTGGCTCATTACCAGCTCTTGACTGAGATTAGACATGACCATAATTAATCACTGCAAGGTGACACTACACTTCATGTGGCTGGCCTCCTCCACAATCTTTGAGAGAGCAACACAATTACCAAATGTAGATAACAGCATGGAGCATCTTCCTGTCTCGCTGACTTGCTTTCTGCACTGTTAGCACTGTTTACAATGTTATATTGTTTCTTCTATCACCAAACTATCTTAACTGGCTTTGAGTAGGTTTGAGTAGCAATAATGAAACAATTATGGAAACTGTAACCAATGAATGCCTATGCTTCTGTTTGTTAAAATGTATGGATAGTATAAAGTTTTGATGATCAGGGAGCCAGACTTTTTGGGTTACCACCCACCTACTTTGCACAAACCAGAATAAAAAGATAGAAATACCTCTCCTCAGTATGTGAGTTGGTGCTGCGCTCCAGGTAATGAGACCTTGTTCAGAATAACAAAGTACATTTGAAGTTGCAAGTGGCAATCAAAGAACTGGGGAGTTCATACCATCCCCAAAGACATCTTAACAGACTTCAGCTGTAACACACTGGGAAACAGGCCAAAAGTACCTACCTCACTTTTTCAACAACTTTATAAATAGTATTATGTCACAGAAATTCTTGGATTTTTTGAATTACCTGCAATAATTGTTTGTCTATTCTCTGACGGAATAGTGTGAGTCAGGTGGTATACTGGGGATATTTTTTGTCTTTACTTTTGATACACACCCTGAAAGATACTCTGGAAACTGAACTTTTATCTTCAGAAGAGCTTTAGCAATAAGCATGTCTCAATATTGTTTGAAATGTCATCTCAGAGTGAAAGCATGTAACTTGGTCATGGTCATACATCTTTAGGTTGTCAGCAGCTTTCCCCAGAGGCCATAAATGCTGGTGCTTGACACCTAGACATTGGAAAATCCTGCTAGGTCACACGCCAGGCCACCAATACCACTGCCCAGACAGGACAAAAGGAGTATGTAAGAGGAAATGGGACACACACAGCCTTTTTGCTGATAGCCTCGAAGGTCAGCAGTACTCCATCTACTCCACCAGACACTAGAAACCTCTGCACATCAAATTAAGGTGATCTTTCTGTAAGGGAGATATCAAACAAAACCACAGTGTTTCTTCTAAATGACCCTCTTGCCATAGACATTTCAAGCATATGAGAGCTGCTAAAGTGCAAGGGTACTTCATATAATGACATTGGTGCATGCCAGGTGTTTGGCTCCCATATGAACTACTATGTCAGAGATGCTAGTTCTCTGAAGTAATTTCTTCTGCTGTGTGTAAGTTCCCATGGTATCTGAATGGTAATTTTAAAGACAGAGTTAAACAATTGACAGTGGCAATGTTACTGAATACACCTTTGACCAGATGAGTACCTTCACTTCCACGTAAAAAGGCACTAAAATTAAAAAGTGTCTGCTTATTGTACGGGAAATTGAACAGAAAGGAAAGATGCGAGTCTTGGAAGTGCTCTGGGGCTTACTAGAAAAGAAAAAAAGAATCCGAAAGGATATTTTTCTTGTTCTTCTCTGAGTGAAAAGCACACTTCAATGAACAGGTCACAACATACCCTGCCCTGTTTCTTTAGCTGTGCTGTGACACAAAAGAGAGTGCTTTCAAATTTAAAATTTAAAAAAAATAAAACTTGAAACATGACCTTGAGTGTCAGGTCGTAACTGTGCAGTGGGTTGACCATGGCTGGATGCCAAGTGCCCACCAAAGCTGCTCTATTGCTGCCCTCCTCAGCTGGACAGAGGAGAAAATAATCAAAAGGCTCGCTGGTTGAACCGGGAGAGATCACTCACCAGTTACCATCAAAGGCAAAGCAAACTTGCCCTGGGGCATAAACTGAATTTACTACTAATCAAAACAGAGTAGGGCAATGAGAAGTAAAACCAAACCTTAAAACTCCTTCCTCCTACCCGAACTTCTTCCCTGGCTCTACTTCACTTCCCTTTTTCTCTGCTTCCTCCTCACCAGAGGTACAGGGAGATTGGGAATGGGGGCTGAGATCTGTTCATCACATGTTGTTTCTGTTGCTCCTTCCTCCTCAGGGAGAGGACTCCTCACACTGTTCCCCTGCTCCAGCATGGGATCCCTCCCATGGGAGACAGCTCTCCATAACCTTCTCCAAAGCAACTCCTTCCCACAGGCTGCAGTTCTTCATGAACTGCTCTATCAGGAATCTCTTCCACAGGCTGCAGTTTCTTGGGAACAGATTGCTCTAGCCTGGGTCCCCCATGGGGTCACAAGTCCTGCCAGCAAAGCTGTTCCAGTATGGGCTTCCCACTGGGTCACAGCCTCCTTTGGACATCTGTGCTCCAGCACGGAGTCCTCCACAGGCTGCAGGAGGATATCTCCTACACCATGGATCTCCATGGGCTGCAGGGGGACAGGCTGACACCAGGGTCTTCATCACAGGCTGCAAGGGAATCTTCTCAGAGAAATCACCACCCCTGCAGCCCCCCTGCTTTCAAAACCTTGCCATGAAAACCCAGCACAAACCTGTCACGAAGAGCTGTCACTTACCCATCTCCCTTATCCTCTTAGCAGCCCAGCTGCTTTGAAGTCATTAGTGAGGGGCACGTTATTTGCAAAGACTGTTAACTCCTGCTACAGGTTCTGGTCTCAAATATTTATTTTAGTGAGAGGTGAGCTTGTTCCTTGCTACTTTTGTTACATTTCCTGACAGAACACAGTAAACATACCAAAAGGTGTCTTTCACAAGTATTAGACTAGGACGAGGATTGCAGATTCAGCATTTCAGTGTGTTAAGTTTCTTGTAAAGTGTGCTATTAGAACACTACAAAAAACACAGGGCAATTTTCCTGCCTTGCTTCAGTAACCATGATGACTGATAGATTATTTACATCTGTCTGTGAACAAGGAAGTAACTCTCAAGGTCTCTAACTTATTTTTTAAGCAAAATTTGAGATCTTACATGCTTACATGGTTTTGAACAAAAAACATAAACTATAGCCTTTTAACCCTTGCTTCCAACATCTGAGTTTAATACCTCTGCCATTAATAAATCCTGAAAGAAAAATGAACCAATAGTGAGGAAAATGTGTTGCCTTTTCCTTCAACAAATTCAGTGCTTCTCTTAGTGTTTTTAGGTGTTATATTATGAGAATAAAAATTGCTCTGTTTTCACTCACTACTTCTCTGGAAAGAGTTTATTTTTCAGCACCTGAACTTTAGTTCTAGTATCTCATATGTCATTACCCATTTCTGCCCAGGATACCAGCTACTTCGTTCTGCATTTTGGAAAGAAAACAATTATTAACTTCATCAGAGAGAGGGTACAAATCTTACATTATGGTAAAAATTTAAGAGACATATGGGACAAATTCCTATGGAGTTAAGTGTTCCAGAAATGACAAATTCTTATCACAATGTGGCAAAAAAAGAGTGCTCTTAGAGCCATAATTCTAGCCTACCAGTTTTATTGCTCCCTGGATGCATTACTATTTTTAGTTATCAATCCAAGTTGCTTTCTCAGGCAAAACTGCTGCTTGAAGTTTCAGCATTCTGCCAAAACAGAAAGAATGAATACCCCATTTTTCAGTTGTTTTTCTCTTTGTTTTTGAAGAGAAAGCAATACTGGATATACTCTATCTGAGTATTTTCTTGTATTTCTTAAATATAAACATTTGTTATAGTTTATGTGGTACCTCACTGCTATAGCCAGTGAATTTCAGAGCTGAGTCTGAAACTGTCAATTATTTTCAGAATTATCTAAAAGTAAAGCTGTTTTTTGCAATGAGGCAATAACATTGATGCAATAAGGCCTCACTAGGCCCCTTCCAACAAGCCATATAGCAGAGTAGCTTTAAAATGCCTGATGAGAATTTAATCTCAAGTGGAAAATTATTAGCATGTTTTCAGAAAAAAATGGGTAAGAAAGTAGGGATAAGATTCTTCAGTGACAAGACAAGAAAAATTGAAAGCTGACCATAGAAGAATTAGGTTTTTAGACCCTCTAAGTGTTGATATTTTTAACTGTCATGGACAACACCTTAGATTGTTAACATCAGCAGGCAGGAGATAGCCGTAGGTGTAAGGGGTGAACGTCCAAAACCAAGCCCCTGAGTTCTTGAGCACAGGTCTGCTATTTTGCTAGCTACAACCTGTATGGGCTTGTTGTAAAATGTAGCAACACCTGGGCTAAACAGGATTGACATGACCAAATCCTCCAATGAGGAAAAACACATGTCCTAACACGAGGCAAACCCTTCAATTTCAAGGCAGATCATGTGTTTCTACATATATAATATTTGAATGGAGATGGAGAAAAGCACGTTTTGTACCTGGAAATGGGGAAAGTTCCTTGGAAATGCACCCAAGGGATGCTTGAGGACTCAGACACTGCCACCCAAGAGCAGTAACTGCAAGCACCAGAAAAGCACAAAATCAACACTTTCTCCTCAACTCTGCAGGACTAAGAGCAATCTCCCCAGTGAGAAGGAAGTCAAGACTGAGTGAATGTGACTTTGGGAATGAGTATGTGTGTGAAATTATCAAGGAGGATAACAGTGCCAACACCACCTGTTTTTAAAACCTCAGTATCCAAACATACTATATTTTCTTCACCATGCTCATGACAGTGATACATGAAAATAAAGTAAAAATAAAACACCTAGTAAAAGTGCATTACTAGTTTATATAGACAGAAGCCTCCATAAGGCAGAAACCTACCATAAATGACTGCAAGTTTAGCCAGTCTACCAAGCTCTAAAACAAGTATTTGATGAATCACAACTCATTTTTTTCAGTATTGCTTAGAAAGACCCTCTAATATTCAAACATACCAAACAAGATCATCAAGCCTGAAAGATAAGGACAGAGAAAACAAACACTGAAGTCAAGATAGAATGCCACAGATGTGAAGAGTGAGTCTGTTATCAAGCTTTTCTTGCAATGCTTCAGAGCAGGATCAATTAAAGAAGGTGCAGAAATTTACCAAATCTTTTCTCCAGTGAAAATAATCATACACATTATGAGGCAGTGTTGAATTGTACACACATTGTTGTTCTAAGATAAAGCTGTCATTGACAGCTGCAGTCAGCATCCTGCACTGCCTCAAAGGCAAGGATCTCCTCTCCTGCAAATCTAAGAAAATTTTGCCACTGATCCCAGGGGAAGTAAAAGCAAATGCAGAGAATGAAACAAGACACAGCAAAATAAAAACATCTCCAACACAGATTTTCTTCTGCAGCCTTCATTAATTCCCAAGGTTCGCCTGCCTATCGTGTCACTGTTTTGTTTAACTGTAAGAGATGAATGAGTATCTGTAATCATTTTAAGTACCATAAAATGCTATTTGCATTTCTAAACTGACACCACACACTGATCAGAATTCTTTACATGTAGCTCAGAGGGCTTGCTAAACGCGTTTGATGTGATTGTTAGCCAGCTATGTGGGTGCTTGAAAGAACCTAGTCACCTTCAACAGTCTTAAGATCTATGCAGCCTGTGGACACTTCATCCTGTGGTTACATACTTGGCTTGCACCTCCCCATGTGGACAGACAGACTCATATGTGGCTCCTTCCAGCTGATTATAATAAAGTCCTGAGCTGTATCTGGATTTTAAGTACATTCCCATATGGAAAGGCTACGTGACTCGGCAACTACCATGATCCTAACAAACCATTATGTTTCTTCACTGCTCAGTTAGTTCAGCGTCGGACTGGCTCCTCGGTCACATAGAGTTCTGGAAAATTCAAATGCAGTATTTGTGCTGGAGTTGCAGTCAATGATGGCAGCAAGGAGACAGGAGGACAGGGTTGCTGGATAATCAAGTGTCTAACTATGACAGTAAGTTCGCCAGCAGGGAATGCCAAAGTTGTCAGTCCTTCACTGCTTTGCTTTCTAGCTGAATATCCAGCTATCCCTCAATGAAGAACTGCCATTTTCTGATTGCAAATTACTCTCAGGGCCTCTGCTTGGAGGTAGGTGCTATGTGTCTTATAGATCTAGGAAGACTTGGATATGCACTTTTAGTCTCACTAAGTGGAGTGGAATATATTTCTTTGGCCTTGGAGCTGTAGGAAAATAGCTGTAGTAATTTTGCTTAGCTCAAGAGGAGGCACAAAGAAGTTTACATACTTAAGAGTTCATAAGAATGCTCTGCATGAAATCCAGCTGAAGAATCTTCTATCACAAATGGATGGAAAAGCAGCAGAGAGGTAAACATACTGCTCTAACAACACCTAAATTTTGGGTACTGTACTATTTTTGTAGGACTTAAAAATCAGATTCTTCAATGCCCATGGCAGAAGAATTGTAATGTGGAGATTTAAATGAGCTGGCAGTGAGACAATAAAGCCAAATAAACAGCTTGGTAGACTAGTTCAACATTTACAGCTTCATAAACTTGTGATCACCCTTCAGCTGGTGCCATTTCAGGCATGAAACGCACCAGTATCACTGAGACTCTTTTGAAGTATTTTAAGCAAAGGACTATATGTTCAAAACAGTGTCAGAGCAACAAAGACACTATATCGCTTCTAGGAATTGCCCCATAATCTTTTGAACAGGAAATTCTGGTAACAGTTTGCTTTTTTCTAGAAGTAGGAGCTTTGAAATCAGTGACAGAGACATATAGAGGGTAGCAGAAAAGCCATTCCCAGTTAGCTGCTGGAGTTTTAATACAGAATGCTATGTCATGCACCTAAAAGGGAGGAGTGACCAGCACTCTATGTGTGGAAGTGTTTTCCACCTGAAAATCAAAGTGACAGTGTGTCTTATCCACAGTGTAAGCCTGTCCTAGTTTTAAGGTTCCATGCTTTGGTTTTTACTCTTATAATGCCTTGTGCATTATAAACTTAAACACATTTAAATGTATGGACAACTTACAAATATGCAGTCAGACAGTACAGAATTTGACTCTTCCAAATCCTCATCCTTTCAGTTACAAAACCATCTGTGGTTACTTCCCAGCTCAGACTTCAGAGAGCTGGAGTATGAGAGTGATTGCTGGGATGCCTGCAATGCCCTTCGTCTGCTTCAAAGAGCCAGATAACAAGAAAGGATCAGATAGGGACATCAGCATAATGGCGAATGTGAGTGGGACAACCAAAACTGTCTCAGGGGGCACAAAACTGATAATGCTAAAGATAACTATCAGAGAGTAAAACAGTAATCAGGCAACTAACAGAGACTTTGGAAAAAAAAGGAGTTACCCTTAAAAGCAGCATAAAAGCAGCAGAAACATCTGCAGTGGTAAAGATGGCAGAGCCAGGGCAGCCCTGGGACACCCTGACAGCTGCTGGTGCTGACAGAGCAGTCTCGCTGCAGTTCATTGCTGGGCACTTCTCTGTGAAGGACCACAGCTGAGGGAACCCTCGTTGGCGTGTTTCCATGGGACCTTGCAGGGGGCTTCTTCAGAGGCATGTGGGTATGACCTGCCGGATTGGAACTGGTGCACGTACAGTTTGGGCACCCTGTCACACACAGTGATACTCAGGAGAGGGGACATGAGCTTGTGACCTTCGTGTAACACCATCCACTTAACCGCGGGGAGGTAGCGTACCTGGATGTCTTTGTAACTTTGCGGGAATATAGATGGGCCTATAAAAATTTGTAAGTGGCTATCAGTGTTTCAAAAGCATTTAGTATCAGTTTATTTATGATATTGCTGACACTGAGCCTGAACATATCGTTCACTGTTAATTAGTTTCAGGTTAGTAAATATAATGGAACACTTAAATCCTGCTTTGACAATGGGGATTTGAATATTTCTACAGTTTTAGAGCAGTGGGTGACCATAAAAATCCAGCAAGCTATGCTTAAAAGAGCACTGTGAAACACATGAAACACCAAAATGATTCTTGTAGTAAGGATGAGGCTCATCTGCTTTAGCAGGTTTTCACAACTTCTATGTAGACATCAGCCTTCTGCCAAGCCCTCCAAATCCCCTATAGTTCCTCATTGTAATCCTCCTTTGTAGCAATGAACAAGAAACCTAAGCCATATTTTCATGGCTGATCAGGTTGGTGAAAAATGTGTCAAAAGCAGTTGTGATCCCATCTGATCCCACCTCCTTATTTGCAAGCCTTGTTTGCTATGTTTTGAATCAAGCTGCACCCTAGGGTTCATTACTCCAAGAGTGTGGTCATCTTGTGTGAAGCACATATATGCTACTAAAGCTTATCATGTCAGCTTTGTACATTGCTTTAATGTGTTGTGATACTAAGGATATATAGATGAAGCCAAGGTAACAAGTGAAAAGCAAATAGATTCTTATTGCAAAACTACTGAAAAGCAGATGTGTAACAGTTGGTGATTTAATCAAGTTGACTGACTACAGAATATTGCAATCACAGAGAATTCAGCAGAAGACAGGCCTGGTTTTGTTGACAGTTGTGACCTGGCTGCTTTCAAGTTTGGCACAGACCTTGAAAGAGCCCTGAGGAAACCTGCTTGTCCTTTGATCAAAACTTTTAATTTACATGAAGTCTTATGGAAACTGCTTCTGATTATGGAGCAATGTACCAAGCAGACCTGGTAAGGCTGGACCAAAGCAGCAGTGATATCAGAACTACACTGCTGCTTTCCCTCAGCACAGACCTTGACTTTAGAAAGCCCCTACCTTTTTCTCTGGAAATGGTTTCACCAAACCTCTGAGTACTGGCCACAGGTACTACATGAGAAAACTTGTTACCCATGTTACGCTTGTTACCCAGCCACTTACTAACCAGCTTCTGCTGATTCTGCAGTAAGTCTCTCACCCATTCCAAAGATAAAACAGAACCAGGATCTTGCCATGCTTTTTAAGAGTGTACGTTAATATATCTTGGGAGAATATGATAGCAATTTTGTAATACATTACATACTTCCTTCAGAAACAATAAGCATGGTATAGTAACACCTCTGACAGCAAGAAGGCACATGCCTTTGAAATCAGTGCCCTCTTTTCAAGTAGAAATGACATTGGAAATAATGAAGTAGAAAATCAATGTTTTAAAAAAACGTGTAATTTAATATTCTGTTAAAAGTGGAAAAATAAAGACCTTCAAGTACAGAAATGCCATGTCTCAAAAAGTTTTTACGCTGGAGCTTGTAAAGATGCTGTGGATCTATTAAAATAGCTGGGTAAGGTACTACAAAATATGTGATTTTAGATCCAAAACATGAACAAACTAAAGTCTCCATTTTCAGTTCTAGTATGAAAATCTTTGGACTTAAAAAAAAAAAAAAATTATCTTTTTCTGACTTTCCTGATTTCCCTTCTTCAATATATAAAAGTACTTGTATATGAACAAACAGTATAGAAGTGTCCATCAAACGTCACACTCCCTGGCTAACCCTCTTCAGTCATTCCTGACTGTGAAGGGAATGCAATTCTTTAGCACAGTCTGCTTGGTGATGGCAAGTACCTGGGCTGTTTTGCTACCCAAAGTTCAAGAGTGCCTTTTATGGCAACTGGAAGGTCCATGAGAGTACCTTACACTCCATCGCTTATTGGCAGATAAAAGCTAATGTAATCATAGAGAAGATTTTAAAACATTTCTAAATCTGACTATCTTAATCAAGCATAGTACTGGGCCATTTTTATTAGCCTCTGAGAAAAGGACAAGATTTCCTCTGCTTAAAACTCCTTGCTGCTGGCCAGTGCTTGCTAATTGCCAGTAGCAAGCACTTCCATGGCAAACTGCAGGGGCTATCTATCACTTCTAAAAACAGTATCTTTCCACAGATTTTCATCAATACATCTCAGAGCCTTCCCCAATAAGAGAAGTAAAACTCAACAAAAGAAGTGAAAATGAGGTTCATGTAATGGTCCTAACAAGCAGTACTGCTATAGTTTCTACTGCCTTTTTCATTAGTAACATGTATTGAAGAAGCCTTCTGTTGAAGTTGTTTTTTCAGCATCTTTCAGGCTTGAAAATTGCCCAAAATATACATCTCCCATTTTAAAATATGATCTTGGGTTATGACCAATTTTGTTTCATTGTTAGAAGATCAATATGACATAATGATATATGCTTGCTTTTTTACAACACTGTTCCCAGAGTAAGGTTTGCCTGCCTACCTGCCCAAACCAAACAGAAATTGGTTTTCAGGCAGGTAAGACTGATCTGTGATGCAGCTTGATTGTATCATCACACAAACATTAATACAAACAGAAGAAGGGGAGTGGGAACACTCACCGGGAGTTGGGAAGAGGTCAGACTAGAGGAGACCAGCTGTTTTCAAAAGCACAGGAAATTGCTTAATGGAAATTTAACTTAGCTTAGCTCTTACTGCTACCAGAAACTTGGTTTTACAAAGTACATCATATATATATATATATGTATATCTATCTATATATATATCACACACAGGATATTATCTGCTATTTATTGAAAGTGACATGTCTATTTCCACTTGCCAGCTAAACTCTACATGGGTGATTGTATATTTTCTTTAACATCATTTATTATCTTGTTGAGACAGCACACTTCATCAGTGGTGTTCAAGTAAAACAACACAGCTGGGTATATCTTGATGGTGGATTCTCCTTTAGTTTTGTAATTTATTTATTTCTAACTGATGATGCAGCAATATAGTGTGGACTCCACATTCGTAACACTTTGCCAAGTCAAAGCTACCCTGGTGCTTGTTATAGCAGATCGTGTCTTGCTGTGTTTTTGGAAGCAGCTCTGGAATCAAGTAAACATTTAGAGCTCACATAATCACTGCTCCATCATAAATAAAACAGCACCACCTTTGGATTTTTCTTATTTTAAGTATTTCTAATCAATGCTAGGCATCTTTTAAGACACTGAATGTGGTTTTCCATTTTTCAAGTTGTGACAATTGAAGAGGAACTCTCAAGGTGATTTCAGGAGCCAAACAAGAGTTAATTATCTTTACTGCCTAAATCCACAATCTGTCTATCCAACCTGTAAAGAACTGAACTGCTGTTGTGTAAAACTTAGGGGCATGTATCCAGACAGAGGAAGCCCAATGTTCCCTGAGCTCCAAACACAGCTATTTGCTGAAAGATCTTTTGTCACATATATTCTTCATTCCACCATCCATCTACATAGATCTTCCATAGTAATTTTACCAGTCAGGTGGGCTTGAAGAGATACAACAGTTTTCTTCAGGGGATCGAATTACCCTTTCCATGTGTATAAGGTTCACGAAAAAAAAAAAAGGATAAAATACCTCAGCACTTCAAAATTCTGGATCTACAACTTTCACTTTGAAAATTGTTAACTTCCACCAAGTGAGTCTAGAATTGCAAGCTGCTTTCTGTCACAGTAATTAATGGGTCCCTACGTTGTAAAGTGCATTTAGTGATTGCACGAGAACAAACAGCACAGAGAGGCTGTGGAGTCTGTGTGATAGACTGAAATGTTGTTAATGTCTTAACCATTGTAAAAAATCACAGAAAGACTTTTTGTCAAACTGTAAGGAAGCAACTGCTCATCTGCAATAACCGAACTACCCCCTCCCCGCTCCCGCAGTATGCCTCCTGACTGGAATTTGGACCGTGACTGGGACTTGAGATAGGACTACTGTCTAATTATCTCAGGTCTAAGGAGAAGTAAACAAAGCTCAGCAGGTGGAGGAAGAGAAGAGGTTTGGGCTTGTGATGGTAAAATCTCTCCACATAAAACAGAAGTAAAACCCCCCTCCATAAAGAACACATATACGTGGAACATTCACATGAGAGGCAGCTGAGA
>VZRE01001478.1:8182-26449 GCA_013396775.1 Cephalopterus ornatus
CGGCTCTGTCCCCGCGGCTCTGTCCCCGCGGCTCTGTCCCCGCAGCAGTGACCGCTCGCACACCCGCCCGCGGGGCTGTGCCGTCACCCCGCCACCCCTCGGAACACAGGGAACACAAGCTTATTTAAAAATAAGGGGTCATAACATTCTTAAGAGGTGGGCGAAGAGGCTGGTACTTACATGTTTTTATATTGAAGGGGCAAAGGAAAACAGTCACATCGGTGAAGAATGGTGGCAGCTCTATTATCCGTGACTCACAAGCTGTGCTCTACGATTACTGCAGCTCCGTCGTGTTAAACACTGCACATTTCCCATATCACACCTATTAGAGTTCACAGATACTAACTGACAGTGTAATCCTGCTCTGGTAACCCTTTATCTACCACTCAACCATTAGAGCACCCCACTGTTCAGCCCTGGCTTGTTAATTGTAAGAAACACTGCAGAACTGCAGAGACCCTGGGAACGTGAGCATCTGTCCTCCATGAATTCTTATTTATAATTATTAACCTGCAATTCCACATCATAAATATCAACCATCAGCTGTGCAAGCTGAGCAAGGAGAGTGGTAAGAGAAGGGCTTGACTTCTGGAAAACACTCCAGCAACTTCTCCTCAGATCATTTTCAATACTTAAAAAAAAAAAAAAAGTTCCATTAATTTTAAATCAGAGTAATCTGGGCAGTCCAGATTGCAAAACCGAGAAAAAGATCTAGTTGAGCAAAGAATGGTTTTCATTTCAGTGATCCCGGTCATGCTTGAAGGGAATGAGGAAAAAACAACATAACTGCACCCTCTTCTCTTCACCAATGCCTTTTTTCCCTATTAGCTCAATATGGGGAGCGAGATGTGATAAAGGGAACAGTGCAGTTCAACTTCGAATTCTGAAGCTAGGAAAGCTGCAAGACAGGTCTTTCAGAATACAAATACTTAAATATTATATTTCAGAATGTATACTTAAAGCACCTATTTCAAGCATCTCCAATAACCAGTTGGTGAACCAAGTCCTCTAGAGAATGACCTGCATTCACAAGGACTGAGTAAAAATTTTCACTGAGAGCTTTGTAAGACTTTGAAGTTACAAAAGGCACACCAGCTGTTATCCCTGTCCTCTGCTCCTCACATGAGGCTTCTCTGAGGGAGACTGGAATGACTTGAGAATTAACGTCATCTCCAGAAACAACAGCTTTTGAGAAGACATGAATAAAAATTCTCCATTTCAACATCCCAGAAGCTCAAAGACTTCAATCTGCTGCAACATTAAATCCTTACAGGTCCCTTTCCATTCCTTTCCAACATAACATGGCTCTGCCATCCTACACAGAACGTCAAGAACATTCAATCCAGAGTCTACTCACATCAGTTTTTAATTACACTTTCTCCAAAATCCCTTTGCCACTTCTGAACACTTACCCTGTTGCGGAAATCATTTTACTTAATGTCACATCCATTGAGAGTCCACTGGCCCAAACCTTCTCTCAGTTGTCCGCAGCAGTAAGAGGAGACAGGCAACGACTTACTGCTATACATTTATATATAAACTAACGAGACCTCCAAGGCAAAGGGAAATTAGTGACTCATGAAATTACCTTTTCTTAACAGTGCTCACTGAATTCTAGCAACAGGAGTCTTACTTTTAGAAGGAAGTGCCACTGAAAGATGAATTCTCTGCAATACTCTATCTTATCACAAAGTTTATTCAAGTTTTGAAATAATCTTTATTAAAGTACGACATTCCAACTTTTCATGTTTTTAATTATTAAAATATATTACATTATATTATAGATTTCAAAAAAAGGTAAGTTTGACAAGACATTACTCATAACTTTGGGACCACTTTGCTTTTTGTAAACATCCACCTCACCATGATGAGCTACAAGAAGTCAGAGGGGGATAATTCTTTAGTACACCTCTTTCTCAGGCTGCGTATCTTTAGGGACAGAAGAGCTGTTGTGCTGTGTATCCACTCACAACAACTTATACCGGAGAAACAAACCATTTGGGAAGCTCATACACATCTCTAAAAAAATCAGACTCCTGCAGCATGAAACTGTGGATCACTTGGCCACCAGGAAACACAACAACAATCCCATCGTTTGGTAAATATGGCACTGGCTCCTCCACACTGCACTATGCACACAGAGAGGAACAGGGCAGAGAGAACTACAGCCCCTCCACTCAGAATAAACCTTTCTTCAAATAGGAAAACGTGGAAATGAGATCATCAGAATGCTTACTGTTTAGCTTAGGACCCACAGAGACGCAGTAAAAATCAGGTTTGCCTGTACATACACCCCACACTGCCACAGGATCAGAAGGCTGCAAGGGCCCAGTTGACTGACTTGACTTTACATTAATCTGGGTCAACATGGAAACTGAAGCAGGAAATAAGACAGCCCCAAAGAAACTGTTAGCATTTGTGCTCTGCCTTCAGAGCAAGATTCAAACCTGATGGAATGGATGCAAGGCACCTCGACATTGGTATTGCCTCTTATACAAGTCCACTCTGTTTATTAATCTCCTCAAAACTACTGTAACAAAAGAACTTAGACCTCGAGAGGGACATCTCCAAACTGCAGACTTAACCTTCCAGAGACGTGGGCAATCTGCCCTCACCTGACATCAGGATGCTCCCAGAGTCTATACAGGTATCACCAGACACAGCAGATTAATTGTTAATTGCTAAGTCTTGAGCCCAGAACTTTCTCTCAGCTGCTATTTAGCAGTGTCAGGCAGTAATCTGATTGAACACAACCAGATTTTTCCCTAATAACGTAACCGAGTAACACTAACTTCAAATATAATTGAGAAGTGATATTTTTTGGCAAAGACAAAATTGTGAGCACAATAAACACCAAAAGCAAAGATTTAATGTATTTGCTAGAATATTATATTGCTCAACTCCTGAATGAATTTATTTGCAGTCTGGATGTCCTGAAACAGAACTTAAATTCACAACTTCTGCTGAGAAAGGTCTGGTACCTTCCTACTCATTCAAACAGTTCAGCGGCTGTTGTGGCTCAGGCTTGAACCCTCTGGCCAAGAGCCTGATGTTGCCAGAACTGCAGTTCTGCACCCTGGACAGGGCACTGAAAGACTCTCAAGCTGAGGCTCTCTCCAGAGAGGGAAAGGACTCAGCCTCTATTAGGTGTGTGAACAAAAAGAAGGGTCTCTGCACTCCTGAAAGACTTCATGTGATTGTTAATAACCAAACAAATTTCTGCAACAGTGAAGAAATGCACTTGACCATTTACAGCAAAACAGATATGGCCTTGTTTACCTGCAAATGAACTCCTTCAGCAGGTACACACAATATATTGCTCAGTCATAAAAATATATATTATCTCTTTCCTTTAACATTTAGGTACATAAATATTTTACTGAAGAACATGCATCATTTAGATAAACAATTGCAAGAACATCCTCTGAAAAACATAGGGTTCTTTGACATTTAGCAGTATAAAACGAGTACATAAACAGCTATTAGAGTCAAGACAAACCAATACAGCAGGAAGCAGTTCTTGTGCTAGTCCGAAGCACCTTTTGCAACAGGTTATATGATACATACACACAGAGAACACATTGGAAATGGAAACAGCATTATCCCATCTGCATATTCTTCAGTCTTGTTTGCACTCCAAACTTACTGCTCACTTTTCTGCTCTTATTTTCCATTCAGCTCTTGGTCAACTCTGGTCAGCAAAGAAAACACTAAAATTAAGACTATGTTAACATAGTTTGGCAGCTCAAATATTAAAAAAAAAAAAAACTATTAGTCTTCAAAGGAAAACACAAAGCTTTCACATGGGAAAAGTTTTAGTAATTAAATATTAAATTAAGGGGGTTTTTTAATGCAGTCACAACACTGTTGGGTTTTTCTAAAATATCCTGTGTTCCTACCTCCCCCTAGAAATTAATTAATTAAAAGAAATTGTTAGGAAACCATTTAAATAACTACAGCACTTGAGAGGAGACATTTAAAAAGTTCAAGTGAAGTTTGACTACAGAAGAAAAAAGCAGGTCCTGTGCTTTTATTAGAAAATGCAAACAGGAATACAAGCTTACAGGCAATACAATAATAGTGGTGAGCACTACCACTTTGGGGGATTCATATGCTGCAGAATAAGCCCTGAGTTACCTTCAGAGTTATAGTAATGAAGCCAAGAAGGTAACAGGACTAGTTGAACCAACAAAAGTGAAGAGGCTCCTTATCCGCAGTATTTTTTCTACTAGGTTCTAAGACATTTGAAGTTACCCAGGAAAAATTCCCCACCATCCTGATAAAAGTGGTTTTTACTTGGTGTCTTACTTTTTAACATCTGTCCTGGGACTAGCAAACAAAAATGCTGCTTTGCAGGAAGCAGTGGATGACTGACAGCCCTGCACAAAACATTCTTTTCCTCTTTGCAGTAAGAACAAGCTACAGTCTTAATCCAATCTTCTATAACATAAGCTGTGCGCGGAGGTAAATTCATTTTAAAACCAACAGCAGTTCCAAAGTGAGGGAGACAAAGAGTTTGCCCTCTAACAACTTGTCTTACCCGTCTCTCAAACTATCACCAGCCAGTTCTCCAAAATGACACAAACAATGGCAGCTCCTTTAGGCCATGAAGCCATAAAACAGCTCCCGTGCCACTATTATATAGTAAATAATGCTACAGCTGCTTTCAACCTGAGTAAAGACTCGGGATCAAATTCTGCCTGTGATCTCTTCACTACATCTATTTTTCACTGAGGAACACCCTCCTTTTTACAAAAGTGCAAGTGAAGGTATCGATAGGGACACTAAAAAGTGCTTGTTGCACTGAGATTTTTAAAAGTTTCTGCATTGCTGTTTGAATGTCTCTGGGTTGCATCCTGAATACATTGGGCCTTGCAACAGAGTCGGGCCAAATTATGCACACTGGGGAAATAAAAATCAAGCAGAACTATTGTTTGACATTTACCAAAAGGGCTTCTTAAATTTGACAGGCTTAGTACTACTTCAGGTCACACACTGCAAAATTATCACTTCATTGGAATAATTCCTAAAGAATGTCCAACACATCGCTAGATTTACATGCTAGCTTTCAGAAAGAATTTAAATTCCTTTTACTTTAATCGCTCAGTATTCCTCTAACCGATTTAGACAATAAGCTTCCCTTAACAGTTATGCAAACACAGAAAAAGTAATTAAAAAAGAAAAAGTTAGTAGCAAAATCTTTCAGTACAATTGTTAGTGGGTGAAAAAATAACATATCCATCCAAAAAATGTCATCAGCAGCTGGAATAGCTTGAATAGTTAGCAGGAGACTGAAAATTAACAGAATGGAAATTCAATGTTTATTAGCAAGGAACATAGGCACTGCAAATACAAACAGCACTAAAAGACCTATTTCGATTGCAACTGTGCAAGTTAATAACTAAAAAGGTAGTGAATACCAAGAATACAAGATTCAATATTAGAACTTCTTACAGAGTTGCATCTCTGCTAATGCACAGACAGCTTAGCACCTAAATACAGCTCATCTTCAGGTATCAATTCTCCTTAGAAACAGGGAAATTGGATTTAGTAGATTCATACAGAAGCACTGCTTCTGCCTCTTGAAGCCTCAGTTGAGAACACATGTATCCCCTTAGAAGCGAGCATTTCACAAAACAGTGCAATAGGAACTATTTCCAAATCTCTGTCTGAACCCCCAGGGTGAGTTTCTTTAGATGATTTACTGCCTGCAAGTACAGGAGAGTTCCCTTCACACATAAAAACTTGGGCACTAGTGCGTGTTTATATTTACAAATGCTTATTCCTTTATGCAAGCCAATCAACTGGGAGTTAGTTGC
Source organism: Cephalopterus ornatus (assembly GCA_013396775.1). Taxonomy (NCBI): domain Eukaryota; kingdom Metazoa; phylum Chordata; class Aves; order Passeriformes; family Cotingidae; genus Cephalopterus; species Cephalopterus ornatus. The sequence goes on from VZRE01001478.1 coordinate 14,002, forward strand.
AGTGCAAATTGTCTTATCTAGATGCAACCCTCATCAAAATATGAATATACCTTTTCTGTTTCTTTCTAAACTTTTCTTCTTCATACCTTGGTGAGGAAAAGTTTTATTTCAGTAAATATAACACATGAAGGCCAAAATCAACAGAAGCTGCAAACTTGCATTAGTGTCAATACAGTTTGTAGAAACTTAGCAAGTGTTGAAACTGATATAATTATTAAAAAATACTTAGTAGTTCCAGCATTTATAAGCATTAAACAAGAAGCATTTAATTCTTATGACATAACAAATGAGTTCAATGAGACCTCTTGCATGGTATCAACATTCATCGCTACAATTTAAAGTTTGTATTCGTAAGTTTGAAGCCAGATATAATCCTCCAAATCTGACAATTAACTCGCTAAGTTAACCAAGTTCAGCTTCTGCAGAACAGTTAAAGGTTCATCAATACAGAAAGGAGTCTTTCAAGAGTTGGAATGACAGTCTGAATATTCATAACCCATCCTTAAAAACACCCAGTAAAACAAATTCTAGAGAGAGCACAAGGCTACTTTAGCATCCTTTCATCCCCACCTCAGGAAAACAGTTCTCTCTGGTTTCGAGTTCAGCCGTGGAACTGATCCAGCTGAATGTTTCCTGCAATGCCCAGCTACTTGTGGGAGTACAAGGATTTGTCCAACAGGGCTGTGCCCCTCTGCCTGCACACACTAGGCCACATGCTCCCAGTTTGTGATCACCTCTTACGGTGCAGAATGTGCCACAGCTTTTGTAAGTTATACCCTCTAACAGGCTGATCAGTTTAGCATCTGGTTTAAGACCCAAGTTTATGGTTTCTCCTCTATTACTGCACCACAAATGCTACTGACAAAATTATCATCAGCATTTTTGAGAGAAGAATTGTGCTGATGTTAAAATGGATATTTATATCTGGAGGGAAGGGGAAAAAATTACATTGATGCTGCCCTCACTTATTTATCAAGGTTGTTTAGAACTGTAATGGGTAGGGATTCAGCACTTTCCCACCACTGCTCTTCTTTTAAATGAAAGCCCTACCCAAGTGGTATTTTAGCACTTAACTTGTTCCACTGAAGAGCACTGAAGGTATTATAAATAACTTGAGTACCAACATGGCCAGAATTTCTCACTCTCAAGCCAGTTTAGCATATATATGAAGGGCAAAACAACTGCCTTGTCTCCAGAAGATTTAATTTGCACGTCAGAACTCAGCGATCGCACAAAGCCCCATCTGTGGAAGTCACTCTACAGGAACATTTTGCCTCCATCTCCTCCACCCCCAGCTGCAGAGAGCTCTGAGGTCAGACGTGGCCCCTCTGAGCTGAAGTTACCAAGTGCCAAGCGTTACAGTCAACCCAAACACTGCTTCCAACACGCACCACCTCTAGAACAGGGACAAGGAGAACACGGAGAAGAATAAAACCTACTGTTTTATGCACTCTGGGATGCCAACGTACTCCATGGGGATGAGCTCAGCTAGTTCTGCCAGGGTAAAGACATACCTAATTTTTTGGCTGAATTTTGAGCTGTGGAAGAACAAATGCAGGGTTACAGTTACAACTTAAACATTTTCAACTGGGTCAGTATTAAAACAGTTATTGAAGTTCAAAGTAAACAGCTGTCAGGATTACTTAAAACAGAAAAAGCTTCCAGAGTATTACCTAATAAAAGGTTTTGTGATGGCCAGGAGTGTTCTGATGAACCAAGAAGGATGAACTATAATCAGTGATTTCAGATTTTTCCTTAACCTGAAGAATTTAGACAATGAAAGTAATTACTATAAGAAAAAAGCAGCTTGACAACAAGGGGTTTTTGAATACATAACAAGTGTGTTTTTGCAAGCCCACCTATCACATAAACCTAGAATTTTAACATTCCATTATTAGAAACCAACATCTGCCAGAAGAAAAAAAACTATAAAAATTTAAGACACAGTATCAATTTAATGACAGTGACAAGGAAATAACACTCCAAGGAGAAGTTTCTTTGAACCTTTTTACACAACTAATGATGAAGTGGTTCACACATTATTAACCTTATATTAATACATAAAGTTTTAAGGATATTCTACAAGATAGCAATATTTAATATTCTAAAACTACTGTTTTCACTAAAAAAACCCCTCAACCCTACAAGTAACAACAACAATGAAACAAACACGCATTAAAAAAACCACACACACACAAAAAACCCCAAACACCACACAGCATCCCCAGGCGTGTCTGGAGCATTATCCCACAGTGTCCACCTTAGGAAGGGGTTTTCAATAGACCAAGCCATTTCCTTAATCAAATCTTAACCAAAGGGAGCAGACAGCATATTAAATAGCAGTTTATCCTAAATATGTCTATGACTGAGCATGTGAATATTGTAAGAAAACACTGCAGAGCTTCTCACCTTCTGTCAATCTGCTGGTAACACTTCCTGAGCCAGCCTAAACTGGGCATTTTCCTCCGTGTGGTTGCACCGTTCAGGTAAACTATCATATAGTTCTCCGCTACCAGCAGCTCTAAAGTGCCAATTACATACCTGCAGAGACAGAAAACACTTTAGTGTCCACAGCTTGCACTTGAAAGTAATTCCTAATAATTCCTATGCTCAAATATATTAGAAATAATGAAAAAACAGAGTTGGCAACAATGCTGAACAACACCTAATCCCTTTCTTTCCTTCCCCAGGAAGCAGATGTAGTTGCTTTTCTATTTGCTACCTTTCCCTCATCTGAAACATAAAAAGCTTTATTAAAAAGAGAGAGAAGTAACTGTCCTTATATTAGAGTGCTAAGTTTCACACTGTGGAATTAAGACAGCTTGCAGAGGCAGAGGATGACTCACTTAAATAGATTGTCCATCAGGTATCTGTAGTTAGGCTGGCTGCTTTCAGGCATGAAGCAAACAGCAAACACAACAATGGCATTTAAGCCATCACCATAATAACCTAAAACCAAAGAAAAAAGCAGCAGTAGTGACAAAGGTGACTACTGTTGACTACATTTACACAAAGTCAAGCAGATTCAGTAAGCTTTTTTCATTATTTAACTCAAAGAGATTTACAAACATCTACATGGACAGATTCTTACAGTTACAGAAAACCTCAAGATTTCAAGTTTGTCTACTTCTAAAGCAATAGCAGAAGTCAATCAAATGCTGTACCTACAACCGACATCTCAGCATATTTAATCTTATTTAAAGTTAAGTCAACTTTTCTTCCAACCTAAACTTCACAGACTGTTGGGAAGTCATGAATTGATTTAGGCCTTAGTAGATCTACAGTTAGTGCCTTCAACACACTTAAAACAAAAAAACCTATGATAGCAGTGACACTATAGAACAGATTAAATACGTCTTATTACATATGTGCACTTTTGTACATGTGAGCATATTCTGGAACTTTATTTTAATAGAGAAAAAATTATTAAATCAACAGTATCTTAACACTACAAAAAATGAACCATGACAAGCCTTCATGCCCAAAGCTCTCCCTGTGCCACCCCAACTCAGCTTACAGAAGCAGTCGCTCAGCAGTTCCCCTCCCCACGTGGCCAATCCTTACCCCCATGACTGATAACTTTTTTATAGGGTTCAATTGCCTTCATGTCCACCCTGTGGTCCTGCTCTCCGATCCTGAACATGCGCCAGCGCCGCCCATCATCCTTCTCCTCTGCCTCAGCGTACTCGGTAAGGGAGCCCTTCCTAATCACATCAGTAGTTTTTGGTTTTGGAAGGTCATCTGCCAAAGGTAAAACATGTTCAAGATCCATTATGAACACTCTCACAGTGACAAGTGAGAGGTTAACCACTTTGCTGTCTGATCTATTTTGGTATTCTTCAGCCAGCCACACAGACCAGCTGGTGACAGGGATATTTTATCAACATACTCATGTTGGCAGTAATTTTCTGTGTTAAAAGTATGTGAAAAATTAGGAAGCCTAATTAATTGTAAGCTTTCAGAACACAGACCTCAGTGAATGTCACCAAAACAGACAAAGTGGTTAACTCCAACGAGAATTACAGAGGTTGCTTGATCACAGATTTACATACAAGCATGATTAAAAACATTGATGGTACCTTGCAAGCAGACATGCAGGCAAATCTATTAGAAATTAAATCTAATTCACATGTGTGTAATCAATATATATGAAATTTATGTGACAGCAATCTGTAAGACAATTTGCACCAATTCAATGATGATTCTTGACTTTGTTGCACAGACCTTACCCAAAGCGAGAAAAACCTACGGCAAGTTAGTTGTCTGTTCCCAAGACAAAGCTGTTAATTGAAACTATCCTTCCAGGAAAATGAAGGCAGCAGCATTAAAGGAAGAAAAGACAGAAACCCTTTTCAGCCACTTTTAAAAACAAGACACAAACATCTGGAACAGTTCCTTCACATCATAGCAAAACTACCCCTAAATACCAATTCTTATTAAAACAATGAAACTCCTTTTACACAGGTAAATACACCCTCTCTGTTAGGAAAACTTCACCTGCAACATGTCTTTAGCTATTTCAAAAAACAAAAACTCCCCATTAATCTAAAGAGTGTTTCTTTCTCCACAGGTAGTGTTTCAAACATAACAGTGAGAAGAGAACTTCCTGTTTAGTCAGGAATTAACATTATTTTATTTTCAGAATAACTGAGTTTACATGTTTACTTATTAGAGACATTTTTAAGCCATGAAGTTTACAGATGTTAGAGACTTCAACACACTGACCAACACAACAGTTCTTAGTTTACATAAAAGGCCCTTAAAACATAAACTCCAAGTTTAAACTTTGTTCTTCGACTCCTACACAGAACGCCTGCCTCAAATAAAATCTGTTAGAATCTCCAAGTTTTGCCTATAAGATAAAGCATCTATTAATTTCTTAAAATTAAGATCATTACTACTGGGGCTATAGCTAAGTTAACGTCCTATCAAGTAACTTCAGAATTCCTTAATAAAAAATTGAGGCTCTTCTGCTGCTTCCAGGCCATGTGGAAAGCAAGCAAACCCTAAGGCTACTTTTGCCATTCTTACCACAGGAAGATATGAGACAGGTGTTACTCAGTGTTTTTAAAAATACCACTCAGTGCTCCTTAAATTGCAGATCATCAGTTCCTGAGCGGCCAATCCCTATCCCTCTGGATGTTCCCTCCACTCAAACTCACCTCTAACACATGGAAAACACCTTTGAGACTTCTTTCAACAGAGTGGCTTTTAAAAACATACTGCAACAGAGAGGGTTTTCCATAACTTCAAGTCTCATAGATGCATATACAGATGATGTACAGATGTATATATAGATGGTATTCAGCTAAGTTTACCTGGAGTTACAGCTATTATTATGTTGCTTGTTTACTAATCAGATGAGGCCTTTTGCTCTTTAAAAATTAACTGCACCTATTTCCAGTTTCTAATCTAATCACTCCCTTTACATTTTTCCTCTTGTAACATCGAGTCATAGTTTTACTTGAGAAACTGCTGACCTGCACATAAGAAAGTAGAAATATTTTAGAGCATGTGAGCAAAGGACCAAAATACTTACCTTCCCATTCAAATTCATTACTGTTTTCTGAAGGAGTATCTAAATCATCCAAATCAATCTCTCCACTCTCTTCCAGGTCATCAGACAAACCCTCGCTGGGATCCAAATTTAAGCTGATATCTGGAGGCACTAGTCTCTTTCTCACTTTGGTTCCATTAACCTCTGTATCTAAAAAAAGGAAATTATTTATTCCCAAAGCCAAATGAGTTCAGACAAGCAAATTAATAACACAGCACTGTCCTCTTTCATAAGACATTGTATGCTAATGCCAATAATTCAAACAAGGTATCTGTGGATTAAGACTTTAATATGAGATGAAAAGAACAGGAGGTAAAAGATCTCAAGTCACAGGACCATAAGTTTACCCAGTTGTGGCAGATATTATACTAAATAAATCCTGCAAATAATACAATAGATTCAAAGTACCTACCCTTGTTTTTGTTAGGCATCAGTAACATCATAACCACCTTTGATGAAATAAAAAATAATATACAAGTTGAAAAAAAAACCTGAGAGACAACAGTGAGGACAGAAAATGAAAGAACCTGTTTGTGAATACACAGAATGCTTTCAGGCACAAGGCAAATGCTGATGTGATTTAGACAGCACCTGAAAGCAGGGAATACATCCAATTACTGATCCTGCACTAGACATGCCACAAGTACCACACACAGACAAAATAAAAAAAAATTTAAAATGTAAAAAAATGCCATTTATATTATTTCCTCTCTGACCATTGAGACAGGCAATGCTTATAAATGGCCACAAAAGCCTGAAATTGGGAGCAAACCCAAGGTAGGCCCCAACTGCTGCAGAGAAGTCAAGTAATGAACAAAGATTTTAAGACAGATCAGGAAGTGAGTGCAATAATTCCTTGCTGTCCAGCACTACCTGGATAGCTCTGTTCACAGGAACACAGAGACTCTTGTATTTTTGTTCCAAAACCCTTTTCTTTCTAGACAAGACATTTATAATACCCTTCACATACAAAATTGTCATTTACAATGCTGTTTCCTCAAGCCCGGCTCAAAAAAAGAAAGAAAAGCCCAACCCCAAGAAACCAACCCAAGAAACCCCACACATCAAAAAACACCCTGAAGCAAAATGGAGCTTTAGAACAGCAGCTAAGTAGGAAGCAGCTTGACTGGAGTGCAATGTTCTTACCAGCCTGGCTTTCTGTTCCAGCTGCAGCCAATGTTTCAGACTCAACAGGATCATCCTCTGGCAGGGGCCTGGGACACAAAGGAGAAATTATTGTTACAAAACTTCTTTTACATTTTTTTTAATGCCAAATATTTATACTTACACACCGCTAAAAAAACCACTGTGGGATAGTACTGAACTAAATTTACTTCTAGCCCAAGTTGAAGTTCTCAGTAAACAAAGCACCAAAGTAGCAGAAAATTTCTTTACAGCACTCAAGAGACCATCTGCTGATGTGACAGAACACTGATTACGACCAGTGTGTCATCCTTAAGAAAACCTGTCACATCCCTGCTTGACAAACTTTGACATTAACACATGACAGGAGTAGTTTAGTCACATTATTACAGAAATGCCTCCAGAGTCAGCTGACACAGTTCCTTTGTAGGCCCAAGCATGAGAAGCAGCCTTAACTGTTACAGACTTTGCTCAGAAATGTTGCTCAATGAAATATTTGGGCCTTGAGACACCGGTAATATTATGCAAACAATGTAGCTGCAGAATATTATCACAGAAAATAAACAAAGGCAAGCTTACAAATGTTCACTTCAGTAACACTGGAAACATCAGCAGTGGCAATCCTGCATTACTTCACTTCCACAGAACATGAAGCAAGCCCTTTCCAGACCACAAAACCTTTTCAGGACTACTATATTAACATAAATATATATTATTAATATATAATAATACTACATTCAAGATCATTACTATTAAGTTCACCACAGAAGACAGGTGGCTTATTGTGGATGTTGTGTGTTTGATCTGAATGACTTGAAAACAAAATTCCAAACCTTGGAAAATCTTCATCTTGCCATTCTTCCTTAAACTCAACACCTTCCATTCTCCAGCCAACTCGAACAGCTAACAGAGACTCCTGGTCAGCCAGAACCTCTTGTCTTCAGGACAATGGGCTAAAGAGGAGCTGCAGGAACATAACAGAAGATGCTACTTCAATACTACTGTAAGTCCCACACTGGCAACACATCCTTTAACTTATCCCCAAGTTGAGGTATTACGCAGAATAAAAACCAAAACAGCACAGGGAAAAATTTATGGTTTCCATTTTACTTTTTTCCCCCAACAAAACTGCTTATGGAATGCCTTATCATACAATAATGTAGGCTGGAAGGGATTTCATGTAATCAAGCAAGATCAACTTCTCAGTTAAAATCCAGCCCTTGAGCAACCTGATTTATCATTTATGATTACAGCAGTTCACTCCAAAATGTAAGAAACCTGACATGTCCCTAGATTCTATAGGAGATAATTGAGTAAGTATATATTTTGAGGAAAAAAAAAAATCCAGATAGTCAGATCTAAAATACAACCCACTTAAAAATTAAAACAAAAACCAACCAACCCAACCACTTAAAATATAACTGTTTAAGAGGGTGTTTTCAGAGAACTCACCCTGGGATGTGCAAGGGAAGCTGTGTTTTTTCAGGCTCACCCATCACCAGCAACACGGAATCCCTACTAAAGGAACACGATAAACCATTCTGCTGACATACAAGTCCAAACCAGTTGAAGTTCTCGGCTGTGTCGGCTCTAAATATTGGCAGAAACAGGTAAACTTATCAATGATGAAACATTAATCAAAACAAGAAACAATAGTACTTTTAAATGCAAAGGAGCAATCGACATAGAATACCCATAAGTACAAAGTGCAAATGCAACCACACTGCCAATTAACTCAGAGATGTGGGGTTTTTACATGGCTAAAAAGAAACAAATTACACTTATTGTTCTGTAGGATCATCTTTCCTTTCACAGCAAATCCAAATTTCTCTTCTCCTGACCTGGTTACAGCCACAGATTGATTTTTAAAACGTCCTGCTATGTTTAGAGCTACACCACACAAGTTGATCAATAAAGAAAAATTAAAAGACTGATCGTTTTGTAAAACTGCAGTACTACAGACAAAATAAACACTAATGACCTCAGTTTAAACCTACGTTACTGACATTTCCCACTCAGAAAACTGAAATTAAATGTCTAGAAGGCAGCAACCTAGTTCCTCTGAAGGGTCAGACTCCTTGTTTGAATCATTCAGCACCTGAACCTCTGAGTTGCCGCACACGACCTCCAAGAAGTTGCCCCCGGCAGCTGTCCGCTCAGCTGTCCCTCTTTCTGTTTGTCCTTTCTAAGACCGTGTTTGGAGCAGTATCTCGCTGTTTGGATCATGTGCCCGTGCTCCTGGAGCAAGCGCTGCCTGTGCCGGGGGTGCTGATGCCCAGCACACGGGGCGTGGGTGTGCTGCTGCTGCCCACCCCCTGCACTGTTCGGGGTGTGCCCAGGGACAAGGGCCCGCTGTGCTCAGCACTTGTGGCCAAAGGAATGGACTCTGCACACGATCCACTGTGAATCACGCAAAAGCCGTTTATTGTAGCGAAACCTTAAGTTTATATACATTTTTCTACTCTGTTCACGCGGCATGCAGTAACATATTACAATTCTAATTGGAACAAGCAATAGTAAACTATAAATCTAATTGGTACAAGACACTTTCCACGAGGAGTGCACGAGCTGTAAATCAGCCCTTGATTGGTAGTTCAAAGGATGCGCTCATGCTGTTTTTGGCAGTCTTAGCACTTTCTTATCATGTTTTTCTCCTTCGCTTGCTGTTTCCCATACGCATTCCTTTATCACCTTTACTCTCTGCTGAGGCCCACCGCACTCTGGTTCAGGCAAACCTGATTCAGTTAGCAATCCTTCCACCACAAGCACTGACGGGGAATCGGGGCACTTCTCTCTGCAGTGTCGGGAGGTGGGGATGGAGCACATGGAGTGCCACCAGGGACCCTCCACAGTCAGGACACAGCGGCTACATCAGGATGGAACGAACCACCTGATGCAAACACAGCTGACTATAACCCCGAAAGAAACTCTGACCTGCTGACTCCACTCCTGGGGGACAGATGCAGAAACGACAAAAACTGACAGGAAAAATACCCAAACTCCAGCCCCCCAAGCCTATCACCGTGCTGGCGGCTGTAAGATGCTCCTCCCGAGCTCATCTGCACTGCACTCACAATACAGTTCAAGGTCGGGTTTTTCCTCCAAGACTCCCACAGTTTTCTCACCACACTTTTGAAAAACACCAAACAGCAAGTAACCGTATTAATTTCAAATGTACAGCATTCCAGTGCAGAAGCAGTTCCTATCTGCTTGTATTTCATTACACTGAGATAAACTTTGATAACAGCATAATAAGTTTAAGATACTTCTACAAAACACTCCCCACATTACTTGCAGAATTCTTGCCAGCAGCTTCTTATTAAGGTGGATCAGAAAGCAATCATTTGCTAAATACCACACAGGACAACTGAAAACAATTTCCCAGGCAAGCTCTGCGTTCAACATCAGATAAGACTGAATGTAGGTTTTCAGCATTCTGCTTAACCTGCCGACGGAGTAGTTGTTTCGGATGTTTTTACTTCAAGTCTCATGTATAAAAGCACTATCATTTGTCAACTAGAAGAACGAGAAATTGAGGAAGGGTAACCTTCTCAAGAAAGTTAGAAAAGTGATGACTAAAGTAATTTTACATCAATTAATAGAAATGCTTACAAGCAGGGAACAAAAATTCTGCTTATACAAACTAAAGCTGAATTTAGAATAGTCTTCCTACCAGTGCTGTGGCAGTGCTGACATCTGTTTTTAATAAGCCAAAGTCTTTACAATTCAATTGTAAAACCAAAATCTAAAGACTGCATTTGAAAAATGTCTTCTATTGCAATAACGCAAGTATTTATTAGTCATGTAGAAAAGCAATTAATTTCTACCTGATCCAGGCACCCTCCGCGGTCAACTCAAACACTCGTGGTTTCTGAGAGCAGCACACCTGGCCTTACTCTCCATTGCTCACTACTTTCTATTTTGCTTAAAGAAAGGGAAGGCTGAGAGTTATCTAAAGGTCAGAAACTTCAACACATCTGGATGCAGGGTTGCCAAGTGGTTCTGCTCTCTTACTGGAGCCACTTCGCTGCTCAACAATGCCTTTCATTCTTTTAACTGTCTCAACAGGCAAGTTGTGATATTACAAAAAGAATTACCACAAGGGAACACATCACTCAAACCCCCTCCTCCTTCACTGCAGCTAATGAACACATTTCCCTTCCAGAACAGTGGGTTAAACCCACTCTAGTTTGTACCTGAAGAACATCACTGCTTGCACCAGAGGTCAAACAACACTGTTTTCATCCTTTTTCCTACAAGAACAGATAATTTTCAGAGTTCTCTCATTAATACCAAGCTGCCTTAGCTGGTAGGTGCTGGAATATCAAGTACAACAGTCTTAAGAAGCCTAATAAAAATTGCCAGTTTTTAAGATTTACTGTACAGCTAAACAGGGACTCTAGTCTGTCCTAAATACTTAATAAAGGGGGAGAGGGGGAGCGACAACAGAAAACATGACATCATTTTATTCATGAAGTTAAAGACCCCTTGCAAAAATTAATTAGGTTTTTCCCCTCCGAGTTCACAGGCAAACACACAAATAAACAGGAGTTCCACGTTTCCATGGTCCCATCTGCTCATCTGAACCACAGTCACTCCTCCATCAGCACCTCTGCATTTGAGTTACAACAGACATAAAGTTTCTCTTTGCAAGGCAATTGCAGTGCCAAGCACAGACTGAATGATGCAGCTGATGGGCCAAGAAGAGAAAGCTGTCTGCACCTGAAACGGTCAAAATCAACCTCAAAAAAGGTTAGCCTACTTTCCCCCCACACACACACGTTTCACCTCACTGTGTCAACAGAAACACTAACTGTTAATTCCAGGTTCCAGGCGTTAAAGAGGTGCCTCTAAAAGTAATTTTCCCATCTGATTTTACAGCAAGCCAAAAGCAAGGAACAGACACGTTTCCTGGCGCACAAACCCACCTGATGGAGCTCACGGCAACTTCTGAATGTTTTTATAATTCCAATTGCTTTCAGAACGTGACCACGAACCCGGGACACCTTTCCCAGATTTAAGACAGACATTTAGGCTTTATCCCTTGCATGTTTGCATCAGGTGACACAAAGGCTTTCATTAAAAACACGTCAATTCTTTGCCTCCTTTTTACTCCCTTCCCTCAGCATTGAAGCACAGAGAAATGAGGTAGCTAAAAGAGAAAACCTCTGAAAACACTTCTGCTTTCGTCTCCGAGGGCACTGCTCTGAAATCCACACCCACAGCAACAGAGGGATCAGCATTTCTGTGCCACTCAGACTCACTTATATGTAAACACTGTCACAAAGAGTTTACACCCTGCCTAAATACACTTAATACTCCTCTGTAAGACTTAAACATGCACACGAGTCACTCAGAAACAAGCAACTATTATTTATCGTATTGCGCTAATAGCAGGAAATAAGGAGGGACTAAGACAAAAGGCACTCCAAAACAACCCTTTGACTTCCTCGCCCCGGCTCTGCTCCCGCCCGAGCAGGGATGTCCCGGGACAGGGGGGACTTCCAGCGCGGATTGAGTGCTCGCAGCTCTGCCCGTGCCAGGCACGGCGGGGCCGCGGGGTCCCTGTCCTCCTGGGGGGGTCCCTGTCCATCCCCGGGGGGGTCCCTGTCCATCCCCGGGGGATCCCTGTCCATTCCCGGGGGGGATCCCTGTCCATCCCCGGGGGGATCCCTGTCCATCCCCGGGGGGGATCCCTGTCCATCCCCGGGGGGGTCCCTGTCCATCCCCGGGGGGATCCCTGTCCAT
>VZRE01001482.1:0-52176 GCA_013396775.1 Cephalopterus ornatus
TTTCCAACCCAGATGATTCTATGATTCTAAGAAGCACATTAAAATATGGTTGCTAAATCATACTGGAGGATTTTAAAAATATTTGAAAATGTACTTATTTGTTTAATGAGTCTTATTTTGTCACTGTAGTTACAAGTGTGCATGGTGTGCATTTCTCTTGCACAAAAACTGTGTACCATTTTGGTGAGATGGTTGGTAGCCTGCAAAGGAACCATTGCAATTAGTGATTCCTGCAAAGGAACCATTTGCAAATTAGTCTACAAAGGAACTGTTTGCGGGTGGTCAAAAGGGGGGTCAAGGTGTGTCGGAGAATTTTGTGGGAGCACCCTTGAAATTGTTTGTCCAGGCCTTTTGGGACTTTTGTTGGCAGGACGTCCCTGAGAACAGTTAGTCTGCTGACACGTGATGAAGCCTCTCCATTGATCAATTGAGCTGATCCGTGGCACCATTGGCAGCTGAGAGCCCCTGTGAGGTTTTGCATTTCTGCCATAAAGCCCATCTCCATGACTGAGGACAGATTACAACATCTACTGCTTGATCCTTCTGGAGTGGGAATTTGTTTGAAAGAAGTCAAGGATGGGGTGTGGAATTTGCTATATGTCCAACCGACACACCTGCACCAGATTTAGGATGTCTTTTGGTGTACTGTACAACAGGTGCTGAGGTTCTGCCTTGTAGTAACACCGTCAGTATGGAAATCTGTAAGGTCTTGTCTGCCTCAGCAGCCGGGTTGGTGGGCTCTGAGGTCCCCCAAGCTTCTCTTCTGCATCTTGTTTGCTTGTTGTAAAAGAACATCTGGCAGCCAGTACAAGCAGAGAAAGTCTCCCTAGAAGCTATTGTTTAAGGAAAAAGTCTTGACTTGGGACATATGGAGACAAGTCGGTCATGCCAAATCTGGAATGAACATTAGAGGCTGAGAGAGAAAAGAAATTTGGAGTAAATCACCTGACATTCACAGGCCCGAGTTGTACCTGTATCTGTTCCTTGCGAGCTCCTGTATTTTTTGTTTTTTTCATTATATATATATGGATATAAAAGGGAAAAAAAGGAAAAGTTACAAAGAAATTATCCTCAGCCACAGGAGAAAATCATTAATGTCATACAAATGTTCCTGATCTAAAGAATCTCAAGAACCTGCATTTCCGCCACTGTACATTCAGACTAAATCACTTTAAATTACACCTTCTCTCTAGGTTTTCGTGTCAACCCATTTCTGCAATGTCTCCATTATTTTTTTCCAGTAGAAACTCTTTAGCCATTACCATGACAAAAATTGAAGAGCTACTCCAAGCTGATCCAATTCCGTAGTTGTGTGTGGTCAACTAATCTAGAATTCCAGTTTTTCTGGAACACAGAAAAAGAGGTTTCAGGGACTTTTTTAGTGGTGTGTGTCTTAACACCACTGAACCTGTCAGATGATTTGGATCTTTTACAGAATATTCCTTCTGCTTACCCTGCAGCATTAAAAGTTTCAAGTGTTCACTTTGAAGGATGAGATCTGTATTAAATCAAAGTTGGAATATATCTGTCTTACTCTGCCAAAACTCAGACCTGGAACATACTGTGAAACAGGCACACAACATGTGGGAGACTGAGAAGTTATTCATGCAGGAAATTTCAAAGCACTTTGAGATTCAGTTCTTCAATGTAAGTAACTCATTCTGTAACCACTGTTTCACTATCCTTTGGGGGTTTTTTTATATGTAAGCTTTCAGCAATGAGAATGAACAATTGCCAAAGCTATAGGAACTGTCAGTAGCTCTGGGGCTAAACTGAGGGGCACCGTGGGTGTGAGAGTTTTATTTACTGTGTGTCTCAACTTTTTCCTATTTAAAAATTCAGTTGGTCTCATGGAAGATATAATGTGTCTGGTGAGATGCAGCCATAGTGTGTTGGATTTCTTCAGCATCTCTGGGATGCAGCTTTATGCCAAGGGTTGGAGATGGAGTACGGTGGAAAAAAACCAACAAGGACAGGTCTTGTTCCACAGGTCCACACTTTGGCAACCCCTACTCCTTTCAGACTGTGGGAGCTGAGTTAAAGCAACTGATCTTCCATTGTTAAAATGCGAGCAGTAGCTAAGCTGACAAGCAGTTTTAATGATCAAAAGGAAATTAACACAAAATTACATTATCCTTCCCACATATGTATATTCGTGTGTTAGGAATTGCTGTTCCCGACTCCATCAACATTGATCAAGCCCATTATTCTGCTCTAGGTTTTTTTGATAGCAACTAAAACTGAGAGCACTTGAAATTAAAGCTACATTTCATCTCTATTAACTCTGATAGAAGTAGCATCTGGGTTACCGTAGGCACAATTATCACTAGTTACAAAAACGTGTGTATCAGCACTCTGTTTCACTTACAAATACCTCTCTCCTGTTGGGCTCATAAAGCACTTTTTGTTTAAACGTTTAAACGAGATATAATCTGACATGGCAAATAAAGTGCTTGCAAGTAGCATAGCACTTGATATATTATTGCAGTTGCTACAGAGAGTTCAATGAGGCAGTGAGAAGCAACAATGACAAGTGAAAAAGTCAGGAATGGCCCAGAGATGTGTCTCATTGAGTTTGGGTTCTTCCGCTGTTGTCATCTCCTGTGTCTAGATGCCATCCTCACCTGCCATAACTGGAGGGGGAGATCTTGATCCTGCTGAAGGCACGAGGAGGTGGGCACTGGTGTTAGTGCAACAAGGACTTTTATGCAGTGTCTCTGGTTGAAGCACTGGTCACAGATGTGTCCATGGCAGAGCTCAGGTACTCTTATCAGGACCACCAGTGTGGTCTCTGGCTCCAGTGCTGGGAAACAGCCAAACTGCCTTGAAGTTTGTGGGTTTGACTGCCATAGCCAGGTAGTCTCCTGTCCTTGTTTTAGCTTCTCTAAAGCTTTTGCTTTAGAGAAAGTGCTGGCCAAAAGCACACGGCTCCTTGATAATCGCCATTTGCATTGGTAGGGCCTGCAAAAGTGGTGGCAGCTGGTTCTCGCTTTGGCATAGCAAAGCTTAGCAGGCAGAGTCAAGGGCTGGACAAAGTGTGAAGCCTTGAATGTTCTCTCTGATTTATTTACACCTTGTGCAGCACCGAGCAGTTGCATTTCCTCACAGACACCCATTTTGCTGTCAGGAAAGCGTGCAGCAGAGATCCACAGGTAAAAAAAAGCAATATACCAGATCTTTACCCCTTTCCAAACTTGAAACTTAAAACACAAGCAACCAACCAACAAAACAAATACCACAACCCTGAAATAAAATAGTGAAATCTGTTTGTTGGGAGAAATATTGCCAGGGGCATCAGCACTGCAGCCCATTTTGAAAACAGCTGCTTATTCATAGTAAGGTTGCCTCAAAAATATGGGACAACAGAGACATGCTACTGCAAAGACCTTTGACAACAGTAACTTTTTGTTCATACAGAAATTCTTCATTTGCATGTAAAAGGGAGATATGAAAACAGAATTTCATAGACACAATCTTTATTTAAGAAGACGTTTGATAAATGCATGTGTTCTGTTCAGCCTAAAACACATTAGCTTTCCTCTGATATGTTTAAGCATATGAGTTAAAAATTGCCTAGCAAACTGTCTTTTTGCTTAGTTTTTGAAGTCTCTAACATGTAACATGTCTCTATGCTTAGGAACCTTACTGTTGAAAAGCTGCACAGTTATATGGCACAGAATCACAGAAGTTGGAAGGGACTCACAAGTATCGAGTCTAACTCCTGAGTGAATGGCCCATACGGGGATCAAACCCACAACCTTGGTGTTATTAGCACCATGCTGTGACCAGCTGAGCTGATCTTCAGAAGGCAGAATGAGGCCAGATTATTAGGTGCTACATTTCTGTGGTATTTCAGCCTAAAAGTGAGCTTTTGGCAGCAAAAGATGGGACATGATGTTTGTTATCTTGCACCTTGGGCCGTGGTTCACACTGGCACAAGGGAGCATAAGAAGCTAAAGGCAACCTGTGTGTCATGGTGATGTAAGGTGCAAGACAGAGGAGATGCAAGCCAACAGTTGTTGCTACTTGAATTTGGAAGGGCAAATACGAAACCAACAGAGACTGCAATACTGCAAAGCAAGTCAGGTCCTCGCATTCATATGACATTTGTTCAACTGTGAAAGGGCACTGCAGGGACAACAAGGGCGTAGTCTCACTGCTGCTTGCAGAGTTGGGGGCTGTGTCATAGATTTGATCAAGTACAAGCGACACATGCATACAATCAGTTTTACAATTTGAAATACAGCTATTTGAGAACACAAGGAAACTATTATGTAAGCTTCCTATTTGAACATACGTTACTAATTTTAAAAAAAAAAATCAGGCTTTAAAAGTTTTTATTTCAGATGTCAGAATTGTCTGTACAACCAAACCAATGTGTGCTGACATGGACCACATTGTCGTTATCACAGTGCAGCTTGATATATTCCGCTTGATTTCTGTAGATCAGAGACTGGATTCTTTTTTTCCTTTATTTTGTGAGATTGTAGTTTGGATACTCTTTCACAATCTAAATCTCTCTGATTACCATTGTGTTCGTTTTCAGAGCGACCTTTAAAATAAATCAAATCTGCATCAATGGCTATTTTTGAGGTATTGCTTCTGAATATTTATTCAACAGATGCACACATGTTTTGAGGTACTGTTTGCAAATTCAGTGGATTTAGTGCTTTATTTCTAGGTGAATGATTCAAAAGCAATTTTCAGAAGAAACTATGGTTTTCAAGCTGATGAATGTGTTCAGGGTTGTGCCATTGTGTTTACTGGGTAGCTTGAGCTCAGTGGAGCTATTCGAGATTTATTGTGGTGAAACCAAGAGCAGGATTTGGCTCTTTAGGTCTGGTCTTCATCCAGTAAAATTTTGGCTGGAGAAAATCAATCCCTGAAGAACAGAGATGTTGAATAAATGGAAGAACACATTATTTCTCAAACTTGTTTTTAGGTGTTATAAGCCAAACTGTTCATTGCCCCTCTGCTCTCTCCCTAGTCTGAGGGAGTGATGACAAGATGGGAGCATCAGATTTCATGGGAAAAATCCTAAATGGTTGTGTGCAAGTGGGGAGGGTGTTGCCAAGACCCTCACAGAAACACAGAGGTCTCTGATGAGTTCCCATCCCTGCAGTAGTATCTGGAGATAGTTGGAACCCAGGTTTCAAACCCTTCAGTTTATTAATATTATTTTCTCAAGATCAATTATAAATGCAACTTTGTTAAGGGTTCAAGTCTATGTTGATTCCTTGGCACTTTCAGATACTAAAAACATGATCTAGTATTCAGTACATGTTCTGCAGACAATCATGTAGGAGTGTATGTGGAGTGTGGATTGTGCTCTGGTCTGGCAACTTCAGAAGCTGTAATTCTCTGTTTATCACAACCACACATATGACATACACATTCCCACCCTGTGTTCCATCTCTCTGCCTCAAACCTGACTTGAATAAACCATAGCAGAGGTGAGCAGGAAATATAATGGCTTTGCTTATTAATTCTTTGCCCTTCTTGTAAAATTCCCAGCTTCCATGTCACTTGGTACAGGACATTTTCCACTGGAATTGGATTACCCAATGTGTACATTAATGGGAGCTATGTTTCCTCTATAGCATCCTCTAGTTCCTTCTCTATGTTCTTTGTTGTTTGCACATCACTGGAGCACTCCTGTCGTCCGTGTCATATGACCCATTACCACCAGCTTTGTACAATATTTCATATTTTTTCTTTCAGCTATCAGACTTTTCAGTCATGCTCTACCCTGTTTTTGGAATAGATGCTGTAATTTTCTATACATTTATATCATGCCTAATACAAGAGAGCCCTGGTCTCTGATATATCTCATTAATGTCAGTCTCAGACAATGATTATTGGGGTGGGGGGAACTGTTTTGTTCCACTGAGTGTATAATTATAGAGGATTTTCTCTCTTACTACACTGATAAATTGTTAATAAGAGTTTATTATTATATTAAAATAGTTGACCCTAGTAGGTCATTATTAGAGTGCAGATTCCTATTAATTCAATTTCTTGTTAAAAAGTCATGAGATGCATCTCCCCAGTTTGGGTTGATCTCACCCTCTGCACTTAAAATAAATAAAAACATGCCTGTGTGTGCACTTGCACTCCCGTGGTGGCCATGCATGCTCACACAACTCTTCACTTTGCTCTTACCGCCTCCAAGGTGGATGTGCCAGCAGTGGAGCTGGTCCCAGCAGAAACACTCCCATCTCTTGCAAGCTCTTAAGTTGTCTTCTCGCCAGCCAAAATATTTCAGAAGAATTTTCAGAAATGCAGGTGCGCGCAGTTGTCAGGAGCTGCTTGCTTTGAGTTATGTGGCCATTTCACCTTACAGCAGCCATGGGCAGTTATCTCTGTAGTAATTAACAAGGGAATTTTCTCTGATGCTGCAGCGTGAGTCATGCAGCTTCCAAAAGATTAGTTTGTTAGTTACTGAATAAAATATTTGCAGATGTACTTAGATGTGATAACATCTCTGACTGGGGATGACTCATTACGGATGCAGGAATAAAGATCTGCAGGGCCAAAATGTGACTGCATGATCCAGAATTTTAGGCTCCTCTAGCAGCTCCATGACCCCAGTGTCAGCGAGAGGAATTTAGTTCTGCAGTCAGGCCCAGACAGAGAAAAAAGTCCTTTTGCCTCTTCTCACTATATTAGCAAGGAAGGAGAGACAGCAGTCATTTGCTCTTCGTAAGAGCTGGAAGGCCATTCTTGAGGGGCAGGGGAGACGATACCTTGGCTTGCCAACTCCATTTCCTCAAATAGAGAGCAAAATTAGGCCAAATGATACCAAACATTGCAACAAAGTTCATGCTTTCTTAGTATTTTGTTTCATGAGTTAAAGATGAGCTTTGAGACAGCCAACTTCAGCCTCACAAGAAACCCCTTCACATTAGCTTCCATGTTTTTTCCTTTTCTGAAGTATCTGTTTAAGGATTTTTTTAATAACAAAAACCCTGCAATCAAACGCTGGGTTGTATTGCAAACATGCAGCAGTTCTGTCTTTTGCAAGTACCCAAGATATGGGATATACAACCTAATTCCTTTGTCTGGGATGAAGATACTAGTCTTTGATACTAAACTTTGATTAGTATCAGCCTTAAATGTGATACTCCTGACTTGCACCAGTTAGCTGTAGGAGAGTCAGAGCTGCAACCCATGAATGAAACTGGAATGGATTTGAGACAGTCCACTTGGCAGCATAAATTGTGAAGAGAAAGTTAAGTAGGTTTTCAAAGTCATTTCAGTTTGTGTCTTCTTCTGAAAGTGTCCACAGCAGGAGAATGCTTAAAGACTTGTTAGCTAATAATTCATAGCTAATCTGTGCTCTGTGTGATGTAGCAGAGAGTGGGAGTAGGGATTGGTACCATTTGTGACCACTGGGTTTAGCCATAGTTGACACTGCAAATGAAAACCGTAACACACAGAGAAAATATGATTTCACTCTGGAAGTCTTTGACCTCAGAGTCAGAGCAGGGGACTCCTACAAATGCATGAAGTGGTCAAGGTTTTAGGACTAGAGGGGGATAACTGTTTGTTCTCTGGGGTCTTGTGTAAAAATTGAGTGGGGATTAATCTTTTACTCTGCTTTGGCATTCTTTTCGTTGACAGAGAAGCATTAGGAACAAGCATATTACTGCAATCTCCTTCTGTGTCAAAAAACCCTTCAATTAGAAAAGTCAAGGCAAAGAAAACATGAAAATAAAATCCACTAAACGTATCTTACCGAATCATATGTAAAGTAACCAGGTTAGGATTGTCTTCAGTTTTGCTGGCCTAATACACAGAGCATCCATCGAAAGCGTTGTTTCAACGACACAAAAATGAGAGGGACTACCTCCTTTTATGTATGTTCAGTGACTTACAGAAAAGAAAATTCTACATCAAAATTAGCCCAAAATTTGAAAATCTTGTCAGTGCTTGAAGTGGGTCATGAAATGAGCAGTGTAATCCCTTCACATTATTCCTAATGCCATATTTCTGTTTATGGATGTGTTGTCCTTGCTTGATGGTGAGTTCTGTTTGTGTAATTTAATTTCTTTCTTATTATAGGCATGCAGCTTGCAAATCTAATAATAAATTTTCTGTAAATATTGCTTTGGGAGGCATCTGTTCCTTAAGGAAGCCTTAGAACCATTTTTTGTTTTATTTATAAAATATACACAATGTATATAGTCCCTAGAAGACCTTGTGCAAGGCCAGGGATGTGATGACATACAGGGACATTACGAGTCTTCGGGTCAGGCAAATCTGAATTAGAACTTGGAAAGAAATCTTTTTAGGGGTTTATCTGGTCACAGGAACAGTGAAACCATGGCAAGTGTTCCCTGTTGCCCATATAGCTAAGGGACAAGGTGAAGTTTGCAGAAGGAGTCTTATCATTTATAAATGAAAGGAGTGTCTGGGGAAGGGGGAGGCTTTCTTCATTCTTATGTTAGTATAGGCAAGCTGCCTGGATGCACAAAATTTGGTGGAGGAATTGTGGTTTATGTCAGTTGAGAATTTTTTTCTGTAAGGAAGAGTAGCCTTAGACGGAAGGAGATGTGTTGTGTGACTGAGATTTTTCTTTTTTGCTGTGTTCTGGCCATTAATTCAGCCACACTGTTTGTACTTCAAAAGTTATAAAATGTTGTATAAACACATGTATGGTGTATCCACTGTGAGATTACTTAAATCGGCAGCATTCAGGGAAGGGATAATTAGAGGCACCCAGTGCCTGCAGCCCCTGCAGTGATAGAGGATGGATGAAGTGAGATAGGTCTGAACGATGTCCATGGGCATACCAGTCCCTGGAAGGCAGAGGGATGAAAATCCCCACTTTTGGTACATCACAGGAGAGAGGCGTCTGGGGATATTTTTGCAGGCATCCATCCTCCATTCAGCCTTATGCAGTCTCCTTTCTCCTGACATGGTCCTTCCCAAATATTCAGGTGGTGGAGAAACAACAAAAGCCACAGACAAGTATACATCTATCTCCACTGGTTAAAGGACTCCTTCCTGACCTCTTGGACTGGCTGGATGCACATTATCCCTGAAGCAGGGCAGTTTGACTACAGGGTTTTTTTCTGCAGAACTATATCAAAGCTGTGTTCTCAGAGAGCAATGTAAAGCTGCACTTGTTCCCTGTCATCCGCAAAGAGAAGACATGAGTACAGGAACTGTTACCTTTATTCCAAGATCAGAAGGGACACCATGACTTTTACCTTCTTTAATTTTCCCTAGAAAATTTATTACAGTGGATATTATAAGAATGGGTAGTATAACATGTAGTTAGTCCACAATTCTGAAGTCCAAGAATCTCCATCTAAGAACTGTTTAACTGTTTGGATGTGGACCTAAGCAACTAGCCCCCCTTGAGCATGGATGTTGGAGAAGATGATCTCCCGGGGTCCCTTCCAACCTCAGCCATTGCTGTGGTTCTGTGAACTCTATGCTAGTTTCTACTTGCTCTGATAAACTGTATTCATGTTTTGTTCCCTGTTGTTTAGTTCATAGTCTGATATCAGGACTACAGTAGAGAATTCTGGGTTTTTAGTTGGTTTGGGGTTTTGATAAAGTGTTGTATTTTGTTTATATTAGAGTAGGGGCTTTGTACAGCTTAATGTTACTAAACATGGAAGGTATTAAGGCCCCAATTTGATTTGCCACCCTTTTTGCATTATCTTTGTATTGTGCACCATTGCAATGTAGTGGGATATTACATATGCATGGAGTTAAGCAGGTCAGTGTGTGGTTTTCTCGGTTAAGGCCAGAAAGTTTAGAATTCACGTGAATGATCCCTTATTTATATTTTGTTACATCTAAGGAGTGGGAAAATAGGATGGAAAGTATTATAATTTTCTGCTAATTCAAAAAAAGTTGTGTGGTGAGAATCAATTGCAGAATCAGAAGAAAGGTAACTCTATAAGAGGGCAGAGTGAAATGACTCTGCAGTCAGCTCAGATATGTTCATATGTGTTATGTGTGTAGATCAAATGATGCCAGCATAAGAAAACCTCACTTAATCCTTAGCAACTGCCTGTGATTTATGGCAGAATTACCATAACATAGCTCTTGGTATAATCTTAATCAAACTGAACTAAGGTGACATGTTGTCATACAGAAACAAAGATGTATAAGAGAGAGAAGTAAAGGGGTATAATTTTATTCCCTACCTTTGAAGGTGAACATTTTTAATGACATTTCTTGTAAACAATGTGAGCTTTGAAGGATGTAGCAGTGGCCTGGTCTTAGTAAAAAGAAAGTGAGTCTTGACTTTCTTCATCCATTCAAATAGAGCTTGATTTAATTTTATTGTTTTTTATCAGGGATCTTGGAACCTCATTGTCCCATCTCTGTGTCCTGTGGATGGCTTGCTGTGGGCTCTCAGATTTAGATGGGATTTCTTCCTGCAGCTCTCTAAAAGTAAGTATGCACGTGTACTGCCAAATGACAATCTCAGAACTATCTTCAGTTGATACTCTTTGCTTGTAGTGTTTTTTTTCTCACCCTTTGTTTTCCTAAATGGCTTTGATCTGATGCCTTGAATTGCATGTTTAAAAGATGCTACAGTATAGCTCTTTTAAATGACGTGTAACAGTCAGGTATGATCCTGAGTACCCTAAAGCAGCATAGTGTTTGTCGCCGTATTAGCCCGAGTTATTTAGGGCGGCAATAGCCACGCTTGAAAAAGGTTCACTTCCTTGCTAATTTCATCCTGTAAAATCTAGTATTTCAAGTATTAGAAAACATTTTGCAAAGCTTGAACGTTACTTGTGCAAGCCTGTGGTTTACATGTTTATTGTTTACTTCTGCTGAGGAACTCTACATAGCCTATAACAATATCTCTGAGCTGAGCCAGCTGACCTGGCTAGATCACCTCGAGGTTTTGGACCTGGAGGGGAACAATATTGAGGACATCGACCAGATGCAGTACCTGAGACTTTGTTGCAAGCTAAGCCACCTGACAGTGGAGGGCAACCTTATTTGCCTGAAGCCAAATGCAGAATCTGCAGAGGTGAGGACTTGGTTTGCACATATAATGTTAATTTTTTGTCAGTGCTTTTTAACTTTGAGTTGGAAATAAGAAACATTTCTGCATCTTTTTATTGTATCTTTCTAAGTAATGACATGGGATGCATTTCTCATCTTTCATTTCTTTTGATTTTGTGATCTCATGCGTGTGGTGTCCAAGATGACCACAAATGAAATACAGGAGTGCTAGTAAAGACTCAGGCCTGTTTCCTAGCAAATGTGTTCCTTCTTACCTGTGACAAAAGGACTGAACTAGGAATAAGCTGTTCACATCTGTTCTGTCTTCTCCCTGCTTGAAGTGCAAACAGGCATCTGAAAGGAAGACCAAGGAGAGCATGGACCCCAGCTGTGGATCCTTCTGGACTGTAGGAATCTTGCAGCAGGTTAGAGTAGTCAATATTCTTCTGGCAAGATGTGCCAATCACAAGGTTTCAATTCACCCTGATCTCTGCTGGAAAGACAACACAGTTGAGCACACACAGTCCAGGAGGTTCCTGTAGAGCACTGGTGACAACTTTTTGACACAGGTCAAAAAGAGGAGCCAGCAAGGAGAGGTGTGCAGCTGGACCTTGTACTGACAAACAAGGAAAGACTGGTTTGGGGATATGAAGGTTGGGGGCAGCCTTGGCTGCAGTGACCATGAGATGATGGAGTATATGATCCTGCACGGAGGAATCTGGCAATGAACAGGATTACAACCCTTGACCTCAGGAGAGCTAACTTTGGCCCCCTCAAGGATCTACATGGGTTAAGGATCTGGAAGGTAGAGGAGTCCAGGAGAGCTGGTTAATAATCAAGCTTCACTTCCTCTAAACTCAAGATTGGTCTATCCCTAGGAGTCAGAAATCAAGCAAAGGGGCAGGAGGCGTCAATGGATGAGCATGGAGCACTTGGCAAAACTCAAAAGAAAGAAGGAAGTTTATGGAATGTGGAAAATACAGGCTACTTGTAAGGAATACAGGAAGATAGTATATCAACTATATAGGAATATAGTATACAGGGATGTGATGAAGTAGGCTAAGTCCCACTTGGAATTAAATCTAGCAAAAGTTGTCAAGGACAACAAGAAGGGCTTGTTCAATTACATCAGTAGCAAAAGGAAGATTAAGGAGCCTTGGGGATCCTGGTGAACAACATGCTGTCCATGAGCCAGCAGTGTGTCCTTGTGGCCAAGAAGACCAGTGGTATCGTTGGGTGCATTAGGAAAAGCATTGACAGCAGGTCAAGGGAGGTGACCCTGCCCCTCTGCTCAGCCCTGGTGAGGCCTCCCCTGGGGTGCTGTGTCCAGTTCTGGGCTTCCCAGTTCCAAGAGAGACAAGACACTACTGGAGGGTCCAGTGGAGAGCCAGGGAGATAATTAGGGGACTGGAGCCCTTTGCTTATGAGGAAAGACTGAGAGAGCTGAGACTGTTTAGCCTGCAGGAGATTGAGAGGGGAACTTGTCAATCCATACAAATATCTTAAGGGCACGTGTTAAGAGGATGGGGCCAGACTCTTTTCACTTGTGCCCAGCAACAGAATGTGGGGCAACGGACACAAACTGAAACACAGGGAGTTCCATCTGAATATGAGGAAAAACTTCTTTACTTGGAATGTGACAGAGCACTGGAACAGGCTTCCCAGAGAGGCTGCAGAGTCTCCTTCCCTGGACATACTCAAAACCCACCTGGACACAATCCTGTAAAACCTGCTCTAGAGGTGAACCTGGTTTAGCAGAGGGGTTGGATTAGAAGTTCTCCAAAAGTCTCTTCCAACTCCAACCATTCTGTGATTCTGTGATTCTGTAATTAGATATCCATTTTTTGAGGCTTTTGCATTTCTTTTAGAGGCCCTCCAGTTCAAAAGCAAGTGCTTCAACACCACCATGCTCAAAAGTTGAGCCCTCAGAAAACAATGCTTGAGGTAACTATATTGCAGGAACTGCTTGTTGCCCTTTCTCCTGAAATGTTAAAATCAAATGATCAAAAAGAGCTTCATAAAAAGCTGAGGATACAAAATACAGTGCTTCACCTCTTATGTACTGAAATCATAAAATAATTTCTGCTGAGGTATTTTGTTGAGGGCACGAGATCCTCTGTGTCACAAAGATGAGAACACAGTAATACATGATCTGATTTGGGTTTCAGGGCACTCAACAAGCAAAGCAAAGCAAGGGAGATCTAATTCTACATGAACCATCTCAGAGCTGTATTATTCTCTTTCACTCTCTCCTGCTTCATAAAAAAGTATTGCTGGGTTATTAAAACAAGCATCTTGGCATGTATTGAAAAGGGAACTGGAAGAAAATAACAGTTTAAAACACTTGGCCACAAAAGACTGTTCCTCATTTTGGTCACATAATTTCTAATGCGTATCATTGACTGTTTATGGCCAGCGCACCAACATACTGGCATCCCGGTCTTTTGGAAGGTCAGAGGCCTATGCACACACACAGAGCTATGTAATACGCAGCACTCACTAAGGATGGTGCAATTCCCAATGGCACCATAAAAAGCTGATTATGCAGGGTTCAAAAATCAGAGCAGGAGCTGACACTGTGATCTCACTGTGCCATTTTCCGTAGTTTCACTATGCATTTCAAATTAATCATGCCCATGCTGTTTATTTGCCTAAAAGGTTTGGTATTTGTCCTGGATTTAGACTTGAAAACAGGTGCTAACAGTAAAACTCAGTCATGTAGTAGATGTGTATTTTTTAAATCTTGGCACTTTTTAGATGCATGGGTTAATAGCATTTTTCAGATGTAGTTGTTGGCTTGATCATATCACTCAGTAAAAGGGGCCATGGAAGGTAGCTCTTTAGCTATCATAATTTTCCTCTCTGGAATTCAGGAGAAAATATTATATACTTGCCTTTCTGTTTTGAAATGGTGGAAGTATACTTAAGAGACCACACTTGTAACTACTTGTAACCAGAATAATTTCTCCATCAACATTCCTCCGTTATGGAAGATGCAATCATGAGAGGAAAAAAACATGTTCCCACAGTAAGGAAGCACTGCCTGCTTGTGATGGACAAAGCATGCCTACTTATTCTTTTTACTCCCATGAAGATATATACAACTTCTGACACTTCCTACCATGGAATGGTGCAGTGTGTCCCAATGGGGCAGAAAGTCCGATTCTACTCCGTTGTCATTCCTGCTCAATGCAAATGGTGATTTTGGAGCATGTAGTTTTCATTTGGCATCTTCAGTCCTTAAATGTACTTGTAAGGGAGAAATGTCAGATTTCCTGTGGCTTGTTCAGGGAAGGAAGTCGGTCCTTGGGATGCTGCTGCATGTTGTCACATAATGGAAATGCAAAGAGGAGTGGTATGTGGTGGTGTGCCCTACTTCTCTTCTTCACACACAATGGCTGTCTCTACTCCTGTGCAAATCGTTGCATTCAAATGCCAGGCAGAATTCGTTGAGAGAGTTCACACAACTGTGTGTTTTACACTGAGTTTTAGCAGATACAGACTGTAAGTTCACTCTAGTCTCCCACCCAGTGTCTGTATTGGGAAGCTGCTTTGCCCTCAGGTGGTTACAAAGTGGGTCCAGCCCTTGGTTGCCAAGAGTTTCTCCATGGAGTTTGTTGCTTTTGTGGTTTCGACTGATGTTTGCATTTCTTCAGGGCATAAAAAAGCCACTTGAAATGTAGAAAAGAATAGATGTGGGCTTACTTTGGTGTGCTCTAATTTCTCAAGCTGCTTCTTGTAGTCTGGCCCTTGCTACAGCTCTGTAAAAGCTCTCCTATTTATTAACTTCTAATCTACAGAATGGTCCACCTAAATTTACTGTTCTTTCTTCAGATGGCCTGTTTGCTCCCTGTAATTTGATTTTCAGATGAGCTCATCTTCCCCTGTTATCTAAACCAAGAACAACAACCTGATGATAAATTCTGCAGCCTCTGTTACAGTAATGTAACATGAACATAACATGATTCTTCTCTGCAACAGGACATGGCTGGAAAGTGGCTTTAGCCGCGAATGGTTGACTCATTTTCTAAATTAAGATTAAAGGCTTAGTTAGAAAAATTAGTGTCTGCCTTTTAACAACAAAAAACACATTTTATTTCGTGAGTTCCCTCTGCCAGTGTCAGTGCTGCACCATACAAAGGGAGGGAGCATCCAGCCTGTCAGGTCCCACAGAAAGACTTGTTTGTGGCAACTCTGTGTTGAATGAGGATTTTGTGGGGTTTTCTAATATGGCATGCAATGTCCCGAAAAGTGTGACATTTACCTGGGTTAAGCAGTTGATCTGTAGGGACCTGTCAATTTTTATTTCTGCTACTGGTAGACCACTCTGGCTTTATGGTTTTTTAAGTAGAAGAGGTTGCAACTCCGTTGGCTGCCTTTTGTAATCCAAGACTGCTTTAACCAAACATATTCCCATTGCAAGCCAGTACCACCCAGTTAGCCCTGAGGTATTGCTAAGTTTTCCCAAAGGTGAAGGTGCCACAAGAAGATTTCTTTCTACTGCTGGAATCCGCCAAAACAGCCCAATTCGCACTGTCCTCTGAGCACAGGTGTAATTGTTCTGGATTGGCCTAGCTGCTCAGAGGTCTCCCAGCTCTGGCTTGTGCTCATGAATCATTTTGTAACATGTCATCTCCACCCACGCATACAGAGAGGGGCTGCACTGGCTGTCACACCGAGTCCTTGTGCATCGGGAACAATCGTATTATTTTTCCAGCACACAGGAAAGAAACCCAAGTGCAGCCCATTTTAGTCTTCTGTGCACCTGCTGTTGGCATGCTACCACTTGCAGAAGAAAATATAGTTTGTAGTAAGCCTTTACTTCTAGCAGTGTGTAAAATCAGACACCAAGCCCCCAAAGATGCCCCAGAAAATCAGTGCAGTTCATTCACTGTAGATGATTTATGGGTGTGCCTAAAAACACGATCTATGGAAATGCTCTTTCTTTTCCCATCAGCTGGTGTGGCAACCCTCATAATATGTTTTCAAGTCTTCCTATCACCTGAGTATTGATGCAACAACCAGACAATCACAAAAGCAGGGAGACAGACTGGCTGAATGCTGAGGGTGCCCGGGCTTTCCATGGACATCAGTGGCCTTCTATACTTTTGCAAATTATACATAATATAACAAAGACAAATGCCAAAGTCATCAGTGGGTAAACAGCAAATGAGCCTCTGGTGAAGGCCAGGTCTTTGCACTGCTCAGGACATGTTCATGATCAATTCAAGTAGAAACTATGTGAGGAGAAAGTGAAATGAAACTGCTGACTGTATTTGTATCTGTCAAATGAGGTGAATAGATTTGCTTCATAGAAAGCCTTTCAAGTTATATGGCAGTCATACAAATTGAAGAGTGCTGTGCTGCCGGTAGAAGTCCACAGGCTGTTAAACTGACCACTTTCTCAATTTCTTCAGGAACCAGGTTATAATTACAGAGCGGAGGTAAAAAAACTTGTTCCCCACTTGAAGTATTTGGACAAAATGCCAGCAAGCCAGACTGTTCCCCTTCCTTCCAGGAAGATGTATGAAGATTGTCTAATCATCAAGGAATCCATCAAGGAAGGTGGTTTAGCTGGAGACATTTCGTGGTTAGGTATGACAGATTTCCTACTGGGGTTCATTTTTCAGGTTATGTGGTATGAAAAAAAAAAGATGAAGAGCAAGCTGGCCTCTTCAAAGCCAACATTTAATTATAGTGAAGGGACAAAGGATGTTGTCTTATTCACTTGGGGAGTAAGAAAGCTGGAATTCAGCAGATAACAGTGCAAATTTAAATGAAAGTTGTCCTAAGCTGGGTATCAAGATCAGGAAAATGCACAAAACTTATCGAGCATCAAGCAAATTCAGTAGTAGCTGGGAGTCTGTACTTAGGGTTCATTCTGCATGATGGGAAGAAGCAAAGCTTGGAAAGGAATGTTTCAATAATAGCTGTTCACATCCCCTTTCCATGGGAACAGTTGACCCCATATAGCATGCATGTAGTAGTATTTCCTATTCCAATTTAATAATAGGAAAGGGAATTTGGTCATCACCCCTCAGTGATAGCAACATCCCATCAGGATTGCATGTCTCATAAGGGATCTGTTCTATTTTCTCTTCCACTGTGATTGAGTCCATTACATTCAATTAGTAGAGAGTAAATGGTTTGAAAGTAAATTTGTTGTCCCCTTACCTACAGCCTCGGTAGTAGTTCAGATGTCCATGCTTTTATGGATCATGCTACATGCACTTTACCACATACCATTAAATATTGCAAAGTATTTCCTATAACTGCTCCTGTTGCTTCCCATTAGTGTGGGCAATGCAGTTGGCTTCCCAGCCCCCCACCCCTCAATTGTGGTTTGCCTGCCAATTGTACTCCATTAAAAATTAAATTTGTTTTGGAATAAGTACATACATTTGTCATTTATTTAATCCCTATGGGTCTAAATCATTAGTTGTAATAGTAGTCATGATAGGGAAAAAATCCATTAAAATCTGATCCCTCGATGATCCTGCTTTGGCAACATCACCTGTGGTTCAGAAAACTAGTTAACAAAGTTTGCTGGCAGAAACAGTAGGTCCAGAGCACAAAACTGTGATTTCATGTCATTTCCTCGTGTAACCAGGCTTATATTCTTGCCATCGGCTCTAAATGATGAGCTCATATGGTCAGGTTCGGACGTCCCCATATTTTTTTCTTTCCTAGACCAACGTTGACTTGGGTACTTTTCACTTGCTGTGTATTTCATGAGTTTGTTTTAACAGCTATGGCTGAGATACATTAAAGACACTCAGCTCTTAAGGAAATGGCCATATTATTACAGACCTGATGGCTCATTGTGGAGCTGGTAGATACTCAACACTTTATAAAGGTGTTATTCATCCAGGCACTGAAATAAAATCCACTCTTCTATGGGTTATTGGCTGCATATGCTGCTCTTACAGCTGTGCTGTGCTCCCAGGACAGCCAGTGTTTGGGCAGGTAAGAGGACAAGGCTCTGAGTGCCTTTGCTAGCTTTTGTGTAATTTACACTGTCCTGTAGCATCACAAAAATGCAATTTTCACCTTTCTTTCTGTGATAGAGAAGTATCTGTCTCTGAGGCAGTACTGGGAAAACCTATCACTACCATTCCCAGATTTCTCAACTCCTGGCACACAGTTTGCCCTGATTCTCTAGTTGCTCTGGTAAGGTGGCCATAACTATGTGCTGGGGCATTTAAGCAACATATTTTAAGACTGGGAGCTTAGGCTGTGCCTGGGGCAAATCTGCAATGGTTCCCCCATGGGCAAGTGAGCAGCAAATGAGAGGCAGCTTACACTTATCCTGGGCATGCAGGCAGGGGAAGTAGCAGAGCCCTGGATGCATCCAGGTTCACCTGTGGGACAATCAGAGGTGGATGGTGAGCACAGAGCAGTTCCTGACCCCAGTAGTCTGTCTCTGGTTCCCAGGAGCAGAAGAAGAGTGGGAAGGGATATTAGTTTGATTGGGCATCCCATGTTCTGCCATCTGCAAATAACAGTTAGAAGGGATTGTGTGCAGCACAGGAAACCCTCTTTCTCTGGGCTTGACCCGTTCCAGCATGTTTCTTGTAGCTGCAATTACATATTTTTCTGTGTCCTATAGCTCCAAATGTGCAGCAGCCAGTTGTATTGGCTGTGTGCGGTGATGGTGTGGTTTGAAGCCTTACACACTATGCTTTCACTAGTGAAATCTTTCTTTTAGATCCGTATCTTGGGGCCGTAGCAAGGCAGTCCAGATGTGGCCCAAGACCCCCAACAACTTCCAGACCTGGAAATGCACAGTGGTCTGCTAATGTAGGGAGATTTAGTGATGCCCACCTCTTGTATGGTAGCAGTCCTCTTCCAGATCCTGCTGTTTCTGATACGCTGTTCTCAGAAGATGACTCCAGTGATTTGACACATGGTAATATGTTTTTTAATCCTGTTCTTTCCCACACCTCCACCTCCTTCTGAATGTTATTATTACTGATGAAAGCCTGGGTGCTTTGAATACCACCCACCCATGCCACTGCTAGATCAGGTTCAGCATATGTTTTCTTCAATGAGACTCACCTGCTCTATTCTAGGCTTTCCTTCATTTCCTGCTGCAGCAGAAGGTGCAAGTTGCCCACTCCTCAGCCCCTCACCCGCATGCATCATGTGCTGCTGTCCCTCCTGACAGCCCCATACTGAAGTGGTGCTCCCTTGCTGACATTGCCTTTCATACCTCATTGAAGCTCTCCTGCTCAGCCCTTTAACATCAACTAGCTGGGGTTCACTGGACTAACACATAGGCACATCCTGTTCAGTTACAGGAATGTGGTCCAAGGTAGGCCTGTATAAAGGTGTGGTGATGCTCCTTCACTCCCCTTTGGATCATGTGCTCAAGCTATGTGTTCTGCAGTCTCATACTGCAGTAGTATCGCTGTGGTCAATGAGCACTTTCTTTTGGGTTTACTGTGGTTGATCCCTTAGCAAGAGGAGTCAGTTCCTTGACTTCACATACCTGATCTACAGGCTAGCCCAAAATACAGGTGTTCCACTGCTCTTCTTGCCCTTTTTACCTGGAAGTACTACCAAGTCAGCAGCTCCTGGGGACAGCTGGATAGAAAGGAGGTTCACTTATGGTACAGTATTTGGCACTTCCCAAGACATCCTTCCCTGGCTTCTGCAAGCAACTTGATGGTGCAACTCCACCAGCCCACAGAGTGCAGATTAGATAGGAAGATGCTATTTGTTTCCAGGCATTGTGGGCTGCTTCTCTCAGATGCCAGTCCCTACTCAGTTCTTGCTATAGGTAGGATTCAGGATGATGAATTAAATGGAGCAATGCAGAGTCAATCAGCTGAGTGCACATTTGGAAAATACTGACTGATTTCAAAGACAGCATCATTTGTTAATCACCGGAGTAAAATGTTTTCTTTTTTCCTCTCTTTCCTAGGACTCAGTCAAGTTATATGTGGGAACCCTGCCAAGGCCCTTCGTGAAAGGAGGCAAAAGCTAGGTGTATGTTTCTCTTGTATGCTTTATATTGCTGCCTGGTGACTCCTACAAGCCCTGGGATAAACTGAACTCCCACTGTGGCTTGTGTCAGCTCACTCTCTTCTGTTGCCCAAAAGCCGCACAACATACAAATGCCCTTGATGAGGACAGAGGGTCTCTTGCCATGATGTTGCACGTGCCCATGTGCTGGCAGCAGTTAACCATCACCTGTAAAGGAACACGTTAAATCACATACCAGCTGCTGGTGGCAGATTTCTTATCATCCTGCAGTGAGCAAAGTGCAAGGCAGGATTGCAAAATTTGATGGTATTTCTACAACAGCTATTAAGCAAAAGACTTCAGTGTTTCTTTGATATTGGCATAAATAGTCAGATTGCTAATTCTGCAAGGTCGTTCCCATTGACTAAACAAACGCAAAGCCAAAGTTTGTGCCTCTTGGCAGTGGGATGGTAGCCCAGCCCTGCGGGTCAGCCTGCTCATTTCAGCATAACTTGGTGAGAGGATACCCATGCATGTAAAGGGGTGCAGCCCGGCTCATCACGGTTTGTGGGCCCTGAGGTTCAACACAGCACAGAGGCACGAGTGTAGGTTTAAACAGGCTGCACAGGACACCTGCATCACTGCACTGTCAGCAGCCTGACTTAGTGCTGACAACGGATGTTAAAGAACTGCAGAAAAAAATATGTCCCACCCTTGTCTTTCTGCTGCCACTGCCTGAGCGCTGGAAGCTTTTCTGAAACAAATTTGAACATTTGAGTGATTTACTGTGTGTTATAAACTGGGATGTGGAATGGGACTGTGGTCATATACTGAATGACGCAGTTTCTGTGGTACTGGTCTTAATATGTTTATTGGTATAAATGCTAAGGCTTATATACCAGTGAAATGTAAATCAACAATTTTGTCACTGCCGCCCTGGGTTCCTCAGGCTGTAACAGCAGGTGACTGGGGTATGGGACTTCTTGAAACTGAAGAGTAAGAAAATGGTGAGGGATTATCTAAAAACTCAGAGGTAACTGAACTTTGATGCCTTCTAAAATCCACATCTAGAAATAGAGCTGGGGAGAGTTCCCAAGGTTATCAAGGTAACTTCTGTCATTTTCACAGCCACCTGCAGTGAGCCCTTTGAGAGGTCCGAGAACAGAAAACCTTTATGGCTCTGGAGGAGGAAAAGATGTGCACCAGGAGAATGTGTCCTCTGAACTGAGAGTATGGAGAGAGCAGCAGAATAGGTGAGACCGCGGGAGAGTTCCTGCCGTGACATGAAGTCGGCATTCATTTTCTCCCGCAAAAATAAAATAAGCGCTTTGGCCACCTGGTGGCGGTTTCGAGGGATAGTCTTGGCCTCCTGTCTTCCTGCCCCTGCTTTGAGACAGGCTGGCAATCCTCCCATCTGTCCTCCTACCTCGAGCATCTGGTCAAGGAAGAAAAACTCTGACTCCTCTCTAGAGCAGACTGAAATCCAGCATAGGCAGGGTGGGCTCGCTTCCTTAGCCAGAGCTAGGAAATAAATTTTCATAACTGCTAAACCATTCTTGGCCCTGACGGTGTCTACCTTCAGATGGTAAGAGAGCTGAAAGCTGATGAGGTTTTCTTCATGCAGCACATTGGCCTAACCAAACGAAAGGCTGAAAGACAAATAGCATCATGCTGAGATTCCCCCATCTCACAGACAGGTAATGGTTATTTTGGAAGTAAAAATGGTTTAATTTCTCTGAGCTTACTTCACTAGGAAGTATTTTAAATCTGCTCCACTTCTCCTGATTAACTTTAGGACACTTTCAGATAATCAGACATTGGCATTCTAGATGGCTGATCCAATCAGAATTATTTTTTTATGTCTCCTGAAAAGTGTTAAGTAAGAGTGGATAACTCAATCTACTGCCTGGGTGTTTGCCTGAGTGGCCATGCCAAGCTGCACTTGACTGGCTGCATAAACACACTCAAAGGGCTATCTAAAGATAGGATACTTGATGTTGTCCAGGTGCCTGGAAACAGCTGAGCAAGAACAAGCCAGCCAAGCGTCAAAGGTAATTCTTAGTCATGAGGAAGAGGGTGAAGACTGCAGCCTGACTGACAGCTCTGAAGATGAGTTGAGGAAGGCCTATGATAAGGACCTCGTTGAAAGGATTTCACTTGATTCTTCTTGCCACTCCAGTCTCTCCAAGTCTTCCTCAGGTACTAGACCTAAATCTCTGGGGAAGGGTTAGCATTGGGGTAGTAACACAGGCTACTGTTTGTAGATATGTGTATTAGTAACTGCAGTGTTTTGAGATGTGGCTTCTGTGCTCTAGAGCAGCAATTTGGAAATACCATTGCAAAGCCAGAACCTAAGTAATCCATTCCAGTTTTTAAGCTGGACGTGGTGGCCAGCTGTGTTGACCATCAGCTGACAATTTTAGCATGGATCTGTAGAAATAAGAGGATCGAAGGTTATCTTACACTAACTTAGCATCAAGTATAGAGGAAGTACGTGCCTCTGTCTTTTGTGTCAATAATTTATGACAGTGCTGGGTGAGTCTAAAATACTGTCATTCCAACTGAGCTATATTTGAACTCAGTTGGCATTGATGTAAATAATGACTGAGCTAATGATTAAGGTTTAACTGGGCAACTGGGGGTTCCGGAAAGATATGCAACTAAAGGGATCACAGAATCACAGAATATGCTGAGTTGGAAGGGATCCACAAGGATCATCAAATCCAAGTCCTGGCCCTGCACGAGACCATCCACAAGAGTCACACCAGATGCCTGAGAGTATTGTCCAAACACTTCTTGAATTATGTCAGGCTTGGGGCTGTGACCACTTCCCTGGGGAGCCTGTTCCAGTGCCCAACCACCCTCTGGGCGAAGAACCTTTTTTTAATATCCAACTAAACCTCCCCTGACACAACTTCAGGCCATTCCCTCTGGTCCTGTCACTGGTCACCACCACAAAGAAGAGATCAGTGCCTGCCCCTCCTCTTCCCTTCTCAAGGAAGCTGTAGACTTTGATGAGATCTTTCCTTGGTCTCAAGAGTTTAAAAACAGAACATGCTCTTCTACTCAGGAACAAAGGCTTCTCTGAAATTGCATTTACATGAATGAACACTTGTTGAATATTGTCTGTAAGAATATCAGAAACCTTAAAAATGGTTATTCCAAATACATATCAAATAGAGGACCTCACAAAATTGCAACCTAAATCTTTTTCTGTTGTTAATAGTAACTCTTTTTTCTCAATAAATAAAAGCACATGAGTTTTTTGTTTACATTTCTTTCAAGGGCAAAAATGGATCTATTAAAATTTGGAAAAATACATTTGGGAAAAAAACTGGAAATATCATTAAACTATTCAAAGCCTCTGTGTGTATTAACAGTGATGTAAGCAATATCTCCTTAACAACAACAGAAGCTGTTTGGAAAAATCTAAAAGAATGGCCTATTGTCCAGTGACCACAGAAATCTTAAGATTATGATCTCATAGTGTCTTTAGATTTAATGTTATCTTTTTAGATTTTATGTTATTTCTTTAGATTGAGTATTATGATCTCATCATCTTTGTAGATTGAGAAGGCAATGTCACAAACATCTTACAGTGTAGCAGCATAGTGCCCTATAGCACTAAGAAAGTGAATGGTTGGGCATAGATCTGACCATCTTGTAACCAAATCTGCTGGGAGCTGAAGGAGTGGTTTAAAATCTGTTATTATCTAAGGTGGCAGGAGGGAATGATCCAGATCCCAAATCAAAAGCAGAAGTGTGTCCTACCCAATGTGAGTTTCTCACAGAAGAACTTGTTGCTGGAAGCAATCCTTCTAACCAGAAAAGGACAAGTCATCTGAGTAAAGCCACTCTTGCACAGTGTGTTTGCAGCATCAGATCTGTATAAACTGCACTCTTTGGAAGGCACTGAATGTTATTTCAGGCTCTTGAGTCAGGCATACCAGTCTCTCAGTGTGCCTACACTTAAAAACAAATTAAAAAACCCTGTGAAGTTTAAACATTTTTAAAGCATATAGTATGATGCAAACTGTTCAGTGAAAAATTTATATCAGCTTTATGTGGTTACCTA
This sequence comes from Cephalopterus ornatus, assembly GCA_013396775.1. Classification (NCBI taxonomy): domain Eukaryota; kingdom Metazoa; phylum Chordata; class Aves; order Passeriformes; family Cotingidae; genus Cephalopterus; species Cephalopterus ornatus. The sequence continues at coordinate 24,026 of VZRE01001482.1, forward strand.
GCTGAACTTTGTAGGCCTGGGTTTTTTATGGCACATGCTTTAGATTATGTTCCTGCCCTGGACCCTGCACATTAGGCACTTAGGTATTGGTTCTTTTAATAGACAAGAGCAATTGGATCCCTGCTATATATGGGATGGTTGGTTCTTTCAATAGACAAGAGCAATCAGATCCCTGCTATGTATAGAATGGTTTTAAGCATATATGCATGCTCGTTATATTTGTAAGACAGCAACAAGTTTTTTCTCCTCTGTATGCTGCACCTGAGAATTACATGGGATGAAATACGAACAGCCACATAGTAGCTCTGCATGTAGTGCAATACATTCCCTGGCAGTCAGGCACTTTCTGTAATTTTAAAGCTAATCTCAAAATTATGAGACTCTATGATCTCTGCGCCAAATAAAAAAAAAGTAGATCCACTCGTGTGTGATTATTTCTGTGCCTTGCACTTCAGATTGCTGGAAGGAGCCCTGAGGTATTTGAAACAAGTCAGTGCAAATACTGGCCAGGAATGATGCAGGTGTGATCCTGCCTGAGAACAGAAGGGTGGGTGAGCTGGTCTGTCCCTCTTGAGCTCTGCATGGCTTGTGAGCAGTTGTAGTGCTTGGCACATCTCCAGCAGTACTGGCAGGGAGGCTGCCAAGGAAACCAAACCCCTGACTATCACAGGAAGCAGTTCAACACGACCAGCATCACTGTGTGCCCCAGGACACATCTGCCCACCCAGCTCCATTACACAGCATCTCCAAAACCACTCACTGGATTAGTCATGTAGGAGTAAGATGAACTGGTAAGTCACTGCACTCTTCACTCTGTTTCAGGTTCGTCACAGACTCAGGAGGGTGCAGAGTTCTCCAACCCAAGCCCTTGCTTAATTCCATCCCCTCCAAAAAGCCCTTCACCTGCATCTTTAATGAGTGTTGCAGCAAGACCCTGGAAAACAAGAAACCACAGGGTAAGATGCCTAAAAATACCTAGCCAAGAGGAGGACAGGCAGTGTACACAGCGATGCCAGTCAAGGGCTCATCAAGAAAATTCAGCCCAGCTTCTGAACGAGGAACTTGCTTTCCTGAGCCTGCACAAGATGCTGTCTGCCTCCAGATCCCAAGGGCAGCACGAGCCTGCTGGCTGCACCAGCCAGCAAAGGCCTATTCCAGGACCAACAGCTGTTGGATCAACAAGGATCAGGTATGTGCACTACTGACAGCAATGCCTGCAATGTGTCTGGGGAAAACAGAAGGGACAAGGCAGAAAAAAGCAGACTTCTGTGTTGTCTGTGGGGTCTCCTCCCTGTTCTGTAAAAGGAATTCCTTTTATTTGTGCTGACATTTAGCTTTGTCTATCTAATGCTAAGTGAAACATTTTCTCATGTTCCTTATAGCTTGAGTGTTAGAAATTTTGTATTTTCTTGAATAATAGCCCAGAATTTTTCTGTGTTCTTACTCATCCATTCTCATGTTCCCCACACAGAGCCAATGCTGTGTCTGTTGCACAGCTCTTGTTGTGTCACTTGTTCAAGACTCTCCTCGAGTAAACTCCAGGACAAGTTCCTGACATCCCACTTAGGTTTTTTGCCCTGACGTGAATTCATGTTAGAATGAGCTCTGGAAAATAAAGTAGGCATTAGAGAAGTGTCACATGCACCAAAACATTGTTATTTCTGAACCCTCTTTCTGTAAGATTAGCATCATGTTGCTTTTTGAAGAAATACAGCTGAGGACTTGTGACATGACAGCTTGATTTTAAGTTAATATAGTCATTATGGAGTATAGGCAGAGAACACATGCCTTATGTGGGAAGCTGGTGTTCCTTGTGCATCTCCCAGGCCTGGCAGCTTTCAGATCAGTTTTCAGAGCTGGTGAGGAGAATGCAGATATCCAGATCCAGAGTGCAATCTCGCCACAGCATTTCTCTCTTTTCCTCAGGCCCATCATGGATGAGAGCCCTTCTAGAGAGATCAACCACCAGCATCCAGCTGTCTGCTCATCCACAAAAGCCTCAGAGAGGTTTGGGCCAACACATGCTGCTTGGCCCCTAACTGCCAGGGCCATGCTGGAGCCATTGCCAGACAGTACCACTGCCACAACAACATCTCAGAACAGAAGTCCTCAGTCCTAGAAAATACCCAGTTTTCAGCATGTGTTGGAGCCATGAACGCAGAACAGTCATGAAGGATCAATGCTATCTTTCAGCCTCTTCTGCAAGCTAAACACAGAGCTGTGCAAGTAGAGCAATTCAAACAAATGACGTGATTTGCCTCAATTCAGGATACAGATGGTCCAGAAACACTTTAAAGAGCAACCGCTGATCAACCAAGAAGATAATGAACCTCTTATTAGAGAAAAACGTGGTTATTTTTGCAACTTTCGTGCACTAAACCAGAACAAATTCTGTCGTATTTCCTCTCAACCACAACATGCCATGCTTTGGGAGTCAGGCAGGGACACTGAACAAAGCAGAGCATGGAGCGTGCTGTTTGGGAGTGGGCTGAAGGACGTGATGAGGCAGCAGCCATGCCATCTGCCTTTTGCAGTTATGGATGCTTAACATGTGAGGGCCAAAACCGAGGTCTTGAGAAGAAATGTTGACTAGAGCAGGTTCTAAGTGAGGGGTACACTGCCTGGAGAAAAGCCCAGGAAGGCTGGATGGTTTCAGAGCTTATGCGCCCACAGCTCACCCCCTTCACAGGCATCAGAGGTTCTTGTTAGATGCATTGCTATGGGAGCAAATGCTGAACAAGTGGCTCATCCCAATATTAGCATGTTTCTTTGTTCCATAGCTACCTGGAAGGACTTTAGGCATTGCATTCCAGAATTTCTTTAGCAGAGCTGACCTCTGTCACCAGGTGTCAGAGCATCCCCTGCATGTGCCTTTCACCTCCATCCTACCTCTAGCTTTTTTAGACTGAATAGACTTTCCAATCTAGTATAACTGAATGATTTTAAATGATGATGCAGCAAAGACAAGGCAGGGAAGTGAGGGAATAATCTCTTGTTTTTTCAATAGGGCATTTGCTTTATATTTGGGTGAGATTCAAAACATTTGTTTTAGTGACTGCAGACTGAGTTGCTGTTCCAAATGACTGCGCCTTGCAACTTTATTGATGTTGCAGTCTGAAGCCAGGCATCATCACATTTTTTTCCAGTTTAAATTACTACGGTTAGATTATATTTTTAAATCAGTTTATAAAACAGTAATTACTGATGAGTTAATGAATTGGTTCGTCTCCTTTCTGCAGGCCATCTTAACATAGAGAAGCAGAATAACAGACAAAGCCCTAAAATTCCTTTTGTCACGGTGCTCCTTGTACCACTTTCTCCTACAGAATAGTCTGGAGTTTGAAGATAGTTTGCCCAGTTTTGGTGAGCCCTAGTGGAAATTATCCATCAAAAATCATTAAAAACTATGTGATGTGATTCTGTGCAATACTATGGATGCAAGCAGGATTTCCTGTCAAACATCACCCAGCAATAGTGCCTGTGTCCTTATATGGACCTCCTAAATTTGACTTTTTGCAAGTGTCACTGACCATACCATCACAAAAAAAAAATAATTTGACCTTGTAAAAGAAAGAAGACAGTAACAGCATAGTTTTCAGAAATTGTCTATGCCCTCCCTGCCTTCTTGAAGTCTGTAGGCCTCGCTGTCAATCAGCACTGGTGACAATTAGCCCTTCTCTATATCCAGAGTTGTATTAGTGGACAGTGGGTAGGACTGTCTTCTCCAAATATTCAGAGCCTCCTCCTCAGCTGACATCTTTGATTTCAAAGGGGTGAAGGGGAAAAAAAGCGTCACTGGGGTTTGTGCATGTAAACTGTGGCATCTGGATGAGTCTGGACATGTGCATCTGCAAAACTCTGGGTACAGATCTGGAAAGTCTCTCAAAAGCACCTACGAGCTTGTCTCACTGCAAACTCAGCTTGGCTCTTTATGTGTGTGGAGCAAGAAGCTTCTCTGAGGTGGCAGAGAGGACATGGAGAAATGGTCAAAAAAAGAGTTCTGCCCTCATTTGTGGGAAATACAAGTCACTGAGGGCTTTATCCAGGCCACTTAACTCAGAGTTACCTGTTTTACCTTCCCTTCAGGTACCCCAGTGGTAACTCTCAGGGGTGCAGGCAGCGTGTGACCTTCAAAAGAGCCACCTCACCCCTTACTAACCAGCTCTGCCACACTGGTGGCTTAACCGAGGCAATCACATGCTGCATCATGGTGTGGCTTGTGTTCACAGAGACAGGAGATGTCTACTCCACCTGATAATCACTTCATCACCTCCTCAAAAGCATATTGCTAGGGATGGATATGTAAGACAGGCTTAATGTCACGTGTTCTTGTGTCCTGGTGGTGCCACTGCGGGGATTTAGTGTACAGACTTGAAGGCCTGAGGAGTGAAGCAGTTGAGATGAGCGCTATGGCTTTAGTGGCACTGTGCTGCAGCAGAAATCAATGATGCAAGGAGCTGGGGGCCCTGGGGCTCTTGGCAGGGCAGCATCTTGGTGCCACTTTCCTCATTTGAACCTCTGGGTTAAGTGCAGGAAAGCAAAAGCTCTGCTCTCAGATGGACCTTGTGGACACAACAGCCCATGCATATCTGGGAGGTGTGGTTGGCCTCAAGCTGCATTGCTGACCGCATACCCAGAGCACAGGGCAGCAGGCCTGTGATACTTTGATAGTCCAAACTATCACAAGGCCAGAGAAGGATGCTCTCATGCTCAGTGAAGCAACAATGCTTAGCTTTTGGGCATTGCCTTCCCAAGGTGGATCTCCATCTGTGTTACCCAGCAGGGCAGAGCCTGGTTTCAGGCATACAGAGGATGGTGAAGCATGTTATCACCGGGGCACTGGCACCAGTAGAATCTGACTTGCCTCTGACTTGCACACATCTTGTTAATATGGTTCTGGCACAGGGAGTGGAGTAAGACTAATTAGTTCCCAGCACATGAAAGCTTAGCAGGTAGCAGAGCCAAGCAGTGGTGGACAGCTGTGTTGGAGGCATCGGATTTTTGCATGCCACCTTCGTTGTGTCTCTTCTGGGTGATCTGACCTGCTGAGTGGCTATGTGCAAGAGTATGTGCTCTGAAGCTAAATGGGTAATGGAATCCAGCACCAGACTGTGATGCATGGAACAGCAGGGAGGCTTGTTAAGAGGGCAAGTTTGTGATCACAGCCCGACCTGATGGGGAAGAAGGGCTGGTAGTCTCCTGTCTGCCAGTAGCAGGTGTGCCTCTAGGTTTCCCAGAGCTGCCAGGCTGTTGTCTTGCAAAATAAACAGGGCTGTCTGCACAGCCACAACAGATCCACAGAGAAAATCACTGCTCTGTAGCCTCTGCTTGTCCATATTCCACCTTTTTCATCTAGAAAATGCAAAAGTCAGCCAGGGCTTTAATAGGCTAATAATGATGGGCTACTCAAGAATTCAGCTCTCTTGGCCCCAAATGGAAATATATGGGGAGTTTTGTTTTAGGTTTTTTTGTTGCTGTTTCCCCTGCATTGGTCCCTTGAATATGGAGAAAGTCCTTTAATGAACAAGCTTATTCCCATCCCTTGCCTTTGCAGACTCTTAATATTTATCTCAGTAGGATCCTTGCTTCCAGTTGGATGTGACGAGTTTCAGATGTGCAATACCAGAGCCCATCTCCTTGTTGTAATGGGCCAGAAGCTGCTGATGCTTTTAAGTATCTCACTGCCTTAATGGCATTTGCTGCTGGCTGCCAAATTGATATCTAGTGTGTAAGCTGGAGAGAGGGGTGAGAACTGTTCCCCTCACCTATTAATAAATCAGCACTGCAGGGAAGAGTTTTCTGCTGGGAGACAAGTCTCATCAGTGCATGCTGCTAAGGAAAAGGGGGCAATGGTTAGCTGGGAACAGTTGCCCTGCAGGGAGCGGGGCTAGGAGCAAAAGGATTTGGCCCAAAGTGATAATGCTGTGGCATTAGCAGAAGCATGATCCATCCAGGAGGCCTCTGAGCATCACTTAGCTGGCGTCCTGTGAGCAGCTCTGCAGGAGTGGCTGGTGCTGTCCTGCACGCTGACAGGCTCCACTCAGATGGAGCTTTAAAAAAAAAAAGGGAGAAATAAGTAGGGAGCTGTGTACCAGCCAGCCTGTTATTTCAGTGTCTAAAAATTGTTCCTCTTACTGAAAGGAAGCATGTCTGGGACAGCATCCCACTCAGACAAATGGGCCCTGAAAAGCAAAGGTGGCTCCTGCTCAGACTTGGACTGTGTTCTACACCTCCTAGCTCTGCAGAGCCCCTCCCATTGAAGAGACTTTAGCATCCCATCTGGGGACAGTGTCCCCAAGGCAGCTGTGTGCACAGCGCACCGCCACAGGGCTCGTGGCTGTCGTGCTTGTTAACGATGCCATTACTCTCATTGAAGGCTTGGGATTGCTTTGCACTTGGAATAAATTCATCTTCATTAAAGGATGAAGACAAGATGCTATCTTTGGCTATCAAGGAGGAGACCTTTGGCCCAGGAGATGTTCAGGAGGGAAAGCCTTGTACATGCCTCCTCTTCAAATACATGCAAATGACAGGTCAGCTCAGGATTATTTCCTACATGGTTCCTTGGCTTGTTCAGAGCCTGACATGTTTAAGCTCACTGCCATGGGCAGGTCTGCACCCATGGTAGAACACAGACACTCCTGGGGTATGATTAGTCAGATGGCTCGTGCTTCAACAGTGCCAGTCTCTCCATTGATAATGGAGATGAGATGAATCCTGCCAGGTGAGATGAATCCTTCCCTGCAATAGTTTCTCAGTATGCCAGAGTATCCTGGCCATGTTTTTGTGTCTTGCTCCTCTAAAGTTACCCTGGGGGATAGTGGAAATGTCCTGGCCGAGATAAAGGATCAGCCATGGAGAGTGGAGACAGCATGGGAGCCTGTGACTGCTGGAGCAGCACACCTCAAGTCAGTGCACATGGCTTTTTGAGCAGGCCTATAAAGCTTTTGGACCTTCCAGGGAGGCACAGGCAGTGGGGCAAGTAGGTCAGGACGGCTGCAGGACAGCAAGGAGGACTTGTCCTGGACTGAATTCAAGGTGTGCCACAGACCGTGAGTGCAGGCAGAGAGCTGGCCTGTTGCAGATGCATCTGGGAGTGCAGGTCTGCTGCCCAGTCCCCAGAAGAGGGGGATGTCTGTCATCTCTGTCCTCAAAGAGGAGGAGACTGGCTGGACTTTTAGAAACCAGTCCAGCTATCTGGGAGGGGACCCAGGTAATGGAGATCCTGCCTGAGAGGTCTCTTGCTGTCATCAGAAATAAAACAACCTTTCAGTGACAGCCTTGATACAACCTTAGGGGCAATGGAGTAATTTTTCAGCTCTGCACTGGTTTCCTACAGCCCAAGGACAAATCCTGATCTGAGAGATGTAGCACAGTCTTACATGGGCAACAAGAGCAGGGGCTTGCTCCGACACATCCCTCAAACAATACATTTACCACTGTCACGTCCTCTCCCCGCTGCCATTGGAAACCTCGTTGTGGCTGCGCAACCCCAGCGGTAGCTCAGCACCATCGTGCTAAAATTAAGGGAGTAATTGAGATCATTTTTCAAGCATGCCAGGGGATGACAGCCTTGCAACGGGATCCTCCTGCATGGCACAGCGTAAACCGAAAAATAAAACGTTGGATTCCTGGGTGGAGAGTTGCAGTATTATTTATAAATATTAAACCTGTGTTTCAGGAAGGGAGTGACTGCACATGTAACCAGGCAAGCACTGCTTTAGCTAAAGAGCAAGAGGAACGTCTTGGAACGGACGCTAGAGGGAAGAAGAGAGTCTCACAATTGTAATAGGCTCGGAAACCAAACCCGAGCAGCTCCAGGGCATTTGGGAGGAGTTTGACAGTTAGAGACTCAACATTTTCTTCTTTACATTATCCAGCACCCAGTGTGCTTGCCTCGTGTGATGCCCTCAAATGCACTATGCTGATAGTGGCTTGCTGTATCACACGACTTTGATTTATTTGGAAATTTAGGAAGCCTGCAATGCCCTCAAATTGTAATGAAGAACATCCCAGACCTGCCTCAGCACTGGAAAGCTGTGGTGCTTTCAGGCATTAGTGGTGTTATAGGGCATGTGATTATGCTATGTGCAATCCTAACACGTTTTGAAGGTATGTTCTTTGTTGCAGACTACAGCTACGAGCTGCAAACAGGCTCAAAATCATGCATGGCTTGAGTTCCAGCTTTTCCTCCCACGCTGTCCAGGTACCTCTCATCTCTGGAGCCCAGCAGAGCAGGCAGAACTTCCCTGGGGACTGTGCTCCCCAGTGCCACTGGGCAAGTCCCTGCTGCTAGGTCTTCCAGTCTAAAACCAGTCCTCTCCCAGCCCAGCTGTGTGAAAGCTGTCTGCCACTTCTCTCCCCTTTATCCCTACCTTCACCTCTTCTATCCTTCCCCTACCCTGCTCATGGTTCTCACCCAGCTCAGCCCCCCACCTGCAAGCAATTGCTGGCATCCTGCCACCTCCCTGGCAGGACCTCACTGGAAGAGTGGTGCAAAGCAAGCTAGGCATGGTTTGTATTTGTTGCTGCTCTTTTGTCTGGCTTTCCACCTGCAGGGATCTTGGCCCTCCTCCAGATGTCAGGACAGCACTGGGAGACCCTGGCAGGTCCCAAGGGCTCGGTATCTGCCACCATTCAGCCCATGTCATTTCTGTCCCACCCATGTGGAGCCTGGCAAAAATCAACACCCATGTTCTTACTGCTGCTCTGTGGGCAGGATCAGACCCTTCTTCCCCAACAGCTTGCAACAGTCACTTCTTCATCTCTGGGCCACTTTGCTGCTCCAGGCTGCTGTCACCAGCATCATCCATACCCCAGGGGACATCTAGAGCCATGACAGGGGCCTGAAGGTGAGTACCACAGTACCTGCTCTCTCCTCACCAGCCAAAACACATTGCCCTGACCATGCTGCCTGTAGGGACAGTGCTGAGCATGTGCTTTCTCCTGGTTGTGCCCTGGGCCAATAAAGGCTGTACAGACCAGGGCTGTGCCGGATGTGCGCGCTAACCAAGGGCACAGGCACTCGTGTCTGCACCATCTGCCATGTAAAGATGTCACCTTCAGGGAGAGAAAGAAAAGGGGAAACTGCCGTGGGAGGAAGCAGTGAAAGATCTGCCCCAGGAGGAAGGCACTTGGCAAGCAGAAGAGGAAGCGCAGGCTGCAGTGGTCAGCACAGGGAAGATCGACGTGCCAGCAGCAGGAGTCAGGTTGGGAGCACCGCGCAATCCTGTCACAGGAGGGAAAGCATGTTCTGCTGGATCAGATGTGGAACGAATAACAAGGCAGGGGTGATGGACCCCCTCCAAACCAACACCCTCCTCGAGAGGGGAGGGGTTAGAGCAGATCGTGTTTTTCAGACCACCTGAATGACTGCTAATGTCTTTCCAAGGCAGGCATCTTCCAGCGTCTGGGTATCAATCTGTCAGCCCTTACAAGAAAAAAGCTGCACACCAGGAACACAGCCAGGATCAGGATGTTGGATGTCTTGTCCAGGAGAAGGGGATTTCCTGGATTAGTCACCAAACCTCAGTTCCAAAAGCTGCTAGGATCCTCCAAAGAATGTTTCCTGCTGCTTCCCTAGGTGAGGTTTCACAGCAATAGCAAGGAATTAAAAATATTCAGGGGTCTTATAGGGTCAAAGCAACAAATACCTTTTTCCCTTGAGTGGTCATTAACAAACTAATTTTTAAGTGGAGAAAAAAAGTTCAAAACTTCTACTTTCCCTGATTTCTCCTATCCCTTTTATTTTATCTAGCATCAATTTTGGTAGAAAAAGAGATGTATTACTTTTCTCTTGCAATTGCTATTGCCCAATCCTGATTTTCTTTTATTACAAACAATCTAGGGGAAGCAGGAATCCAAACACAAACCTTTGGATTAGATTAATGGCATGTAAAAACAAATGAGAGGCCCTTGCTGCTGTGAAAAAAGTGATGACCTTAAGATCAAGTAACTGTGCGAGTGATTTACAGAAGAAGGGACAGAGGTGGAAAGGGGCTGCTGTGTCATGCTGGCATTTGGGAAGGTGGCCAAAAATGCAAGAGAGGGACTCTGTGTGTGTGCACCTGTGTGTGACTGTGTGTGTGTCTGTTCCCTGTTAAGCCCTGGGATGGTTCTGGCATCACTGCCACCTTGCCCTGAGTCAAGAATGGAGCACATGGGAGGTCAAACAAGGGCTGCAGGAGGAGTTGGGATGCAGGATTGTCATGGGCAAAGGTGGAAGTTTCAGACAAGGTCTATCATGGAGACCCACCTGTTGAGTCATGAGGGTCAGAAAGGGTCAGAAATCTAAGTGTGGCTGGATCCAATCCTAGTCCCAGACTTGTCAACAGTTTATGTCTAAAGGATTATATAGGTGTGATTGGGCCTTTATACAACTTTTTCCTACAGAATTAAGGATGACAAACCATTATATTTATATGAATAGAATGATTATTTAAATGGTGATGATAATGATGATTAGACTAAAAGACTTTAATCAGAATTGTTTACTACAGAATATACAGAGTTGTAACTACTAGTATAGCACACTATTCCTTGAGACCATATTGAAGCAACAATATTAAAGCTAGCAAAATAATTATTAAGTAGAGATTGATGTTATTCACCCATACCAACAACCATGGGTGTATCTCTTTCATTCAGCCTTGAGGTGTAACCTCGAGGGAAGTCCCCACTCAAGAGAGGAATATCTACAGACTCCAAGATGGGGTGTGTTAGAAGGCCCTGACATTAAAAAGTGGGACTGGGCTTTTATAGTATAAAGTGATTTCCTGTAAGTCATATGTTTCTAGGCCAGCTGTGTCAGCTCGGCAGCCTCTAGCTCAGCACCATTAGATAAGTTATCAGTACTATAACTTGTTGGTTCCTTTATCAGCAACTTTGTCTGCCACCTCCTCGCTGGTGCCAGTTTCTGTCAGGAAACATTGTTTTTCACGTCCTCAGAATGTTTAATTTGGGATTGATGAGTCAGGCTGGTTTCAGCATTCTTTGACACTGAAAGCAGCGTGACCCCCCTTCTCTATCCATCACTGATAACTCCTTGCAAATTGGGTAAAGTCTGAGCTGTTTTACCCCTACCTAGGCAGAGCATCCTGCTATGAGGAGGGCTCAGCTCTGATGGCTCTAACTCAGCCACTGCAAAACCAGAGCCAATATGGAGATAAGAAAGAACTACAAATGCACTTTTCCTCCATTTGCAGCTCTTGGCAGGTTTTCTGTCTCCCCCTGGTTGCTTGAGACAGCACAGTCCCCCAGGGAGGCTCTGGCAGAAACACTGAGAATCCTTTCATTCCAGGTCATAGAATGGTTTGTGTTGGAAGGATCTTAAAGATCACCCAGATCCAACCCCACTGCAATGGGCAGGGATGCCCCAGGTTGTGTCCTATGCCAGGGCACAGCCCCCATCTGCTCTGCCACAGACCTTCCCTGCCCCTCAGTCACTGCAGATGGAGGAGAAAAGGACTGAGCAGCTCTGCAAATCTCAGCATTGCTGCTTCCCTCTGTTCTGAGGTGTCACTGCAGTGGGGATCACCTCCAGGTTCAGCTGCATTGTCGGGTCACCCCCACACATCAGCAGTCAAGCCTGGGTGCATGGGGTGGGGGTCAGCCCTTCTGGCAGGCCCAGAAGTTTAGAAAGCATCAGGCCAGATTCCCAACTGGTGCAAACTGGTGTTGCCTCCCTGATCTTCACCCAGGCTGTGCTAGCAGCAGAGCTGGTTCTTCAATCTCCAAGCGCAGTGCCTGTCTTGGCAAGGATCCTGGGATGCTGGCAGGGTTTGGCTGGTTTATTTAATGGGTGCTGGGGCTGTTGTCTGCCACATGTGATTTATTCCTGTTCTGGATCACAGAGTTTGAACCGTCTCCTATTTCCAATGCTTCTGTCACAGCTTTGTTTGCAGCATCATCTCTGTTCAGCAGCTGCCTGTGCTGCATGTCCAAGTGGAGTACCAGAGCTGAAGGGCCCTTCCCAGGCTCCCATGGGATCAGCAGATGCTCAGCACCCGTTTACATCAGTGTCCTGTTGGCAACACCTGTCCAAGGCATTGCTGCAAGCTTTTGGCTTCAGTCCAGGAGTGGTGTGCTTTGGTCCTGGCACATCAGTCCAGTGTGTCCAGGGTTCTCTATCTCCTGCTTCAGTAGATATTGGTGTTTTTCACCAGAGCCAGGCTTTTTGCAGTGGGATCAGTTTGGCTTGGGATGAGAGACCCAGGGACACAGTGGTGTAGATCTAGGTGAGCAGGCAGGTGCCAATTCACCTGCTCTGAGGATAATCATTACGCTGTCAGGGAGAAGGCAGCAGAAGATAGGAAATAAATACAGCTGAAAAGCAGGAGAGAGCTGAATATAAGAGAGTATAAAAGTATCTCTTCAGAGTAAATTTTAACTCCTTCTCCCCTCGCCCCTGGTCCTGAATCATCTCCAATTGTAGCCAGTAGCAGCTGCCCAGGGAAAAGCCATCAGAGCATGGGAACAGGACAAGTAACATCTCTTTCTTGTCCTGACTCATGTCTGTGGCTATGTGCCTGTTGCACAGGACAAGTAAATATCAAAATGGGCTCCAAATGCCCTCCCACTCTCAGGAAAATCTGTAGCTCAGCGGCTGTGAATTTCATCAGTGAATTTAAATATTTGCATGTAATACACAGCAGATATACTTGGATTTTTCTTCATTAAGTCTCTCAGGCTTTTTCCAGGTGAGGAGAAGGGTGGCACCCGCTTGACACTCCTTGTCCCCACACTGCAGTCCAAAGGTGGGATGCAGCTGATGTAACTGCCAATAGCTCCACGTTTCCAAGGGCTTACTGCCATTTTTATTTTTTTCTGATATTGAAAGCCCAGAATAATAACAGCCATAAGAGGATACAATATTTGTTTTCCAAGTGGCACAGAACTTAAGAGAGACTGTAGTTGCTCCTCATTCACAAACTGTTATTCTAATTTCCCTGCTCTTCCTGATGCTGCTGCTCTCCCCTGCTCCATGCCTTACTGCGAGCAGGCTGGCTGTCTCATGCAGGGCTCATCCCTGAGAGTTTATTGGGGCTAACTGGTGCATCCTGAAGCCAAGGGCAGGTGTTTGCTCGGGCTCTGCAGTTCCAGCCTTGTCTTGCAGTGGTCAGCACGAGCACCAGTGATCCATGCCACCCGTCCTGTCTCCCTGTATAGCACTGGACATGGCTGGCAGCATCCAGAGGTGAGAAATTTGGGTGCTCTCCCTCCAAACTATGGCATGCAGGCACTTGGTGCTCTAGTGGTGTCACCTGCTGCCCGTGGCCCTGCTGCCTCACTCAGATGCAGTAGTGATGGCTCCTGCCAAATTGCAGAGCAAGCAGTTGTGTCATGCATGGGAGAAGGGACCAGGGGCCAGGCTCTATCCATCTGCAACACCCCAGCCAGTGTCATCCTCTCCCCAGCATATCCATGCCCCTAAGAGGACAATGGGCACCCTGTGAGATGGGTGAGCACCTAGTGCTGCAGATACAAATATTTGTACCCAATTCCTGCCAGAGCTGTGGAAAGGAAGAACTGTCCCCCGATACTCTTGCCACCTTGTGGGCACCCGCCGCAGTGCTGAATGTCACTCCTTCTGCGGCTCAGCCCTGCAGCAGTCTGACTTTTCCTTATTTGTTTTTCTCCCTTTGAGAGCTATTCTTTCCCTCCCATATGCTGTAATAATTACAAGTGATAACTTAACAGCTGCTCTGCTATTCCGGGCTCAGCAGAGCCACGCGCCTCCGCTTTCCCTCCCTCCCACGGCTCTGGGTCAGCGTCTTGGCTTCAGCAATCACACTCCCCCCAAATTCCACAAACNCCATCTGTCTCCCACCCGCCCGTCCCAGCATCATGAAGGGGGATGGGACTCTGACATCCCTCTGTTACCATGGAGAAAGCTGAGCCAGCAAAGGGACGCACCCTGCATCCTGGGTGAAGGCCAGTGGAGAGGTGGTGGAAGGGGTTTTCTTGTGTGTTTGTTTTATTATCATGTGGTGAGAAACCATAGCTGCAAAACCAGACTCAGGTAATTAAGGTTGTATCTGGTCTTGGCTTGGGCTGACCCCAGGGAGGCCTTTGCTAAAGAGATAAGGGAAGAGCCAGGAGGCTGCCTGTGACTTGGAGGTCCTCATTACTGTCCTGCGTTACATGCTGCTCCAGCTGCGTTGACAATGCACACACAGCCCACATGGCCCTGGCCATGCCATGCCACCTTTGCCACTCTACCACCCCATATCCCACCCTGACAGGCTCCCAGGACAATGATAGACCCTCAAAAGCAGTCCTGAAATGCTGTATCTCTGAACATCCCAGTTTCTCCCCAGCCAGCAAGACTGCCAAGGCCAGAAGTGGTTCTCCAGCACAGATGAAGATTCCCAGAAATGTGTCAAGACAGCCCGATCCCTGGCAATGGCAGCGAGACGTGCAAGTCTCTGTGTCAAGCCAGCTCACCCAGCCCACAAAAGGCTGTGTTCTGCTTCCCAAGCACTGGAAATCTGATACCTATCTGCTTGCTCCCATGCAGACCCGTACTGGTCACTTCCCATATTCCAAAGACAACATTCCCAGCACCTACGGTTGCAGCAGGCTCAAAACTGTGAGAAAGCCCCATGGCAAGCTGAAGCAAGTGTCTGCAGTGTGGCCAGCACCTGAAGTCATTTTTGGCAAGATGCAGTGCAGGCAGGGTGCCTGTTTTTCCTCCCTTATGTGTGCTGGGCTTTACTGAGATAGTAAAATGCTGGGAATTAAAGACAGGATCTTGCCTAAAGATGCCACCAGGCCGCAATGGTCTTGGCTTTTCTCACCCTGCACAAGCACCTCATCTCCTCATGGAGATGTGTTTCACAGCAGGTGACATCTTCCCCTTCCACCCACCAGCCTATCCTTATAGGCAGCATATCCCACAGGATGCCCAGGGCAGGTCTCTCTAAGGGACAGTGGTGGATACTCTTTCCTATGGCCCTCACAAAATTGTAAATGGGAATAAAAATTGGGAATGTGCACAGAGGAGGGTCTTCCCAGGAATTTCACTTCCCAGGCTGGGAATTCTGCTGCTGGCACCATCTCAACGTGATGGTGGACAAGGTCACGGGCAATGAACAGGACGCAGATACTTTTCACACAGCCAGATGATCATGAAAATCATATCCCTTGGCTTTTGGATCAGCAGCCGTAATGCTCTGTCTTGGATTGCACTCCACCCAAAGGGCCTTTGGAAGGGGTGACACGGTGCTTATTTGAGCCAGTTTGATGCTTTGGTAGCTCTGCAGGGCAACCAAGCACAGGCTTCAGTGCCAGCGCTGGTGGCATGGGACACACTGCAGGATCACTCATCAGGGGAAGCAACACGTGCCTCGCTTACACCTCCCACAGGGAGTAGGCAGCTCCAGGAAGAGGCGGCTTGAAAAGCCTGTGCCATCTTGTACGGGCAAGCTGGCAGCTCCATCTGGCTCTGCTTCAGTGGAACTCTCTGGGGAGCTGCCAAGGGTGGCCAGTGGGGTCTGTGGGTGGTGTGCCAGAAGCAGGCTAGGAAGAGGAGAATGAGGAGGAGAAATAGGTGGGATACACGTGCCCCACACTGCCAGGTTTCTCTTGGAGGGTGCTAACCCTTCATTAAAGCAACTGCTCTGTCCTAGGAGAGGGATGGTGGGTTTAGGGACCAGTTTATGGTGTGTTGCTGGTCCTCAGCTGCATGGGAGGGGCTACTGGGGCTGCAGCTTGTCCATAACCATGACTTTGGAACATGTTGGGCTTCATGTGCAGGAGCCTCAGCCCACAAGTGCTCCAAGCCACCATGTGCATTTTTTGCATGGCAAAGTCTCTTTGCAGCTCTGCTGATTTTCTCAGGTCTCACACTTTGCTTTTACTCTCCCAAAAGGCAGTGAATTTTTTTCCTTGAAGCTAGAAGTGTGATAACAGAGTTCTCATTGAACCAGGGCTGCTGGGGTACTTGTTAGGATAAAAACACGTGGGGTTAGCACCGCGTCCCTCACCTCTCTTAGCCCAGGCTATTTCACAGCAAAATTACAGTCCTCATCTGCACCCAAGTTTTTCAGCAGAGTAACGGCAGCTATTTGGTTCTTGGTTCCTTCATTTCAATCTCTTTGATCATGTGCCATGATTAATCTGATCTTCATGAGGCGGGATGAGTAGGAGTCAGAAGAAAAATTGTAATCGTCTGTGCCTTTGGCATACAGGAATGGAATAATTTTGTAGTCTCATCTCTGTGCTGGTAGCTTTAGGAAAAGCCTCCATCACTTCATCAGCTAGAGACACTGTGCGAGGCTAAGGAACACTGATATAAATGGCAATATTTGTAACTGGGTACCATCACTGTTCCTTGTTCCCCCATTTTTGCAGGCTGCAGCACCACCATTGTCAGTGACTGCAGTCCAGCTGGCATCAATGAACTCCAAACATGAAAAAAGTTCATTATAAAGTCCTGCAACCTTGTTGGTGTCTGCTCTCACCTGCCATGTTGCAGCAGATACCAGGCAGGCAATCCCCAGGATTGTGATTCCTTTCCTAAGCCACATCAGAAGGCAACAGGCATCAGGGAGGTGGGAACGCTGAGACTGAAGGATCGAGAGCCCAAAAGGGCCATTTTTCTGCTCAAGTGGTCATGCTTCTGTTCACAGCACCACACCTGAAGAAAAGGCTTGAATATCTTATGACTGTCCTCAAGTTCCCCTCACAGACCCTGAGGGCTTCTTGGCTGCCCAGGGAAACTCTCAGGTGCTTCTGTTCTGGTGTAATTATGACAGGCAGTATAAAATCAGCTGAGAGCTCTATTGACAGTCTCACTTGGAGCATAATTGAGTAATAGTCCCTTCAATTGAATTAAGGATTTTTTTCAATTAATTACAAATTAACCTGAATTAAGAGTGTTTACTTCAAATGAGAGTGAATACAAAAAGACTTAGTGTGGCCCCACTAATCTAAGTCTACAGTCTTAAACATTTTGGATTCATTTTCCAAGAGGGCACATGACATTTTTATTGGTATAAAGACCAATCAGAAATGTGGCAGGTGTTTTGAAAGTGAAATATTTTTGTCTTATAAGGTGTGCAACATTTGATAACACATCCCCTAAAAATCTGTACTGATTCCTCCTTCCCAGGCAAGAGTAAGCTACAGCAATGTAAAGGGTGGTGCTCCAATTTTACAGGTATGTATATATATATACATACATCTACATTCGTGTGTGTGTGTGTATGTATGGAAAAAAAACTCCTGGGATATTTGTTCCACTTGAATTACTCCAACACTTTTAAATCGATGCAACTTGTGAATGTGAACAAGGCTTGAAGCAGCAAGAAGGTGATGGCAGAAGTATCTGTGGTGGTTTATGATTTGGTTTTCCTCCTGTTCCCTCCTCTGTTCCAGTCTCCAAACTTCTCAGTACTCCGACTGCTCAGGATTGATGCAGCCATCGCAGATGCAGTGAGAAGGGTTGGGGAACCTCTTCTCATCCCTTTGGCACACTTGGCTAGGTTTTTTATTTAGCTTGGACAGCCACTGTCCCCTCTGAAGTTCCCCCACTGGCCAGCTGGATCCCTTTAGGAAACAGCTTCCACGGGTCACTTTTCTGTGCAGGGGAAGCTGCCCTGGAGCTGCCTATGCAGTGCAACTGTTAGATCACTACTTCAAAAGATGTGTAGTAATTGAGTCACCAAACTCTGCATTGGAAAAAAAGATCCTTAAGGTACCATATTTTGCTCTACTGTCCTTAACATTGTTGATGAGACCAGGTGGTTTTGGGCCAGGGCAGTCCACAGCCCTCTGCACAGGAGTACAGGGGAAAACAAGCCACTTGCTGCGTTGAGTTGTGGTACCACCCAGATGATCGAACAGAAACCACTGGTCCATCGGGGGTGTCACTGTCTCAGCACACACCACAAGGGCGATGAGGAGAGAGATGACGACCTTTGCTTTGGGGAAGCGACATCAGAGCCCGGACCTTGGTTATGCTTCTGCAATACAAGGAAACCCAAGGGTGGCTGAGTCAGTCTGTGAAAAACCTGCCTGGCATCAACCAAGAAATCAGCTGCAGAGTCAGAAGCTGAAGCCTGCTTTTCTGTGCACAGCTCAGGTGCTTGCAGACACTTGCAGGTGTGTAGGAGTGAGCTTGTCCTGGGAAAAAGAGACCAGTGGACTTCAGATGGGAGAAGAGCCATGGCTTGCCTTTGCTCCCACATCCTGTTGTTCACAGATAAGCAGCATTCAAGATGGCTTTCAAAACCAAGGCATCTCCTCTGCAAGCAAGGGAAAGAGACAGGCGAGAAAGCAGAACTGCCTTTTTAAAAATATTTGCTTTAGGTAACCCTCCCACCTCAGGGTCTCGGGACTGAAAGGCAGCGAAAAGGGCTTGTTGACCTGATGTTAACCTTCAGCTGTCAGCCATTCAGCTCCATGGTCCTCACATGCCGCTGCTTAATCCAGGAGGAAAAAAAGTACAAAGCCTGCCCAGAGCCTCTGCCATCTCATTAACATTTGGCTTAGGCGAGATTTCCATCCTGCACTGCGAGTGCAGCAGCTCCAGTTCAAACAGCTCTCCTGTGCTGCAGCCTTCCCAGGATGTCCTGGCAGCACAGAGGTTTACCACAGCTTCTGCAGTGCTGTGCTTTGGGGTTGGGGCCCCTGAGCTGATCATGGGCTGGCAAAATGTAAGCCACACCGAGGCACTGTCATTTTTTGGCTTCTTGAGAGCTTGAAAAGACCTCTCTGTTAGGTTGCAAGGTCCTTCTTTTGGCCAAGATGAGGCAGTTCCCAATACACACAAGACAGACCCAGCACGGGTTTAGCTATTGCCTGGCACCTCTTGTGGGGGTTGGTGATCCCGCAAGACTGTAAACGCCACACCACAGTTTCTGGCTTGACATCACATCCCACATCCACACCACGTGCATCCAGAGGAAAGGAAGGTCAGAGGGACAGCTGAGGAAGATATAATATGGGAGAGACAAGGAGCACATGAGCATCTTGACCTTCAGCCAGCCATCTGCTACCCCCACACCTGTGCAGCCTTCACTTTATTAAACATGAAAGCTCTGTGGTTGCCTGAGATAGGAAATATGGTTCAGCACACAGGAAGTTGGCAGCGGGACCTGCTGCCCTGGAGTTGGCGTGGGGCTGGCAAAGATTTCCTCTTGCCATCTGGGAGCTGGCGCTGGCAAGAGTGTATTCCCATCTGACAAGTGAGTCAGAGACTTTATGCTGTCTCATGTGAGTGGTGTGCTTTTTGGTGGTGGAGAAACACAGCATGGCCATGGGCTAAGTGGGGTCACATGAGTTTGGAGATGGAGCTTCAACCCTGTGAGAGATGGATGATCCTCTGTTGGCATGGTGGGATTCTTCAGTGGGAGGACCTCTGTTTCTAAGTATAACAAGTCACACTTTAGAAATAAGTTGGATGAGGCTGTGGCTGGGTTTCTTTGATGTAGGCTAGCAGTTAAGGATACATACTACAGGGAGAAATCCCTATAATGCTTTCCTGTTGATAAGCAGTAGGACAGCTGTGATCCTGGGACAAGACTGGGATCCATGTGGCTGTTTAGCCTTGAGGAACTAGAGAATCCTATACTAAGATCAAAGGTCTGAATTGCTGAGCATCCTTGGGTGGCTTTGGGGAGCAGTAGGTGCTCTCAAGGGAATGTTGATTAGCATTCCCTCGACTCTCACCCTTGTCATCACCTCTAGGAGTGAGGTCTAAATGGGCGGAGTGTGGCCCATGTGTCCCCTCACCATTTGCTACTAACATAGATCAAGAGCACAATCCCCCAGGCTTCCTAAACAGCATAGGTCTGTATTTATTAATCCAAATGGCTTTCTTCCCCCACCAGCTTGTCCAGTCTTGTCTTGAACCCATGCAAATGCTCACAGCCAACAGCATCCTTGGGCAAGGAGATCCCCAGGTCTGACCCCCATTACAGGAGAACCTGCATGCTTTGAAATCAGTCCCAGTTTTTGCACTGGGAGGAGGCAGCAAGACCAATCCCTATCAGCCTTCTTTGGGCCATGCATGACTTCATGGCCTGCTACCATAACCTCTTCAGCCATGTCTTTTCCAGAAGGCCTGGCATGCACGAGTCCTTGCTTGCAGGGAGGCTCCTCCAGACCTTTGATCCTCCTTCATCCCATTCTCCATGTTGCCCTATTACATTTTGGGTTTTAGGCTTCAAAGGGGTGCCTTTCGGGGCACAGGTCAGCGCAGTGGCTTGGCAAGCATGCCTGCCCCGCAGCTTTTGCTCCCTGCAGATGCTGCTGTTTCTTGGCCACAGGCTGTGCCAGCTCCTGTGATCCTGCTTGCTTAAGTAATTGGCACAGCACACCATGCATAACCAGCTTGGGATTTTGGTTTTGGGGTTTTTTTTTTGATCCAGGACTCTTTCTCCTCTGGAAGGGTAGAAGTCTCATCTGAGTGTTTCTTTGAGCATTGGGCTGTCTCCTGATAGCAAAGCCATGCTCCTAGTGTTAAATCTCCTTGTTTTTCCTGCAGAGACCGAATGGTGTAAGGGACTGTAGGTGAGAGCCCCTCTGAGACCTGAAGGGGACACATTTGAAGTTCCTCCCCTTTGCTTTTTCCCAGGTAAAATGTATTTACTAAACAACATATAAGAGCAAAGTAAGCAAACAAACCTCAGTGTGGTCAGTTCTCTTCTGGCTTCTTTCATACCAACAAGAAAGTGAGGGACTCAAACTGGAACTTCAAACTTCTTTGAAGGCATTCAGCTGATTATAAAAGCGAGAACCAGCTGCACACTGTGGGTCCCAAGATGAACTTTGCTCTAGGTGAGACTGTAATGAAAATATGTCTTGACAAATAATAACTCTTTATATTTTTTTATGGTTTTTTTGCTACAATTCTTCCTTCCTCTTGGCCCCACCACAAATCTGCTCTCACTCTAATCTTTTCTTTGGCAGCTAAAACTATTATCTTTATTGTTTCAGGGCTTGGCCTCTTCCTGTTAGATCTCCTAATTGGATTTTCACTCTCTGATCCATTTAGTTTCTTCTGTGCTTTCACTAAAACCCTTTAACCCTTCAGCACCTCTCTCCCTCACTCTCCAGTTACCCTTGTGGGTGCTCCTCTCCCCATGCCACTCCAATTTTCCTCCTCTCTCTGATTTGCATGGGGACAGCTTTCCTAAGCCATAGGTGTCACCTCCAGTCTCACTGTCTGCGGACAGTGTGCTTCATCTCATTTGCTCTTTGCAGGCTGCAAAGGCTTGTACGATTTTAACCAAGAATAAGCAAAACAACCCACATCACCCTTTAAAAGGAGGTCTGAGGTCACTATAGAGCCAAAGTCATCCAAAAATTATGACATTTCATCTGTGGATAGCAAAAGGCTGCTGCTTTGTCCAGATTCATTTCCCTTCTCAGAGGAGGGAGACCAGTCCACCCAGACCAGGTGCCAGTCCTGTATTTCTGGCTGTGTCTTAGGAATATCAGCAGCCATAAGGGAGGTGAAACAGTGGTGGGGCTGTGTCCACTTCTAACACTGCCATGGGCATCTGGGCTGACTGTGGGAGGGCCACTTAACCCTTCCACTGCTCTTTATCCTCTGTGGAGAATGCAATTCATAAAACACGCTTTCTTCCACCTCCCATCAATCTTGCCCCTTTGGCCTGCAAGCTCGGTGGGGCAGGGCCTTGCCCATGCAACACCTCATGTAATGGTACCAGGGTCTTCAGTGGAGGCTTCAAGCACACCAGTAGTGACCTGATTGCATTGCAGGTGTTTTATGAACAGCTAAAATATCTCTTTCTTCCATACCGACAATGATCTCTGTCCTCTCCATGAGTATATCAGTGCTTTGATTTCTCCAGCCAGCAGGTACCCTTGAAGCTGTCCCATAAGCACAGCGAGACGATGACGATGTCTGATGCGGAGGGGGCTTGGGTACCCCGTATCTAAAGAAGAGGCTGTTGGCTTTCATAGTCTGAGCCATGTGGCTGGCTCATCACACAGGAGGAGGATGGAGCTGAGACAATGGCATCTCACCACTGGTCTGGTTTTTCCATCAGGCCACGCAGTGATGCATCCCTGTAATTTTCAAGCAGCCAGAATCTTCAATTGTAATGTGCCTTTATTACAACTCGGGGCAGAAGGAAACAAGCTCTGTTCCAGGTCAGTCAAGCCCAGAGGTGGCAGAGGTAGTGGAATAAGACCTCCACTTAGCAAGATGCCTTAGAGATGTAAGTACAAAGGGAGGAAAAAAAGGGAAGAGGTACCCTAATACCTGGCTGCTTAACCCAGGTCCAGGTGCCTGGCTCTTAGCAGGCCTTGATGGACCTGGTCCCTTTCCTCCTTTCATTCTTTTTTCCAGCCTTTTAACAGCCTCAGTACCTTTGTGTTTGTGTTGCTGGAGTGCGTTGCTGTGGTTAAAGCTGTTATTCACAGCAGGGTTTGCATCTTACCTGTGAGACAGATGTAGTATGGAGACAGAGATGTGAATGAATCCACTTGTTTGCCCTCATTTCAGTTCCTGCTGGGCACGTGACAAAATAAATCTGACAGGAAAGGAAAACCTTTCAAGGAGAATGGGGAGAGAAGGAGATTGCCACCTTGGAGGAGTTTGTCCAAGGAATATATAGGCTAAGCCAAAAGTATGGGATAGAAGAGATAATCACCTGAGAGCAGGTGATGTGGGGAGAGTAGAGATGGACATAGGTTTGTTAGAGGTATTATTGAATTGAGAAAATACATAACTTCAAGTCAAGTCTACTGTAAAGGTGGAGAGTACATGTAGAAAAGTGGGGCTCACAGTTCTTTCCCTGTACTCTGTTCCCGCCCTGGCAGTGTCCACACAATCTTCCTCTTCAGCCCTGCTATTTTCCTTGGCTCTGGTAGCTCCGAGTGCTAAAAGGAGTTTGCACATTTTCTTTTTTTTCTTTCTTTTTCTTTGGTGTTTTTTTTTTTAATGTGCTTATCAAGAATATATTTTCTAAATTTTACTTTATTCTTAGACTTCTTTTACAATAGCATTTATTCAAGGTAATGGGGAGATGAGGAACTGAGCCTTTGGCATGTTCCCATAAGGTATTCTTGTCCAGAAAAAGGTGATAACAAAAACTTTGTCTCTTGGACTTTTAGGGATTTTGGCTTTGGTGTATCAGGCCAAGATCATTTTATTATCGTTACTCAGGGAGTGATTCAGAATAATGGATCTGCTAGGAAAGATGGACCAAGTTCCTGAGTTTTGCAGCTAATGTTATTACACAAGTTTGAACTGATGGAACAGTTCTGAATTGCTTCACTCAAACATGCACTGAATGAAGAATTGAATCAATACTTACTGGGCCCTCTTCCAACCCCTCCAGAAACAACGGGTTTATTTCTCTCCTTCCACCAGCCCAACAGCTCTGGTGTTGGCTAGCCGGGGATTTTGGGGAGCTCACAAATGAGTAACCGCTTTGAAGGGAAATCACACTGTGCTGCTGCATCCAGGTAGGGTCTTATCGCACATGCCACTGCTTCAGTGCCTGTGATGTTGGGTGGCTCTGGATGGGACACGTGCACCAACGACAGGCAGAACAGATCTTGCTTGGAGAAGCATAGAGGGGCAAAACTGAGCCACTGGACCTTGGAAAAGACTACCCCCTTTCTGTCCTCAGTAGTTGACTGGTTGAGTCCACTCTGCCCCACCACTGAGTTAGTTTGGCATGTTTTGTTGCTGTCTTGTAGCCTTGTTGCATCATGGATGTGGGAACTCACTTAGCTATGCAGGAAGAGGAAATGTATAACTATTCCCGCGGGCTGTGACACATGACAGTCATAGTGACACAGTAGAGGAGGTTTCTGCTGAGACCTTCTTCCACTATAATACTTTGAAAGGTTCCATGGTCAGATGTCCAAAGCTGTCTGGATGGATGTCCATTGTCCAGCGACACAACAGCTTTTCTGACAGCTCAGCTGCAGGAGAGCTGTGCAAAAGGGGATTTTGTGCTCTCTCCCCATGCTGGCAGTGGCAGTATCTCCAGTTCTTGAAGGAGCTGGTGAGTTCTAGAGGAAGGAGCTGAGCTCACCCAATACATCAGTGCTGCCCATGCCTGGACAAAATGCATGGGGCTGGTTGGGGGATGACTCCTAGCTAAGGAGTGAGGCCCAGGCCTTCTGGAGTGTTTTGATATCTCACATGCTTTGATTTTGTCTGGAGGCAGGACTCCTCTCCCATCTAACACGAGACTGTGCCTGGTTATACCTGGCTCCTGCCTGTGTGGAGGAGGGAGGTGGCACTTCCAGGGCCTGAGTCAGTTGCTTAAGAGAGAAATCACTCTCAAGTGTGTTTTTTCCCTTCACTGAAAATCTCCCCAGGTGACTGGGACCCAAGATTGGCTGCCTGCATTAAAGCCTGAGATAAAAGATGGTGAGTCGGGGGGGCTAGAAGTTCACTCCTGGCTCAAGTGAGGATGGAATGGGTTGATAAAGGGGAATGCTTCTAAATTATATGCAAGAAGTGCAGAAAATGGCTCTCTCTCCACCAGAGAAAAGTTGGTACCACCTCAGCTCAGTGTTTCTTCCAGTTCCCAAACCCCACTGCTGGCCAGGGCTGCTGTTTGCCTTTCTCACGGGTGCAGCACTGCAGCTCACTGCTGTGTGTTTCTGCACCACAGCAATGCCCAGACAGCCAGGTCTTGCTGCCTTGTTCAGCCCTCCTAACCTGCTGCTAAAAGCACTAACAGCACTGGTAGGGGTATCCTTTCATATCCCCCGGGCTCCATGCTGATACCCACCTGATCTCTTGAGATGTCTGTTCGCTTCAGGAAAGCTGCCAGAAATGTCAATGTTTTCACCCTCCTGCTTTGTGTGTGGTGGTGGAGCTGTAGCCCTGCTTGACAGCTGACATCCTCCCCAAGCTCTTTAACTGGGGTGATGGAACTAATGAGGGGGTGAAATCAATCCCATCACCCTCTGTGATTGCCATTTGCCGTCTCCTCCTTCATCCAGTCAATGGAGAAATCTGATACCTGAGCCAAACAAGGGACATCTGTAACCGTGGTCTAACCAGCACTACTGGAGGCTTGGTGCTAAGGATGAACAGAGCAACCTCAGAGCCACATGGACACCTCCCTGTGTGCTTGTCTACTGCATCAAGTCACTAACTGTAGGTATGTCCAGAAAATTAATGAGTTAAAGTCCTTTACAGCCTCACATGGGCCATCTTCTGCAGAAACAGTGTCCTTGATTAAATCATACCTCATTCAAGAGGTACTGAATTGAGCCTAAAGGCAAGGAAGGCAGTGTGAGTTCCTGGTGCTGTACAGGAAAGACATGGGTCCACTGGGAAAAGGCTGCTACAGCTCATTCAGATCCACCTGCAGAGCAGAGTCGGATGAGGAGCCAGCCTGGATTCATTAATTGTTGATGGCCCAGGGTGACAAGGAAAGCAGCCAAAGTGCAGGCCACAGGAGTGAATTGCACCTCGGCAGCATAGCTAATTAATGGAGTGAAATGATTGGTTGGGAGGTGGTATAATGGAGAGTGAGTCAGGCACAGCACCACATAGAGTTGATCCTATGGTTCCACCCTCCAGCATGCTCAGACCACACTTCAGGTCATCTTCTCTTGGGAGCAGGGAAAACCTCAGTTGTCTTCTGGTGGGGAGAATAAATTACAGGCAATAGGATTAGCAGAAACCCAGTACACTTATCCCAGAGGTTCAGAATCTGCCCTGGGCATGAAGGATGTTATCCTATGACTTTGAACTGTGAGCAGGAAGGAGATCCACATCAACGCCTGGCTTGGAGAGTCTAAAGGGCTCAAGGGAAGAAGCTACACCAGGATATCTGGGTCCTTGTTGTCCATCCCCGTATCACCACCACCAAGGTGATGTGGAGGTCTGTCTTCAGTTTCTACTCAAGTCACCTGGACCCACCCACCTTGGGAAGGAGCCTGGTGAGTCTAACCCTCTCCAGCTGTGGGCAGGCAAAATGCACTGGTTCCCATCACTGGCACCACAGGAAACAAGGCTGCATCTTTCACTCAGGTGTGCACCTTGGCAGCAGCTGCACATATTTGAGCCGAGAAGCCAGCATGCAGGTGTTAAAGGAGACTTTCCTATCTGACCATTTGGGAGGCATTTTGGCTGTCACAGTCCCAAATTTGAGTGCCTCCCGAATGCTCAGGCAAGGAAAGTTTCCTTAACAAAAGATGGACTGTTAGCATTGTGTATAAAAGTGCCCTGTGCTCACGAGGGGCTTAGGGCTCCAGTTTTGGCCTTGGTAAAAAATATCTTGCAGGGGCTGGCTGAGAGGAAAAATGCCCCTGCAACTGCAGCCAAGCCAGAAATCATCCCTGGAGCTGTGAGTCTGTGGGTCTGCGCCCATGCTGCACAGTCAGGGTCAGAGCCAGGCAGGTGGAAGCAGCCACACTGGGGGACAAGGAGCACGCTGCCAGTTTTGGGGAAGCTCCATCGCTCCCGGAATGAAGCAATCCAGGTGCTGGCTCTCCCTGGTGAGGTGACCGCCGGGGTCTGGGCTGGAGCCGGGAGATGAAGAACGAGGGCATGCAGAAGAGCCCAGGCTTTCGAACTCAATTTTGGCAGTCGGAGAGAAATTCTCTTTTCCCTTCCCTTCTCCGCTGCTCTTTTGTTTTCCGTAGCCCGACAGAAGAGGCTTCCAGTAAGCGGCAGGGGTGGGGGCAAAGCGCGCCCGCACAAAGGCAGCTCCCCACGGGCTGTGTGACCGCTGTCACGCTTTTTCGCTCAAATCAACGCCAGCAGAGGATGACGTGAGGCTGGTGCTCCCCGGCCCCGGGGCTGATTGGTCCCAGCTCAGGTTTGAACGCCAAGGTGTCCTGGCAACGAGAAGCAGAGGAGTCAGACTTTCCCGTCCTCACTCGGCTCCGGGAGCGCGGCGGGTGCTGGAGAAAAGCAGGCACCGAGGGCGAGGAGCAGCGCGGAGGGTCCCTGGCCCTCCTCCAGGTACCCTCTGCGCGGTCCCGGGCCATGCCCCGACCCAGCTTTGGAGGTGGGATGAGTTTCACCCAGTGTGGGTGTCAGGTGGCCGACGGCGGCACTGACTCTTCGCGTCGCTCAGCCGGCACCTGTGCTCCTGTCTACAGACACGGCAGTGGAAGGGCTCGTTTTAAGTGGGAGTAGCGCAAAGGAAGTCACTGGGATTTTGAGGGTCTTGAAAGTGATTTTGCGGGAGGGATGCCTGGGGAGACGCTGTGCAGGGATGGGGGAGTCAAGCGGCCTTCAGACAGTTTGTGGTCAGCTCTCTTACCCCAAGAGGACGGAGAAGCTGATTTTGGGTACGTTTGGGTTCGCCTGATTAACCAAACTCAGAAAAGCCTGCACGGCAGCCAGGGCTACGAGCTGTGCTAGAAGAAGGTGGCTTTAAATTGAAATGAAAGCTTTTCCTGCTGATAGAGAGCTGCTCTGGTTGTGTCTCAGCACAACACGCCTGCACGTCCATTCCTCTGGAGCCGGGGGGGAGCGTGAGGAGGCAAGGGCCCTCCAGGGCTCAATTGTGTGCAGGGAAGCGAGGAGCATTGTGGGGGTGTGCTGTGAAGAAAAGGCTTTTTCCTCCACTTGAGGGATGGAGCAGAGGAGTAAGAAGCTTGCTGGGGGAGGACGCTTGCCGACAAGGGGAGGCAGCACTTGCCACAGCCCGTTTTGCACCTGTCAAAACTATCAGAGACAAATTTGTAAAAAGATGCGCCAGCCATTAATGACAGAGCAGGTCCAAACTGTCCGAGACGAGGAACCACCTTTACAGGGTAACATTTCATCCCAGAGGAGCTTCCTGGCTCCGTGGTGCGTGGTGAGCTTGTGGAAGGGCTGGTGTCCTGTGTGGATTCAGTGGCACACACTGAAAAGCAGCACCACGACTCTGAAAGGCTTTGGTGCCACAAGTGGCGCAACAAAACCTTTGAGATCACAGCTTGTGTTGTTTATCAGGGCACAGGGCTGAGGGCTGCCTGAACAATCCTTACCCATAGCCCCAAAGGCACAAGGAGACTTGGTGATCCCTCTTAGTGTCATGCTTGTAGCAGAAGAGCAGTTCCTCAAGATCCTGGTGTCAGGGAAAGGCAGAGGGACACCACAAAATGAGCAGGAGAGGGTTTTGCTGGCAGTATTTTATTGCTGACCTGGATTCTCAGTGATGACCTGGAGGTGTAAGATTAGCACAGTCAGCCTATCCCAGGAA
>VZRE01001482.1:52207-67377 GCA_013396775.1 Cephalopterus ornatus
GGGGGGGAGATTATAGAAAGGGTCATGCCTGTTACATAGATCATTTTTCACTGTTTAAGTGGGAATATGCAGCACAAGTTGTCAGTTAAAAAAAAGAAATCCTGCATAATGCAGTGTTGCCAAGGCTTACAATTTTGAGGTGGTGGACTTACAGCAGTATAGGCTTTGCCTGGAAAACTCAGGTACCAAATCTGTGAGATTCAGTGAAGCTTTTTATATCTAAATAAAAGTTAAAAAAAACCATCTGTCCCATGTAGTAAGAGGAAGTTTGACTTAAATGAACCTGAAAATTCAGAAGCCTAAAGATGAATTAAACAAATTGGGTATTTTCATTCTTTTTTTCAAAAATCATGTTTTAGAGCCAATTTTTAAAATTCAGCAACTTGAGACTGCATGATACTCCTGCTTGGACCAGCAGCTCTCCCTGCTCCAATTAGTTCAAATAAGCCTTGTTTCTCTGACGGGTTAAGGCAAGTACATTCTTCAGGCTTTATTAAATCCATGAACAGTAATGTCAGTCTGAAACCCAAGAGAGGGGAAAACATACCCACACCTTGCAGGCCATAAAAAGGAACAAATTCAGCTCACTCTGTATGTCCCCAAGAGTTCTGCCTAGAGAGTTTATGACTGGGAGTGTTAGCCTCACTGAAACAGGACTTTCCCAGATAGTCATTAAATAACTTGTCTTTCCAAGTATTTTATGGAATAAACAGTGCCTGTTGCTTGCTAATAGCATCTGCTTTTATTTGAGTGGGATCATATTTTATAACAATCCTTCTGTTCAGTTTGCATGTTTGCAGAGACCCCAAGCAAGTAGCCACTCCACGGCTGGTATTCACTCCCAGATGTTTAATGATGGTATTTACTGTAGGAGCCACCAGTCTTAAGGCTGTAGTGATGATGTGGTGGTTAGGGTGGGTTGATGGGACACAGGGCAGTTGGGTAATTGCTAGTGATGAGCTAGTGAACTCCCAGGTAATTGCACCTTACCTGCAGAGGTGTGCTGTCATGAGCGGTGTTTTAAAGGCAAAGCTGTGAGGAGTATAAAGGATGGTCATTGTCTCCATATGACAGCAGTGAATCATGAACAGGAAATTATCCCTTCTCCTTACCAAGAAAAATAAAGCTCGGTCTGTTTTCTTTCCTGTTGCTTTCTTAAAGAAAAGACACTCATGGTAGGACTCGGGTGCCTGTCAGTCTATGCCCCTTCCTTCTCTTCATACCCTTTAAACACCGTTAAAAAGTAGAGATGCTCTGCTTCAGGACACCTACAAGTGTCCTGAAAATGGGTCTTGAGGGGAGGAAAGAGAGACATATTCACTGTCCCTAGAAATGCCTGGCATAGACCAAACCTCTGTTAGACACCAGAGAGTCCTTGTAGCAGTGGGACCCCAGCAAAGCCCCGCCAAAAGGCTTCAGCTGAAGCTCAGATTTCCTCCATAGACATGAGGTTCAAGCAATCCTAGGTTCCTAGGAGAGCAGACATCATTAATGAGGTTATTGAAGGGAGACATTAATTTTACTTTTAATGAATGTGGGATCTACAGAAGTTTGTGTGGTCACTTGCTAGAGCCCCATTGGCCCTTGGGCAAGATTTCTCAAGTCCCAGTCATCTCCATGTGTGTTTGGGATCCTCAGGATATTGCTCAGCCTGCATGTACATGGAGCTGGTAGTCCTCACTTAGTCCTAGTGTCCAAGGCTGCCTCAGGTGCTGCTCACCTCCAGTGCCTGCAGTCTGCAGCCTTGGCACTTTGTGTTTGTTTGCCCTGCATACCCATCAGTGGAAAAGCCAAAATTGCTTTGCCCTCCCCACTCATGTAGGAGAGTGCTGAAGACATGATCCCTATAATTGCCACCCTCTCCTACCCCAGAAAGGAGTAATCCCCAAACCAGTGGTGACACTAGCGTCCTCTAATGCCTCTGGAGTCTTCATCATCAGGTCCTAGAGGGCTTTGGAAAAGGTGCCTTACATCTATTTTACAGCTGGGAGAGTGGAAGGAAAGCAAGGGGCAGAGCCTTGACATACATTGCCAGGAGGAGAACAAATGGCAGGTTTAGGTAGGGGCTCTCCCAGCAGGGCCAAGGGGCTGATACTGGTGCTCTCACCTTACCCAAGGGAGGTGCTCAGCAGGTGGGTCTGGTATCAGGAGTGCTCTGGTTGAGTGGCTCTTTATCTGCTCGACCTTTTCATTTTGTCTCGTGATTAAGAGAGAAAGATTGGGAGTGTGTCTCTTCTCTCCGAATTACTGAGCTTTCCTTTCCCTCTGTAGCAAATGAGAAAAATTTACAACAAAACCAGCAAAACAAACTCCAGTACAAGATTGTTCCCGTGATATGGCAAAAATAAGTAATTTGTGGGCCCCATACCACCCAGGAGAGAGTCTGCTCTTGCCCCAGCAATGATTTAAGGGGCTTAGCAAGTCAGGAGTACCAACAGTAAAGCTGTGGCAGAGTTATCAATATATTAAGAATTTTGGGCAAGTGGGTCAGATGTTTCCAAGTACTGGCTGATAGAAATTATAGTGTTGGTCCAGGTTGTTGTAGTTCCATTGACACGCCTGGAGCTGCTCTACTGTTATGGTTAGTGATGGGAAAAGTGGTTTAAGCTGTTCTCCTTCCCCAGCCTGATCCAAGCACTCACTGTTCCACCTTCTTTGTTGGCACAAGCATTTACCCAACTGCCTGATGCAGAGGCACTGGTCTGGCAGAGAAAAAAAATAACCGTTTTCTCCCTTGGGGATTTTCTATAGCTGGATGAGTCCTTGATCTAGTTCTCTGCGCCAAGAGCAGTGCAGGCATGGCAGAGAGGGCAGTGCAGGCTGTCAGCCCACCACTGCCAGCTTTAACAGTCCAAAATATCAGCTTGAATGCAAGGTCATGGATGGATCCTTTTTCTTGTTGTTCCTCTGGTGCTGATAAGGGAAACATGTTGATTGTGGTTGTACTGACCACTGCCACATGTTTGAAATTCTTTAGTTTAATCATTGGTCCAGGACCACTAGGTCCAGTGGGTCTGACCACAGGAGTGCTGGGCTGAAGGAAATCCCTTGAAACCTGCTCTCTGGTACCAAGATGATCACCAGGCTACACAATACCAGTTTTTGAACCTGAAGATACTGAGGTACAAGCAGAGATCAGAGCATGAGATTCAGAGGCAGGAGCTGCTTGGTGTTGATCCTGGCTCTACTGCCGACTCTCTTTTTCCTGGAGCAAATTATTTACCTTTCCTTTTCCCTGCTCCCCTTCCATCCCCTTTCCAAATCCTTTGTCACATGAGGCTTGGGGAGAAGCTTGCAAAACTCCTTCTGAAGTGCTTTGAAGACAGAAAGCAGTATGAACAAATGATAAGTTGTATGGGCAATACAAACAAACCTGGCTACATATTTCCCAGGCTCATTGAGGAAGGAGGAGGGATTAACTGGTGGGTGGCACCCACCTCCTAATTACAAGGCTTGTCTCTGGATCCCTTCAGTGTGAAGCATCCTCTTGGCTGAAAAGCAGATGATATAGTCACACCTGAGCAGAGGCAGGGGAAGAAAAACTTGTCACACAAGTGAATTAGAGTAGCAGGAAATTTCCTTTGGGAGAGAGTGAGTGGTGGATGCCAGCAGTGGGTTGGAGATGGTCTTCTGGACCACCTCCAGACCTACTGGTTCTGCTGTGCCTCTTCCTTCTTGTCTAGTGGGTTTTTCTAGGTGATTCCTAGATGACTTTGAGGGTCCTATAAGATCTAGGGAAGTCCTTCCTGTAACTGTCATTAGACTCCATTTATCCTCTCTGACACCTGATTTGGGGGATAACCTCTGGCATTTTAGTATTCTTATTTGTCCCACACCAGTTTGGCAACTCAAAAAGCAGCACAGTCACAAAGTTTAAGATTGAATAAGTAAATTGTGAGTATGCTTTACTTTCTGAACCCTTGCGGCATTTCAGGGTCATATTTCTAACGTGTATTTGCAAAAGTGGGAGTTAAAAACTGATGCTGCATGTGTGTGTGCTAAGAAAAGTGAGATATCCACACAAACAGCTACTGTTGGGGAGACAAGAAACACAGCAGACACCATGAAGGCTGATGGACCTTCTGAGAACAGCCCCAGACAGGTGTCTTAGGCCTCTTTCACAACACCTGTGGTTCTCACCTTACTGCTCCTTTCTGCATTTCACATGTGCTCATGACCTTGCCTTAAATCTAGGTTATTCTTGCAGGCGTAGCAACTCTGAAGAACATCTGGAATAGGTTTGCAGGTTTTGGCCCCTGTTTTGGCCAAGTATGGCAGCAGATTTCTGCATGGGCAGGGAAGTGCAGGTTTAGCAGCCTGGGACCAGGGAAAGCAGCTGCAATTTGCACCTCTGCCTTTGATGCTTTGAAGTGTGGGCAAAAATCGGTTGGGATCTGTTGAAAGAAGACATGTAAGTGCCTAAAAGTGCAGACTGATACCTGCGTGCTGTTTTATTTTGGTTTTAAGCTGGATCTCATAATTTCACTTTACATTTGGGAAATAGGAAGAAATATTATTTCTCTCTCCTTTTAATAGTCTTCTCCATCCTGAAAGCTGCTGGGGTAGGAGATGTCTCCATGTGTCTGCAAGTGCACATTGCAGGCCCTGATCTCAGCTGGAAGCTTATATTGAATCACACAACACCGGCTCTGGAGCTGAGCAGCTAAGATGCTCTTTAAGCCCTGCAGAGCTCCGTGTAGTGGAGGGCATTTTTCCCCAGTGAGCATTTGATTCCTGCAGCTGCGTGGGGAAAGGGAGATATCTGCACCACCTGGAGGTGTTCCTCCATCGCTCGCCAGGGCCGAGCAGCACCTGCTCACAACCAGTGCTTTGCCTTGGAAGCCCCTTAGGGGTGCTGAATATATCTGCTGCCTAGTTTCTCTCTTAGTTAGTCTGCATGGAACAGCCTCAGAGATTATTGTCCCCCACCCTTCCAGCTTGCCAGACAGATGTTAAAGATGGTGATGGATACATCTGCTCTCAGATTAAGAAGCAGTTTAAAATGCATCCCCTGCCAGCTGTGGCCCTCTGCCCTAGTAACGTTTAAGTGGTCTCTGGAAGAAATCCTGTTTTTTTTTTTTAACTCAGCCTTAGCCTTTCCTGCAGTCTTCTTCTGCTGATTTCCGCCTGGCAAAGCCCCAGCAGCAGGCCCTGGGCAACACGGCACAGCACGTGTAGTGGAAACAACTTTGGCTGACTGGGATGCCTTTGCAGGGAGCCCCAGTGCTGTACACAGTACAGTGGGGAGGGGAAGATACCTCCAGATGGAAGTCAGAAATCTCTTCCTCCTGCCTTTTTTCCCCTAACCCAGCAATTCAGCGGTTGTGTCAACATGACCAGACAGCATGGGAACAGAGAGAAGCTGGAGCCTCCATAGCATCAAGCAAAAGCTTCGGTTGCCTGTTGCAGGAGCCTCTTTATGTCTCCTGCTGATAGAGGGAGAAAAGGAGCTGCATGGGGAGGACACCACAGAACAACTCCTTTGGGGAGAGTGGACGCTTCTCTGAATTGGACATTTATATACCAGCGTGTCCTGCCCTGGTGTCTCTGCACAGGCAAACTCATCCTTGGCATGGATTTTCCTGCCTTTTCCCAGAGACCCTGAATGCTGGTCATCCCTGGGCTGCCTTTCCAGGGCTTTTCATCCTGCCAGAGACTGTAACAGCTGTGGTGCAGGTCTCATTTCTTCCCTGGGTTTGCCCTGCAACGGTGGCAGCAAGGATGTGCTCGTCTGGAAAGCTGCCCTTTTGCCTAGGTAGATTTAAAAGTTCAAGAGCAACAATGCTCAAAAAATACTTCCTCTCTTGGTAGGAGATCTGGGGGAGAAAGTCTGGCTCGGTGCTGATGTTGTGTGGGGACAGGGATGCTGGGGTGGCAGCCTTAGTGGGAGATAGCTCTGCCTGCATTACTCGTGGTGGTGGAGGGGAAACCTGTAACATGAAAATATAAATTGTATGTATTCAATAGACAGATAAACAGTACTTCTACCAGCACTGTAAATCAAGCCTTTTCTTCCCTCCTCTTCATAGATTTTACCAGCCTAAACTGGATTTTTTTGTACAATATTTATTTTTCACTACTAAGGCTTGAAGGAACTGTATTTTCAAGCAGCCCATAACTTCTTTTTTCTAAAAAACTCAATTTTCCCCGAAAGTCAGCTCAGAGCACCTGCCTCTTGAAAAACCAGGCCCCTTTAAGATGTCTCAGACTGCTTTGAATCACTAATTGCTTTTGAATAGGCAGGCCAAATGTTTTATCACTTCAAACTCCCATAGCAATGCAAATCTATACAGCTGAGAAGCCTCTTTCCATGCATGGGGGTGATGGGTATAGATAAGGATTAAAAATGGAAACAAATTCAGCCCGGGGGTCCTCTTTGTTCCTCCCTGTCCTCGGTGGGGTTGCCAGGGCTACATTTGTTCCCCTGCATCTTTTTTGGATGAGATCCAGTGCCCCTTGAATGCAAAGGCAAGAGGTACAGTGTCGGGAGAGGGCTGGATGAGGTCCTAGGTACATACATATTTCATTGCCCATGCCACACTCTGTATTGTTTTTCTCTCTCTGGTTTCACAAAGGTGGTATTTTCTAAAACTCCCACTTTTTGAGGGCAGTACAGTCCAGGCTTCATCCTGTCTGAAGTTTCTGGCTTTTCAGTTGTTTTCCACTCTCTCTGAATGACAGCCAGGCATATTTCCCATGCCTGGTGGGAAAGGGGGGATGCTTGATACAAAAAAACAGGACGTGCCAGGGAGCTACTGGGGGGGGACTACATGTGCTCTGTCATATCCTTCCCAGGGTTGTTGTGTGTGTTTTGGGACTATGCTGCTTCACTCAAGGTGCAGGAGATGAACGGTACCTGCAGAGCCTTGCTGGTGCTGGGCTGCCCTGACTTCTTTAACTAACCCACAGCCTGAAGGCAAATATTGACTATTAAGAGGTGGAAAATCTCGGTGAGCAAGGGCAGTCTAAATCCTCCTTTTTGCTTAGGTCACCTGTTATTAGAGCTGCCTGCTGTGTGCTGAGTACGGGTGTTCTCAGAAATTGCCAAGAGCTCAGCATTATGGAAGCAAGAGCCAATTTACTGACTTCCCAATAGAAAGGAAGATACATGCTGAATGTGCATCTGTTGGATAATATTTCTGTTTCAGTCATGCTGCTAACATACAAATGGAAAAGCAACTTTGTTTGCATGATTTATGTAGTTACTACAAAAACTTGGGTTTAGAATACAGTGATACTGTGTAGGCATCAGGTACTATTTATTCTTAGTAGGGTAGGTAATAAAATCTATTTTCTATTTGGCTCCCCAAGTGAATTCCAGTTGAAATGGTCTAACCTACTTGAGTACTCTGGACATGGAGAGCAAATATATTCATGTAAAATCAATAGCTAATAAGAAGCCAGTCCCTTGAAAATAATAACAATTTATCTTTAAAATTAAAAGACTGTGAAATTTAGCAAAAGAGAAAAAAAAAACTCTCTGCTTCTCTTTGTTTAGGTATTGTTGTTTGGGTGTTTCAGGTGCATAGAGGATTCACTTAGGACTTAATCAACTAAGAATAACTATTGTTATCATCATTGTACTTTTAAAAGAGACAGCTGCTTGGCTGCTTTCCCACCAGACTGGAATTTTCAGGGAGGCACAGAGGAACTGGAGTGATTTTAGGCCTTTATCCCTGTTCACCGAAGACCTTTGGCTTAACAGGACTGAAACTCAGGCTTAAATCCTACAGGGGTTTATGTCTTTAGTGTTGGGTTCCAGCCCAGGTGTAACTATCTTACTGAACTGGGGTCTTACTGAACCCTAGTGTTAGCCGGGGGGTGGGGGATAAATTAAAAAAAGGTTTTGAGTATAAAAATTATATAGGACAATTAGAAACTATAGAACTTGCCTGTCCTTTGGAAGCTTGTGTCGAGAGGTGGTCTTGGATGTCCAAGTCAGTATCCAAAGCAATCCAGGCTTGGGACCCTCCTTGTTTCTGCCCGAGGTCCCCACTTGGTACCACCAAGACACAGAGCTGGTGCAAGACTGTGCTGTGCTCTGTCACCTGGCACCAGCACCGCAGCAGAGCAAGGCATGGGAGAGAGGACCTCCAGTTTTGGTGGTGTGAGAGGGCTGTGAGGCTGGAGATGAGGGGCTGGCTGTGTGTAATGTGAGGGATTCTGAGAACTCATGCCGGCAAGGTGGCTTCTCAGGCGTGGTTGGAAAAGCAATTAAAGATCAATGGGAATGGCACGGGTAGAGAGCAGGAAAAGGTGTCCCGAAGGGTGGAAGCTGTGCCAGGCTCAGGTGCCCTCACAGCATGAAACTGGAAGCCCAGGCAGGGAAGGAGGGGGAAAAGCTGCAGCAAGAACCAGAAAAACCTGCTCGTGCCAGGCTGGGATTCACATTACTCACACTAGTTTAAAACAGGTCAGGTTCACTTTGGTTTCCAGGCAAAGATGACCAAACTGCCTAAAGACTGTTTTCAGCTCAGCTTAGAGCAGTTCTGAGCTCCCGTGTGCCTGTTCACTCCTACCCTTCACCAGTGCAAGATCTTTCCTAGGATTTAAGCCTTTCTAAGCAAAGGCTGGGCTAGCAGCATGCATAAGGGCATGTTCCCCAGCCCACCTGAGGGGTGGCGTTGCATCTGGGTGCTCACACCTCCTGAGACCACAGGGTTTGAAGAATCAAGCTTGCTGGTTGAAGCTGGAGGGGAGACTGCTTCTGGGGATGCTCCCCATTGCAAAAGAGTGGTCTGCCTCCCCCAGATGCCTTCACAGGTGAGAAGTTCATGGCAGTGGTGCAAGCTGCCCTTCTGCAGGTTCCATCCATGCTGGCACCAGGGCTGGCTGCACCATGCTTCTCCTTCCCACCAGAAGATGGGCCAGGTGCGTCAGCCCATATGACTTATCAGGTTCTTACAGTCAACTGGGTGTGAGTAGCAAAGATGAAACCACGTTCTTGATGAGAAGAAAGAGGAGAAAAGGAGCTAACAGAGTTAGAAATCAGATTGTTGGAGGCTAATGGCTGTGTCTGCTTATTAGGCAGCAATAACAGTAATTTACCTTTGAATCCCAATAATTCATGATAACGCTTTGCACCTACCTCATGAACCCTCACTGCTTATCTCATCCTTCTTGTTTAGGGATCTGAAAGCATTTCAAAACATTAATTAATTATTCCTCCACACCCCTAGAAGCAAAGTAAACATTATCCCAACTTTGCAGCTAGGGAAGCTGAGCTCACCTAAAGAGATAATAACTGAGGAGGAGCTGATGCAGGAGCCCATGGTGCAGACCCTTACCCCAGTTCTACCGCAAGCATCTTTCTGCAGTTGGCTCTGCAGTGTGGACACTGGGAGCACAATCCAGTGTAATTCAACCCCTCACTCGTGCACGTTCCTGTGCTCACCACTATTTGCAGGTGGCAGGAGAGCTGTAAAAAGGGTAAGGGCTGCTCCTGCCTTGGATCTGTCTGCAACACTCATGTCTATCTCATCACCTTCAAGCCTCCACCACAGGGACCAGGCACCTGCCAGTGTGAAGCATCTGTCATTATTCACAGTAGGACTCTCCCTTTTTTAATGACTACGTTAATGACCCTAATCTGTTGGTGTGCATGTGGTTAATCCCACAGCTCTACAGACTAGCAGTTCAGAGAGGTTTCCTCTCCTGCCTTCTCACACCTCACTTTGCATCCTAACCTAATGCTTCAGCACTGAGATGAGCTGGTGGGACCTGTGCAAAGCAGAAGGCACTGCCCCGTCAGCTTGAAAATTGGACTGCTGTGAGTAAATATCCAGGATACAACAGTAACACATCAGGCTATCCCTCTCCAAGGTCTCAGTTAGGGGATGTGATGTGTGAGCGGCATTCTGAAACAAGATGCTTGACCTTAAACCTGTTCTCATGTGCTTTGATGGATCTTGGTCCTTAAGAAAGAGAGAGCCTGGCACAGATGCGGTGTGTGACAAAGAGGTAGATTAAGTGGAGGATGTCCTCTCCAAATAATGAGCCTTGGCAGTGGAGGGGAGGACAAGACGCTGGAGGTCTATGTGAGACCGGTCGTGGCCTACTGGGAAGGGGGGTATTTTTTTTTCAGACACCAACAGTTGACTTTTGGAAGCCAAATGGATGCCAGCATCAGAGCAGGAGGGTTGTGTTTCATAGACAAGTCACGGTGGATTAAATGTAAATGAATCTGCAGCATGATGGACAAATGGGATCAGTGCCGGGAACCCCCACTCCTGGTGGGGACGGATTAGTAACGGGTGCTGGTGCATTTGCACACAGGGAGGGAGTGAATGGCAAGGCAGGGAGGTTTCCAGCACTGCCCTGCCTGTAGCACTGAACGAAAGAGACATCTCTGGGCTCAAAGAAGAGAGGTCGAGCCTAGATAAACACCGGCTTGGTCCCCCATCAGAGGATCACTGAGGCATGAAGAAAAACTTTAACAGCTGCAATGCTGCTTTTGAACCTCCTAGTAAAAGGGAGGGTCAGGAGGTCAAAACTTTCAATGCCTCTGGGAAGAAGAGGACTTTTCTCCGCATGTTTAGTTGAAAAACCGAACTAAATTAGCATGACCACACTGCTAAATGCTTGGGAAACCTGAACGGCTCGGGTCACAGGCTCCCCGAGCAGCAGAATGCCAAAGAGCTGTTGCATTCCCATACTCAACAGCCATAATTAATGAGGCTATTTCCTAGGCTAAAGGCAGGTCTTCAGAATTCTATCCAGCACCTGGATGGGAAATAAAATCTGTGGGATGTGCCCTGGGCATCCTTTGTCCTTCTGACAGTGTTGCCCTTTCCCCTTTCTGTTTCTCCTGTCCATTTTCTCTCTCTCACTCCTATCCACCTTTGTTTCAGCTGCTTCTTCCTCCCCTGTTCTTGGTGTCGCACAGCTCAACTCACTGTTGAAGTGGGGAATGGCAATGAAGTTGTAATGAGCCCGTCATACTCTCCCCTAAGGATGCTGGATGGGAATGCGGGAGTTTCAACCTAATTAAATCCCTTTTTTAATACGTTTTCTTGCCAAAGGGGCAAGAGCTCTGCCCCACATTTTTAGTTATTCACTTCCACTTTGGAGATGGATTTTGCTGGTTTGGACCTTTTGCAAGAGCCATTCTAGCAATGAGAAGGCAGTGCAGGTTTCTGGAGGATGTAGGGCCCTGAGATTTCTGGCTCTGACTCTATCATGGGTTTTTACAATGCTCTTCCGCTTCGCTCATATTCGTCCTGTACTGTGCTGGATGCCACTTTTCATGAGACCATTTGCATGTCATCTCCCTTCACAGCTCCCACCACCCTGGGTGTGGAAAGCAGAGAGACACGTGCAAATCTTGCAGTGGCTATCAGTGCTTTTGGAAAGGGCTACACAGGACTATTCAAATACATAAGATCAAAGTAGCCAAAAAGTTTACTGTCTCAGACCGCAATGCCGTTGAGCATCCCCATTCGTATTGCAGTCACAGGAGACAAGTGCTCAGCAAATTTTCCAGGCCTGCTGCAGAAACAGAATGAATGCTCCTTTGAATAAAGCAGGAGGACAAGAAATATATTGAGTTGCAGAGGCCAGGAGGCCTTCCCTTGAAGGAGAACAGCTAGTCCACCCACCATATGAAGGTCTCTCCTTCCTGCAAGCCCTAACCTAAGCAGGGCTGCAGGTGGAAATGATGGGGTATAGTCTGTAGTACACTGGCAGTCAGCTGCAGTGACTCTGCGGTGCTGAGCCCCGATTCGGCATTCCTGTGATGCTGCAGCATCTTCTCTTTCTCATGTCTCTTGTTGTCCTAGAAACAGAGGAAAAAATTCTTCCAGAGAAGCGTTTTTGTTACATTTGAGGCAGCATCTTCTGTTTCTTGCCGAAACAGTGTATGGTTGCATAATAAAACCCTTGCCAGGTTGACCTTCCAAAGAAACCTGGAAAAACTTCATACCCTCCAAACTTTCCCAAAGTCCTAAGAGTACTGAAAGAGTCAATGGGCACTTCCTAACACTGCTAAAAATATACACTGAGCAACAGGAGTCAGTATTCCTGTGTATATATAAATATTTTTATCTATATTTATGTAGATGTAATTATATGTATTATTTATACATATTATTTATATGTACATAAATATAGGTCCTCTCTTCTAGCTTTGAATTACGGTTCTTGAGGCAGAGGGTGTCTGCTGGAATTGAAAGTCAATATGCCATATGGTACCGGCCACTTTTCTCTCCTAGTGCCAGGGCTTTGCTGGAAATGCTGGGATTTTGGGGGTGGTTGTCTTTATTTAAGAGGGAAACTCATCTTCTGGGATAAACATGCCCTTCTGTATGCTCAGGAAGGCAAGGGATGCACCGAGTAATTTCCCTGAGGCATATGAAATATTGTGGCTGTGTCAGGAAAGGATAGTGACTGAAAAATTTCCTGAGGCTCACAGGATCTGGAGCCACATTCCCAAGGCCTTAAGGAGTCCATGGCAAGGGGAGAAGGAGAGGAAAGCACCATGGGGGCCATGTAGCCCTTGTGCCCCAGAAGGAGGGGGACTGCATCTCTTGCCTCTGGTGCCTGGTGGGAGATGGCAGAATAACAGACAACCCTCAGGCTGGCAGGAAGGTGTGACAGCCATGATGCTGACTGCATCCAGCTCCTGTGGAGACACCTCTGAAAATCTGGCTTCTCATTCTTTTCTTTTAGAGATGGGCCTGAAAAGAAGCTTTCATCTAGTCCCCCATCCAAACAACAGCTCAGAGGGTTTGGTTTTGTGCCTAAAGCTGAAACCCAACAGCTCTGCAGATCCTGGTGCCTCAAATACCAATTTTCCTCTTATCCCGCCTGCTAACCATGCACTGTAGCACAGGTTAACATTGCTGTGTTTGAGCTGGCTTGGGTGGCCGTCTCAGGGGAGATAAGCTCTGTTAAGAGAGGCTATAGCTGGTCACCAAAAGGTGACCTGCTGCTCTCACACAGCGCGTTTGTACTCATGAGGGTTTTTTTGTGAAAACGTATTCTGTATCTTAGGAAGCGTCAGAACAAGGACATCTCTTGTGCTCCTAAGGAGAGCAGCAAGAGAGTATCATTTTCTTTGGGGAAACTCAGATAGGGTTAC
Source organism: Cephalopterus ornatus (assembly GCA_013396775.1). Classification (NCBI taxonomy): domain Eukaryota; kingdom Metazoa; phylum Chordata; class Aves; order Passeriformes; family Cotingidae; genus Cephalopterus; species Cephalopterus ornatus. The sequence goes on from VZRE01001482.1 coordinate 65,286, forward strand.
TATCTCATCTGCTGCTGGAGAGACCAAAGGACCTGCTTGGTTATGATTCAGCTGCTACGGTTGCTGACAGCGTTGCTCTCCTCCCAGAAGCAGCCTGGCTACTCAATGTACAAGAACCATGTGACTTTTGAAAACTCTAAGACACATCTTTGGAAAACCCAGCAAGGAACCAGTGAGCCCCAACCTAGAAATCATTTCAGTCACTACTCCTTGGTCAGTCCCTGAAGATGGCCTCAATATCACAGGACCTTTAGGAATAAATCCAGAGGTGGGCTGAGACAGTGCAATGGTTGGAGAAGGTGGTCTGTGAGCCAGGCTGGAGGAGCTCACCAGTGTGAAACTATATGCTGGACACTTTCATCCATCTCGTTTAAGGGATCATGAAGATGTGGGTGCAGAGTTAGAAGATTATTTTTCACAGTAATAGCTTTACCTTTACAAGTGAAAAGAAATTTCCAATATTTTTACAACCTGCAAAAGATAGAAAGATTTTGAAACATGAAATCTTTTTATTAAAGGAGAGACAACCATCCTCACTAGTGGCAAATGAACCTCTCTGCAGTATGTGTCTAATTAGGATCTCAGAAGAGTATCCAAGCTAATAAATAAGATATGTATCTCCTGAGAACAGCTTTTGTTGTTTTCTTTTATAGATCTTTGTTCCTCCTGTGCTGTACGGTCTCCAGGGCATGGCCTGTGTTATGGAGCACCAAATGTATTATCTGATTTTAGGAGATCGTAATTATGAGGAATATGTCAGAACAACAGAAAACTTCATTTAAAAACCCAATTAAAGCTGCCGAGTGACAGCTACGTGCCTGTGTGTTGCATCACCTCCTAATCCCAGCAGCTTGTATGCGGAGAAGAGAGTAGTTAAGGATATCCAAAACCTTAGATAAGGATATCATAAAGTCCAAACGAGATGGGGTTTTTCTGACTAGCAGTTAAAATTAACACACATTTTTTGATAGAGCAGCATTCCTGAGATCTGTTTTGGAGTGGTCACCTCAGGATCCGTGATCTGATGGATGGGTCATCCTTCCTTATGCGTGGTAGGACATTTCACAAGAGATTCTGGATAAAGAAATATAAATGTAACCGTGTGTGTGCCTCACTGTGGGAGATGCTTGGCGCTGGGGTTGCACCAGCACAGCATTGCTGGAGCACCTTCACCGGTAGAGACCACCAGGAAGGGATGCTGAGGCTGATGCCATCACAGCCATCCCCACTGCTTAGTGGGCTGTGGAGGAAGGGCATTGGTGTGCGAGGCAGGGGAAGCTTTCAAGTGGGTTTTTTGGGAGCTAGAAAAGCAGATAGAGGGAGGAGGTGAGAAGTTTCCAAAGCCTCTAGCACGGCAGCAGGCACCTGCTTCTTCCAAAACCGGCTGAACCTGTCTCCCTCTCATCATCTTGCTGCGTTTTTAGGGTGTTCTAAGCCCCTGGCCAGTTGAAGGGCACAAGGGCTGCACCCACCTCCTGGGCCAGGCCAAGCTCTTCCTCTCTGAAAACGGGTTGTTTCCTCTCTTCTGCTCAGGGACCTGCCGGGACAGGTGGAGGTCTGGGCCCTGCTGTCAGACAGGCTGAGCGCTTCCAGCCAGGAATGAGCCCGCCCATATGGCCCCATGGGAGGGGGGCCAGGAGTCAGGGAAAGAGAAATACGCTGAGGTTTTTTTTGGTTTGTTTTTAAGAAAGAAGATTTTAAGACTTCTTTTAAAACCATGATAATGTTTTCAGACTTTTTTAAAAAAGATAATAACTTTTTTAAATAAAAGGAGAATTTAATACTTTTTTAAAGCCTTTTTTAAAGAGGGTTTTTTTAATAGAGTATTTAAGACTTTAGTGGGACAAAAGCAGAATTTATGAGTCCTTAAAAAAAAAACAAGCAGGCGAATTTAAGACTTTATTTAAAAAGGAGAATTTTACTTTGTTTTGCTTTGTTTTTAAAGAGGATTTATGACTTTTTTAAGAAAGAAGAATTTAAGGTTGTTGGTTTGGTGGTTTTTGAAGAAGAATTTAAGACTTCTTTTTTTTCTTTTAAAGGAGAATTTCAGATTTGGTTTTTTTTGAAACAGCCGAGGCCACGGTGTGAGTTT
>VZRE01001482.1:67707-87930 GCA_013396775.1 Cephalopterus ornatus
CGGGAGCGGCCGCGGGGGAGGGGGCTGCGGCTGCGGCGGGGCCGCTGGACGCGAGTCTCTCCGGGACAGCCGGCGCCTTGCCGCCTGGCAGGGCCCACGGGAGCAGAGGACAACCCCCCGGGGCTGTAAAGTGGAGTGGGGGCGGCGAGGGGCTGGCTTGAGGCAGGGCGCCGCGGGAACCCCGGATCCCATAACGAGAGCCGGGGCTGGGCTGACCGGGAGCGGCTTTCGGCGCTGGCGAGACCCCGAGCCCCGGTGCCGCCTGCCTGGTGCCGCGCCGGTCGTGTCCGGTCAGTCGAGCGCCGGGTGATTTTGCCTCCCACCTGGTCGGGGAGCTGGGCGCTGGCACGGGCGTCACCAGCAGCTCTGGGGGGGGATGACATGGGCCACCCAGGCCCCGCTCGGAGGAGCAGCATCGCGGCCCCACTTAGCGCGGAAAACGCTGGCCAGAGCCCCCAGCGGAGGAGCAGCCGAGGGGGCGTGGGGTCTCAGCAGCCCACGCCAGGAGCCTCCTCCTCTCGCGGTCTGCATCCCTGGGACAAAGCTATCCGTCCTTCCTCCCTTCAGAGACGTCTCCATCTCCCCGAGGAGAAGGGTTAAATTCCTCGATAAGAGCCAGGCTCCAGCTGCATACTTCTGATGCCTTCTGTGAACTCTGCCGGCAGGTTGGCAGGTTGTTTCGTAACTCCACTTGTGGCCTGCTGCCGGGAAGAGGAAGGAGTGGGGTCGGGATACCAAACTCCTCTCCTTGTTTTTTCCCTGCCCTGCAACTGCACTTTGTAACTGCAGGTTAGAAACCCAAATGTGCATTCGAGTGTGGTATTTGCGCAGAAGAAGGGGTCACAGCCATGCACCCTTCACTCAGAGGGGCTGCCTCCAGCACAACCCGTAGCACTCCCCTCAGGATCACTGATTTTGGGAGAAATTAGGGAGAAACAGGTGGAAACGAGAGAGAAATGGTCCAGGAAGCAGGACAGAAGCTTTTTCAGCTCCTCGCAGTGAGCCAGGGCCAGCTCCCAGGGATGCTGGTGTTAACGGCATGCTGGCGGGCCCTGGCCCAGTGCTCTGCCGAGACTTGCCAGGCAGGCACCGGGCCCCGGGAACGTGTGGGAGCACGAATGCCAGAGCTCCGTTGTCAAATGGCAGGGCACTGGATCCTACCAGGATGGGGCAGTGATGCTACACACACCTGTCAGTTCACCTCGAGGGGCAGCTGTGTGGGGTTGCACTCCTCATGCAGCAGGAATTGCAGCTCTTCTTAGAGAGAAGAGAACAAATGCATATGCACATGCTGTATCTGCAGTGGGTAGGAGTGGGAAGAGTTTCCAAATGCTGCTTGCCTGCCTTATCGGTCAGTGCCGGTGATGTCTGCTCAGGAAGGGGCTGTGGGGAAGGGCAGACATTCTTACCTTCTGCTGGTGCCGCTGGAATGCCAGGAATCCTCCTGCATCCCAGTTATCTGCTGGGAGAGCCTGAGAATGGCGCCTGGCCTCCCTCTCCACATAGCTCCACTGGCTTCCCCACACCCTCTTGAAGGAAATGCCATGGAAATCGAAAAGATCATGCAAGTGCTTACGTCCTCCTAAAGCCTTTCTTCCACCATTTCATAGAAAGCTGGGAAGCCAGGGAGCACAGCTTGCAGTACCTGTGGGTGCCCAGCACCCCACAGCATTGAGCACTGCAGGTCTTGGGGTCCTGCACTTTGAAATTTCCTAGCAAGGGGGTGGCAGTTTCTCTAAAATACAAAAGTCTTTGCAAATGAGTGCAAGAGAGACATAGGAATCAGTTCTACCCAGGGCTTGAAGATGGGGACCTGAACAACAATCTCACCCTGAGATAATAAAACAACTTAAGAACTATGTTTAATTTATTCTAAATATTTTTTTTCCCCTTGTGCTTAAAAAAAGCAAGTTATGGCTATGCTCAGCCACTCTGTAGCTTTGGGTACCCGCAGGCCCCAGTGGTGCTGGGGAGTTTGCCAGGCTTGACCAAACCTTTGGGTGGCAGCTGGCCGAAGTGGTGCGGCAGCAGCCGGCCTGAATCATCCTGGCTTCCCTGCTCTTGGAAATATGACTTGACCAAAAAAGGTAGCGTGGTGTAATTGCTGAAGATACAGGGATTTACTGCCCTGAACAAATAGAGGAGCTTCTGTGCTGAAGAGTTTTGGATGTTAAATGGGGTTGGTGGGAGCTGGTACGCTCTGACAAAATGTGCCTTGTCCATTGTCTGTAGTGGCGATTTGTATTGTGTTCACCTTCACCATCACCATGTGCTGCAGGAAAATACTGCTTGTGTGCCTCTGCTACCATCTGAATGGTACTGGTTCATCTCATCCATGTTTTTCAGCGTCTCTCTGTCCTGTCTTGTGTCTTCTGCTATATGCAAAACCTCCGGTGGTGGCTTGGAATGGACCCAAGCCCATGTTCTGCTGTTTCTCCATGTGTTGTGGGGGTGATGCTTTGGGATCAAACCCAGACAAGGGGTTAACCCTCCCTGGCTGGGAGGCCATGATGTGTGTGCCAAGGCTTCAGAGCAGAGTATTTTCTGGAGTCTTGAGAGGTCATGTGCTGTGGTGAGCTAGGAAGAAGTCTGGGTGCTGCTTGACAGTGGGTTGCTCTGTGCCCAATATTAAATAAAGATGTAAGGGGACACTAAGTGTCAACTCTGTGTGTATGCACTGGTTTTGAAAGCATCTTTTTAAAGGATGTTCTTCCATCTGTCCCAACTTGTTTGTGCCCTTGTAAACCTGTGTAGTCAAATTAAGGCATAAGCATGTCTCCACTGAAGGTTTTTAACAGAATCCTGTTGTTGCAAATGATTGCTAACATTTTTATGTCCTTCCATTTTTCAGATGCCAAGTTCATGAGCTTCTAAAAGTGGCTGATTATCTGGCTTTTTGTGGACTGGAGTCAGCACTTTCTTGAGGGCTGGGGTGCTTCCAGCTGCCTCAGGCTAGTCATCTAGAATAACTTGTTGATTCAAAAAAAAGGGTTGAAAAAAAGGGTTGAAAAAATAACCTGAAACACTTCTTACCCAAACAAATGGATTGATCAGCCCTAAGCTGGATACTTCTGGGCAGTTGAGGATTGCCTGAATTTGGGAAGGCTTTATCTGCTGTTTCCTAACCCTGCTGCAGCACAGAACCTGCTGGAGTTGTTTGTATTAGGAGCTGTGTGCTCAGCCCTTCCCAGCTGACTCCTGTGTAACTGGAAGGACTGATGATGGGATATAACAGTACTCTCAACAGAGTTTTGGGGTCCAGAGTCCCCCATGGATGTTCTCCATGATGTTAAGACCTAGCACTATGCTCTTTAGCACAGTGGCAACTTTGGAGGCACATGGAGCATCTTGTAGGAGACTAACTGTGTTGGCAGAGAAGCCCAGTGAGTGGCAGCTTCCCCTTTGCTCCCTGCTTTTCCTATCAGCCCAGGGAAGCCTTTGGCACCCAGATGGTGTTGTGAAGCTGTGTGATTGCAGGGAGAACACTTGAAGGGTTCTTGCTGGTTTAATGATTCCTGCTGGGAACATTGCTTTCCCCAGGAAGTGTGAGTGTGCAGCAGGGAGCTGATCTGTGCCTCTGGATGCTTGCCTGAGGCAGCTGGTGGTGTGCAGCAGGTTGGATGAACACCATAGGCATCTCAAGATAAGAATAAAGATGGGTTGGTTTGGTTTTTTTGGAGGCTTTGTGGTTGCTGTTTTCACTTGCCAATTTTTCTTTTCTTTTCCAAGTTCTGGCAGTGTTTGGAGGTGTCAGCACTCCTTTCTGCAAAGAGCCAAACATGCTTGTGGTGGGAATGCTGGGTACACCAGGCTTTTACCTCTTTGCACATTGTGATTGGTGCCAGCTGGTTCCTGCAACATGAACACACACACACACATACCCCTGCTTCTGTGAGGGACAGCTCAATTGTCAGAAAGCAGCTTGTGGTCCCTCTGGCCTCTTGACTAGTATGCCCAGGTCTTTGCATTATGGTTTAATCGTGTTGAAAGTCTATGTTTCCCAGACTTGCTGTGAGGTCGTCTCTCCTTCCTCTTCTCCCTGCCCTGATTCCTCTGGAATGGGGCTTTCTCAGGGCAGCTTGTCAAGTCCTTGGGGTCCTATCCCAAAGGAGTGGATCTGCGAAGCTTTCCCAGGGCTAACCCAGTGTGGGCACAAGGTTGTAACACATCATACCTGGCCCAAGGTATTCCCTTCTGCCAGCCATCAATGGGGAAAAAAAGCTGTATCTGCATAGGCATTTGTACCTCAGAAAGGATTCCTGTAGTTGTTTGGAGGATTTTGCTTGTTTGTTTGTTTCAGACCTTTTCTATTGCTTTTTCTAGTCATTTAAAAATCTTACAAACTCAGCATCATATGTAGCGAAAGGACATTTTTTCTTCCCACTCTGGAAGGGAAACATCCTTGGGACCCAGGAGTGGATGTAGTAGAAACATTGCTTTGAATCTTTGGGATACTGCATGCTGAGAACTAGTTGTCCCTCAAAACTACTTCTCAAGTATTTTTTGAAGCACTTTTATGCAGTTCAAGGATTGCCTAGGCTGTGATGTTGGATTTGGTCCTGCCCTCTTTGAATTCACTTGGCTTTTTAATGACCTGCCAGGAGTATAAAGAAGTTGGGGTAGGAAGTTCAAAAGGACATATTTCCACAAAGTGACCCCAGGTGAGCGTTAGCTGTGCAAGGATTAAGCTCCTAAATGCTTCGGAAAAAAACCAACATATTTTTATTGAGTCCCCCTTTCTGCACAGGCAGGAGAGACAGCGCAGTCCCTGGTACCAGTTTCCATCCCTCCTTAGTGATTTGACCTACAAATGGAGAGGGAGGTGGAGCCCTTTGCTGGCATCAAAACCCCTTCAGCCAAAGGTCCTCTGCCTCCCAGCAGAGGCCATGTGGCCATGATCTCTATCACTTGTTGAAGGACAGTGATTTGTACGCCTGGATTGATGTTCCAGACTGAGTTGCCTCTCCAGAGATATGCCATGATTTCAGTGCTTTAAGAGCTTATTATCTCTGGGTAGGTTTAGATGGGATTGATAGCACCTCCACCTAATTAAACAGGTAGTGTGAAAGCAGAGACATCTAAAATACCCAAGTGTCTTATCAAAGGTTTCAGCCTGGATTAATTCTGGTTCTCTTGTTTATTTGTCTTTTGTGTCTGTGTGTGAGAGAAAGGAGCCTTTTCAGCTCTCTGCAAATGGTCATTAAAGGCCATTTCAATCCTATAAAGTTATAAATAAATATCCATGACAGCAGGTACCTGCATATTCATCAGTGCATCCTCTCCTCTGGAGACTCAGCAGTGTGTCCTTGACGTGTGGCTGCTTTATGAAGCAGGATAGGAAACTGCAAGTTATTTTGGAAATGGAAAATAAAATCTGGGAGGTTCATCCCTGGTTGTACATTTGCTAATTTGTTAATCACCCTCTCCTGTACAATGAGAATTGGAGTGGAAAGACAATTGCTGGTGGCTGACACCAGCTCTTCTGAAGGAGGCTGGAAGGCAGGTTAGAGGGAGAATATTTGTAGGTCATTTGGCTTTTTTGTGTCCCTGGTTCTACTTGGAGGAGAGCTGCAGAGCCTGAATTTTCCTGTAATCCTGTGGAAATTAAATTCTTGATTAATTTCAGAGGAGACAGAGAGAGTGCCTGTCTCCACTTGCCTTGTAGCTGGCCAAGGTTCATGTTGTCCTCTGGGCTGGACTGAGTGAGCAGCTCAAGGAAGCTGTGCTTTGAGGGTTGTTTCTGACTCTTCTAGAGGCATTGGGACAAATAGCTCATTGGTTGGGTTTTCCCCATATGGGTCTCACCCTTGAGTGGGGGGAATGGAAATTTTCTTTCTCTCTCCTGTATGGCTGGGGAGGAGAAAGAGGGTACTTTGGAGTATTTCCAAGACTTGAGCAGGCTCTTGCATCTCTAGATTTCCAGTATTTGTCCGACTTGGGGAATGGGCTGTGTGTAATAATGGGGAAATGTTCACAAATTGCTTCATGCTTTCACTGATGACTGCTGTGGAAGATGAACACAGCAGAGACGCTGGACCTTGCTGGCATATGCGTGCCAGGGTTGTGTTTCTGTGCAGATGGTCTGGCAAATACCCCTCAGAGCTTGCCTTTTCAGAGCTGGATTGAGAGTCATCCCCTAAAGATGATGAACCTAATCTAGATCAGCTGAGAGCCCAAAAATACCTATACCTAGCCCTGCCTATATGCTGGGAGCTGCAAACCTAAATACTTCTCCAGCCCACCCAAGGCATGACATTAGGGCGAGCTCAATAGCAAGGAAAAAAAGAGCATGGCAGTACAAAAGCCCTTGCTCTTTCCCCTCTAATCTACACATTGTTGCTAATTTTGTTTCTCCCCCTTGAGAAGAAACTGTGGATTTACTTTCAGCTGCTTTCATGAAGCCACTCTTCACATGTGGGTCTGAGCAGGATAGTAATGGTTACAGGAATAGCAGATGCTGCTAATGGTTCCCTTGAAAACCTTCATGTTTATGGCAGACTTCACTAGCCAGCCCTGCCAGCTCTTCTTCCCCCATGGACAGTAACCATTAGTGCTGCAAGGGAGAAGTGCAATGCGTTAAGGTGCGAAAGATGATCCTTCCGCTTCCAAGGCTGAAACATTGTAATGTGAGTGTGTGCGGTAGGTGGTGGGGGGAGGGGTTGATGCTTTTAATATATAATGAGCTTTTGGTTGGTGGCTCATCTCTGGAATGGACTGACTGCTAATCATCCCTGAAATGTCATCACTGCCAGTGATCCTTGAATTGGCTCTCGATGCTGGCCTGCCATGCCCATAAATCTTAGCTTGTTTAAGAGAAGGGGGAAAAAAGTTTCCTGGCTTCTTCCCAGTGCTGTTTCTGAAGCCTTCATGTGGGTCTGATGCTTGGGTTAAAGAAATGGTGAGAGAAATCCCCACAGGTGGAGCTGGGATGGAATGAGTGTCTGACATCAGCCATGGTATGAGCCTCCCTCCCCTAAATCCCTGCCAGAGGCCATCACCCCAAGGACCGTCCCCATCCTGTGTCACAGCCCTGGGCAGGGTTTGTCCCTGACTCTTCCTGCCCTGCTCATCATTGCCAGCCTCCACAGGCATGTTAGTGTGGGTCTGTAATTTTGGGGAGGAAGTGAAGCAGAACATCTCCAAGCCTCTGTTTTTCTCTTAATGGGGGGTTGCTGGCATAGTGCTTATGGCTCTCCAGAAATCTGTCTCTCTGGGCAGCTCCTGCAAGACCCTCACATGTGGGGCTCATCCTCCTTGGGCTGCCAGGGGACTTTGGTGGTGGTCTGTGACTTCGGGCTCAAGTCATGCTTCAGCTCTTGAGCCTGCAAGTGCCACAGGACACAGTTTTTCTCTGATGTCTTTTGGGTGCAAAAAGCCCTTGAAACATGGATGAAACTTCTGCAGATGCTGAATATGCATTATGCATATTACACAGAAGACGCTGCTTGCTATCGAAGCACAACAGAGCTTGGGGGTGCATTTAGGCTGGGGTCCATCTGCACATCTCTGGTAGAACTGCACCTTGAGGTTAAATTACTGATTTCAGTAATTTGCTGATTTTTAGGGCTTGCTGTTGGGCACATCATGTTAGGCTGGGGAGCTGGATGGGGGATGATGGGTGAACCAAGGATGTGGGGGCTTTTATGGCCACCCCTAAATAAGCTGCTTGGGTGTGAATTAGAGCTCCATGCCTGCTGCTTCCTTGCTCCTGGGTGCTTGCCTTGCATAAGAGCTGGTGGCTTCGATAGGCCTGAGGGGTGAGTAACACTTGCACACCTTCCCTGTGATGGTGGAAGGATAAAGAGCTGCCTCTCTGGGCTGTGACCACTCTGGTAGGACTTGTTTGTCATCTCTTGAGCACATTTAACCACTGTCAATGCTTTGTGCCGGGTTGAAGTAACCCATTTGCTGCTCTGGTTTGGAGCCCTGTGCAGGTGTCCCGCCCACAGTCCAATGGCCCCAGTGCTGAAGGACAAGACGATGACCTCTTTGGTAGGTGGCCCTCTTGACAGCTTTGCACAAGCTTTGTGTTCCTTCAGGATTCTGGGGCCAGCATCCTCAGGACAAGCTGGCATGATGGAAAGGTTGCTGTTGGCAGGGACTTTGCCTGTTGCTCCTGGATGCAGTGGCAGTGACCATCAGTGGTCCATAGAGTCTGCTGCACAGACAACTAGTTCAGAGATGTCGATGGTCATCTCTGCCCAGCATGGGAACTGCCAGCCTTGGGAGCACCACACCGTCAACCCTTGCCATGGCTGACCTCTGCCCAATGCTGGACATGCCAGCAGTGTCAGCGTTGACTGTGGCATCACCTTCTGGCCTGGGATGGACACAGCATGGAAAGCCCAGCAGAGCTGCTTGATCCCTGCAACAGCCCAGCTAAGGGCAGGTGATGCCACTCTGAAAGAGGGACCTGAGGCAAGAGGATGCTGTTGATGGTTTGGAGGGAAACCTGGACCACACCCCATCCCCTCCAACCTGCTGCAGGATGAGTGTTGTCAGGAGGCTTTTGTTCTTTACGGATCTTCTCTGTGTTGGGTCACCTCTCCGCATCTGAGTAGCAGGGAAGCTTGTCCCCCACCAGAGGTTTCAGCAGGCAGGCAAGTACTATCTCTTCACCTTGGTGTCCAGGGGCTGGGCCCGGTGCTTCGGGCAGTGAGAGGCTTCAGGAAGTATTAAATAGCTGCTGGATGCGTCACCGCAGCACTTGATCCAGGGCAGTGAGTCACGGTGAGCCTGCCAGCATGGAGGGTGGTGGCACAAGGCCACCCCTCCCCTCCTTGCTTGCTGTTTTCTCATGTATTGGTTTATTTTTTATTTGTGTGCCTGGGATGAGCATCCCCCTGGCATTGGGAGAGAGAGGAGAAGAAGGTCAAGTTCAAAGTAGGAATAAAATGACTAACAGTACCCCAGCATTTTCCTGGAGTGTATCCAAAGGGATGCAGAGCTGCTGTTCCCCGTGGACACCTTGGTGCTTCATAGATGACAGGCTCATCACAGCCTACTCTCAAGTACAAATACATCTTTATTAACTATGAGTCTTTATGACTCTACCCCCAACCCAAACCCTGACCCGAAAGGCTGGTCTTCTCAATTCTTTTAATTTTAATTAGACTTTCTGAGAAGCTCTCCCTGTGGCCCTCCTCTCCTGCCACCTGGCCCTGTACCCAGCTTCCTGCCAGGGAATAGTTAGGGAATAGACATAGTTAGGGAGGTGAGTGAACCCGCAGAAATGTGTGAAACCTTAGTCCTGGCATGATGCTCATCTCAAAACCTTTATGCTGGTCCCAGATGATCCTTGTTAGGAGCTCTGGTAGAGGTCTTTGGGATGCTTTGAGATTTGGGTTGCAGGCTAGCCTTGCTGCTGAGTGCAGTATGGGTGGTTTTTTTCTGAACAAGATTTTTTTTTTATTCCTGTGTGTGGCAAAATGTGGTAGAAAGGCTCTTGCAAAATGCTTGCAGTCCTTGGCTGGAAGGTGCTGTCTGAGCTTCTGAGGGACCCTGTGGGGGATACAGCAGGGGTCCTTGCAAATGGGTGGTGGGAGGGTGAGTGCATGTGTATTATTTCAGATCCAAGGAGATCACCAAGCCCTGGCGAGTCCCAGCAGCCATTGGGTTGGCAGTTTGCAGGACCAGAATTTTCATCCTCCTGCACATGCAGAAATGCTGCTTTATCTCCTCTTCCTTTAGCCTGACAGTTTCAGGGAGGCTGGGAGACAGCAATGCCAGTAAACAAAATAAAGCTGCAAGATCTAAGATTTTTAATTTTTTTTTTTTCTGTCAGCATTTGAAATTTCAACTCTCGGTTAGGAAATCTGTTGAAGTCACGGTATGAATCATCTCTACTCTCAATTTTGGGACCTATCGCATGGGGACGGTAGCAGAAAATTAGTCATTTTTTAAATCTGCCTCCAATAAAAATTGTTTAGAAATCCCCAGTGATGGAGTGGTGGGGAGAAGAATAAAATGAGTGGCCATCACGTGTCCCGGCACCTGCAGCCACCTGCTTGCTTCCCTGGTGCTGTTTTGGGGCAGCAGCAGGGCCTGGCAGCTGCCTGCTCTTCTGGTTTGTAATCAAAGCAAATACAAACAGGCAGCTGGAAACCTGCCTCCTGTCCAGAAGCTGTTCTTTCCCAAGAAAAGCAGCTCTTGCTCAAGGAAAAGCCCATTTTTTCTGCTCTCTAGTGGTGTAACAAAGGTATCCACTGTTAATGCAGATGGTTGGCAGCAAAGCTCAAGAAGAGGAGGGTCATATTTGCAAGTGGAGCAATGAGACTGTCCCCCAGCTGTTGGGTTTTTTTGATTGATGGTAAAGAGCTGGGTAGGCTACAGGAGAGGTGATGCTGGGGTTGAGGTGAAGGCTTTTAGGTTTATTGCCTGGTGGGGTTTTTTGGACTAGGGTGATACTGGCATGGTGGGATATCAGGAATGAGATGCTGTATAAGGTTCTGATGTCCCTCCCAAGCAGGAGCTGGAGGGTGCAAGGAGCATTGCAAGTTTACCTCAAATGAGGATCAGCCTTCATCCTGTCAGCTCCCCTGTGAGCCCAGAGCTTTAGAGGAAGAGGGCAGCCTGGCTGGTTTTGGGTGGGAGCTGATCCTCCTTTGGAAGGCAGGAGGGAGTGCAGGCAGGGGAGGGAGCAGCCCCCAGCTCTATTTAGCACCTCGTTCAAGGGGACAGATAAAATCCTGTATCTGGTAGCAAACTGGGCACAATGACTCCCAAAAACCCCAGTTGTTACAGTGAGCGATCAGTCAACAGGGACCCCCTGTGCTTGCAAAGATCTAAGGAAACAATAAAATCAACTGGATTTTGGGGTCCTGGGGAATGCGAAGGGAGAGATGCAGCGAGGACAATGCCCTGGCTGCTTTTTTGTGGGGGTTTCTCTCACACGAGGAGAAAAGCTGGCTGCCACCGCTCCCAGCTTTTAGGCAGTGGTGTGCCGCTGCTGGCTGCTGGTAAATGATTGCCCAGGAATGCCAGCCAAGGCGTGGCTAGAGGTTGGTGCGGGGTTTGAACCCAGACAGGTGCCTGGGACCCGTGTGCCGGCAGCCATCCTGCCTCCACAGCCCGCAGTGTTCGGCAACCACTGGATTTCTCGGGCAAGGTGAGACTGTGTGGCGTGACTCAACAAGCTGGGTTATTTTTCTTATTTATTTTTACACTCCTGGCCTCCTTACCGGGTCATGGCGCAGGAGGTGGGATTTGATACTAGCTGGGTCGCTGGCAGGGGGATAATGCTCTCCGGGATGTGTTGCCACTCTGATTTTGGCATTGGGGTGCTGCTGAGGGGGAGGCTGGGGTGTGTCTGTTCGTGTACAACAGTGGTTTCAGGGTGAGCTGGGTGGTGCTGCAGTGGCACCTGGACTTTGCTCCGTGCCAGGGGACAGTTGCGGCCGTGAATACGCAGGACAGGGGGAGCAGTGCCAAAATCCAGCTTTAAAATTAAATTGGGTCAAATCTTGTAAATTTTGGTGGTTTTGGGCTCTCAGGGAGGTCAATCAAACCCAACATGCCCTTCATCCCCACCGGTTTTCCCCGGTCGCTCAGCCAAGGCAAACATGAGCTCAGCGCTGAGGTATTTGTGCTGCTCTGTGCCCATGTTTCAGAGGTGGGCAGGGAGGTGACACCAACAAGACCCAGCACCTGCATGGAACAGCCTCACCAAGACATGTCTTCCCTATTTTCTCCGAGCCTTTCTCACACCATGACTAAAACTCCTCATTACTGGAGATAGGACCCTTCAAGCCCCTGCCTTTGATTACTCAAGTAGGCAACAACAAATAATGGAGAAGGGCTGTTTAACCTGAGTTCAAGCTTTCTCACAGCCTGGCTGCAAACTTGGGATAGCTGGAGCTCAGGATGGAGGGACTGCAACCAGATGGGTGAGGTTGGGAAAGCAGTTTGTGACCCTCAGGACAGAGAGCCTGGAAATTTTCTGTCTATCTTCCTCCATCCAGGGTTTTCAGACAAGATTAATATTACTAAAAACAGTATTATAACAAGGAAAAGAGATATATCTTTGCATAGTGTTTGAAAATAGCATAAGCTCAAATATTTGAGTTCTTTACAGCTTGTGCTTAATTTTTTTTTTATGACCATTGCAGTTGTTGAGCTGCTGGAAGAGGCAGGAGTTGGGTGGGCCCAGCCTAACAGGTGTTGTTTTAAGCTAGAAGTAGCTGATGTGTTGGAGTTGAGTAAGGCCACAGTGTTTGTCCAGAGCCTGGGCTTTATTGTGGATGTTCATGCCTGGATCTCTCTCCCAAACCTGACTTTTGGTCATGTTTTTGTGCAGAAAGAGGCATTATTTTAATTTCTTAATCCCTCTCTGATAAATTGAGATGGATGTAAATAGATTAAAATGTGCATTATCTGCACCTTCCTCAAAATCCCATTGCAAAAGCAGGCAGCCAGTGGTTTCTCTGCCTTTTCCAATGTTGTTGGGAAAATCCTCCTGTGCCATGCTGTCAAATTGTCAGAGAAATTGCAGTGAAAGTCTAGCAAACCCATTAAAAGTCTCTGCTCACAACAGAAATAACCTGGGCATCTTCTGGACACCACACAGTCGCACAAATCCCATCTCTTCCCACCACAGGAAGATTTGGACCCACTGCCTAGACATGAGGGAAAAAATTATTTTTCTTTTTCTTTATAGATGAATATCAGTGTTTAATAACATCAACAAAAATCCAATCTGTGCAGGGCAGCAGCGAGCCTTGGTCTAAAATTCACCCATGGGATGATGATTTAATGACACTGCTTTTCAAGTGTCCTGTATTCCTTGTTAGTGGCTTGGGATGGAAACCTGGTTTCTTTTCTCCCCACAGGCAGCCTGTCCTGCAATGAACCAGTGCACCTGAGGCCCGGCAGCCGTGGGGATGGAGCTGAAGGTCTGGGTGGATGGGATCCAGAGGGTTGTGTGCGGTGTCTCGGAGCAAACTACCTGCCAAGAAGTGGTCATTGCCCTGGCACGGGCCATCGGTGAGCCATCTCCATTTGCTGGGGGGATGTCCCTTTGCAGATGGGACATCTGCCAAGGGGATGCCCCATTTGCAGGAGCTTCCTGTGAAGGGGAGACCTTGGGTGGGTGGGAGTCCTGCTCTGCAGCTGTGGGGACGCCACCAGCCACTGCCTGCGGGGCAGCAGCCTCGGCACACCAGTGCTGGCCACTGCTTTCCCTAAATGATGTTCTCACCTCCCGGCAGGTCAAACGGGCCGCTATGTGCTGGTGCAGAAGCTGCGGGAGAAGGAGCGGCAGCTGCTGCCACTGGAGTGCCCCCTGGAGTCACTGGCCAAGTGCGGGCAATATGCCAACGATGTGCAATTTATCCTGCGGCGGACAGGCCCCAGCATGGCTGAGCGGCCTTCCTCAGAGGGTGCTCCGCAAGCTCCCGAGAGGACGTTCATCCGGGCCAGTTTGCCCATCAAGCCCAGGCTCACCAGCATGGATGCACCCCGTTCTCGGGAGCCGAAAAAATCCATGACCTTCAACTTGGGTCCTACAGGCTTCAGTGACCCATTCACAGTGAGCCGATGGAGGCACCAAACACGGGAAGGGATAGACTTGGAGGGTGGTGGGATTGTCCAACCCTCCAAAGAGGAGCTGTTTAGGAGGGTGCTGCAGCAGCAGGAACAGCTGCATTCCTTGGAGGTCCATGGGGACACCCTGGAAATGGACCTACGGCTCTGGGAGCGCAGCCGGCTTGCTGGCCAGGAGAATGAGATCCTCTATCTGGAGCAACTGGTACGAAGGAATGAGACGGAGCTGGGTGAGGAGGAATTTTGGCAGAGTGAGCTCCGTCTGGAAAAGGAGTGCGAACGAGAGCGGCAGGAGCGGGTTAGAAGCTTGCGGGCCAGCCTGGAGGAGTACACCCAGAGGATCTACGAGCTGAGTGCCCGGACTGAAGCCCTGCAGGAGGAGATCCAGTGGGAGATGGCTGAGAGGGCCAAGAGGGGGAAGGAGATCTCTGTGCCCAGCCCCATAGAGCTGGAGGACATGGCCACCAAAATGAAAAGGGACCTGGAGGCCAAGGTCAAGCAAGGCACCCAGCTGGAGAGCAACCTGGCCAGTGTGGAGAAGGCTCTGGAGGAAGCTGAAAAGAACCTGCAGGTAGATAAAACTGGGTTGAGCCACCCCATGGGGTAGTAGGACCTTTGGGGAGAGGATAGGACCAGCATTCCAGCCCCATGGACCAGTGGGTTGAGTGGGGTAAGTTACCCCACCTGGGCAGTCAACATGGCACAGGGTGCACGGAGGTGGCTCAGCAGCAGTGATCACTGTCAGGAGGACACCACCACTCTGACCCAGCTGGCACTGGGTCCCACACCCATCGCTCTGCATGCAAGCTGCATCTGGGCTTAGGCTCCTGCTGACTGGTGCACTGGGAGCACAGCAGCACCCTGCTGTGGCACAGACAGTGGTGCTGGAGAACAAGTGGTCCACATGTGGGGTTGGTGGCGTTGGCACAAGGGTTGATGTTATCTTGGATGAAGGAGTCACAGAGGGCATAGCATAGGTCCTCATGGTGCCTGTGCATGAAGGCCTTTGACCATGCAAGCTGTGCAGGGGCTCAGGCTCATGGCAGGGGGCTGCACAGTGTGGAGATAGCAGCTCAGGCTGAGCTGTGACACCCTTCCAGCTGACTTGTTGCAGCCCCCTAACATCAGGCGATCAAGGGGCTGCGTGACTCCTGCTTTCTGCCCACTGGGTCCCCTTTGGTGGAGCAAAAGCGAAAAGCTTTCACCCAGCCAGGCAGTGGTAGCTGTCGTTCCCCAGGCTGGCCGCACTTCCAGCATCTTGCCTTGAGCATCTTATTTGTGCTCGGCATTTCCCAGCACGGCAGCGGCTGCCATTTGCCGGCTGCTCACACCCTCTTGTGGAGATGCAGCAAACCAGGGCGGTTCCCAAAACAACGCCTTCCTCATCGCCACTGCCTGGGCACTCTCCTTCCTGCAGACACTCGGAGAGGGGCAGCTGAGCCACGGTACTCCTGAGGTCCCCTCCACTGGCTTTGGCAGAGTGAGCCCGAGCTGGGGGAGCAGCCCCAGGGGTTGTATCCCCAGGTTGTGGCCTGGGGACATGGGGGGAACATGCGGCTCATCCTGTTCCCTCCCTCGGTGTGTGTTTTGCAGGCCCAGACCCAAGAGCTGGAGGAGTTAAATAAGGAGCTGAGGCAGTGTAATTTGCAGCAGTTTATTCAGCAGACGGGGGCCACGGTGACTGTCCTGCAGGCCAGGTCTGAGGAGGATGCCCAGCCGGAGCCGAGCCCATGCGAGCTGCCAGCCTACCGGAGAAACGGAGGTCAGCATGCTGCCTCTGGCTCGGCTGCAGGGGCTGCTCCGCGGGACCCCTGCCCGCTCCCTGCCTCCTTCTCCAAGGCATCAGTCCCAAAGCTGGCTGGTTCTGCCCTGGGCACTGAAGTTAGGCAGCAGGGACGGAGTTTGGTGCTGACACAACAGTTGCTCCCCACTCCCCACTCTGAGCTTTGCCAGCCCTGGGGTTCCTTCCTCATCCCTATTGAAGCCTGGGGGCGGTTCGTAGACATGCTCAGAATTCAGATCCTGCAGTGCTGCTTTTGGGGCTGAGGTGGCCGCAGGGAGCTTTCCTTCCCAGCCTTGCTGCATGTCACTGCAGCAGCTGTAGCAAAAAGCAGGTGGCCAAGGGCCAGCATCAGTCCCCAGGGGCTGTGGGCTGGTGGGGACAGGCTCTGGCTGCTAATGACCTTTTTGTGTTTGGCAGGGGAAGGGTGTGGTGCCCAGGGCCATGTCTGCATCCTTGCAGGGACAAGAGGAGGTTGGGGGGGGGGGGGGGCTCTCACAGAAGGGGACCTGGTCGTTTCTCCTCCAGAGCACCTGGACTGGGTGACATGACTGCCCTGAAGCACTGCGGCAGCTGTGCCCAGAAAGCAAAGCACGGGATGTGCAAGCCCTGCCTAAGCCAGGTGTTTTTCACCATCCTGTAGGTTTTTCTCCCACCGCTGGTACCGACTCGCCTCCCGGAGTCAGCACCAAGCAGCTCCTCAGCCATCCCAGGACCCTGCCGGAGCCCCTGGTGTCCAGCCTGAATCCCGAGGGTGCGTATGTCCCGCTGGGGCCCTGGGAGCATAAGCCAGTCTGCAGAGGATGGGTAGGAAGAGGGGAGAGGCTTTTGCTGCCCAAAATGGGCTGCAGAGAGCAAGCGTGTGCTGGTAGTGGGAGGCCAGAGCTATTTATAGATGCCATTAGGAAGCACAAAGCTCACACTCCAGCAGTCTCTGCTCTGCTGCCAGGGGCTCATATGCTGGTAGTCCAGCTCTCTGCCCTGCTGGGAGCTGTGGAGGGTGGTCCTCACCCCCTCTCCTGCCACTCTGCATCCCCTGGGGCTAAGACCTTGCTGTGATTAGGGTAGGGAGAATTTGTCTCCCATCTTTTACAGGAACTACTGTTGCTCCATCTCAGCAACTAGTTCTCCCCAAACCCCTTTCTACCTCCTGTTACTTTTCTCACCTTGCACGTGTTTTTGGGTACAGAAAAACGACCTGTGGTGTCCTTGCCCGCCATGGCGATGCTGCCTCCATCCTGGCATCCCGTTGTCACCCACACCACCATTGCCTCAGCAAAACCCTACTGCCATCCTCCTCACGGCCCAATACATCCACCCCCATCTTGCCAGATGCTGCAGCATCTGCATGTCCATCTCTCAGGTTTTGCGCTCATGTACATCCTCTTTTCTGCTCCCCTTTTTGTGAGCACTTGCCCACCATGGTGCGATTGCTCAGGTGGTTTTTTCTCTTGTCTTGCAGTTGTATCAACCAGGCAGAGCATCTGGAGGTAGAAGGGCCCAGGCAGAGGAGGATCAATTGCCTTGCAAGTGTAACTGTATAAATAAACCATATTATATATATATATATTTTATATTTTTTTTTTACTGCTTTATATCGTGAATGGATGTGGACGGCCAGACAGAGTATTTTTACAGACTATAAAATAAAACCAGAGACTGACGACACAAAGCAACCATCTTCCCCTGCAGATGAAAGTGACCCTCTTCTACTTTTTTAAAAGCAGTTTCTATATTCAACAGAAAACAGCAGTGCTCCCATTCTGCGTAGCCTCCTCAAAAGACCTGTCGTGCATTTGGAAAAGTCCTTGTTCCTTTGACTAGGGGAGCAGAGCTGCAGTGGAGACCTGCCTGGAGACTCACCTGGATGGAGCAAGTTAACAGATTTTACAGCATCTCGTCGCAGCAAGCAAGGCCATGAAAAATAGCCTCTTCACTGGCTGCAGGGGAAGCACAAGAGCAGCTTTAAGACAAATTTCTGCCCCCTCTTTTTTTATATATATTATAAGAAATCTGTAATAGAAGCCCATTTTCCATGACGCCATGGACCATGCTTCAAGGGAGCGATGGAGCACAGAGCAAGAGCTTGTTTTTCTCATATTCACTTAGTTTTTCAACTTGTTTTTAAAATAAAAAATTGCAGAATGAGCCCTTCCCTGGTGGTGGTGTGAGCAGGGGGAGCAGGACCAAAACACTCTTGGTGACATTTCCCCTGGGGGGTTTTTTTGTTTGGTTGGTTGGTTTTTTTTCCCTTGATGGCCAGTAGCTACTCTTTTGTTCATCTGTCCTCTGTCCCAGTGGGTCGCCTTGTATTTTAATTGCAAAACCAAAGCAGTTTGGGATGAGTTTGTCCAGATCCCCAAACCTGTTTTCAACGCGTCATATGCAAAAAACATGACTTGGGCACAGCGTTCACCATAAAAGCCTGCTTTCCCTGTGCAAATGTAATCCTGTGTGCCGCAGATCCAGTTTTCAATAAATCTTTGGGAAAGGATTTGAGCCAGATGAGCGTGCTGTTGTGGGCAGGGTGAGCCGTCCCTGACAGCTCCTGGTCCGGTGCCTGACGGACACATCTGAGCTGTTTGTGCACCCTGCAGCTGCCTCTTTCGTTTCCAAGCCATCTCTTTCCATTTGCTGATTTAAAGCTGTAAGTATTTTATAACCGACTGAATCTTATGCACACAGTGCTCTTTTTTTCTTTTTTTTCAAAATCACAAAGTGCTTTACAGCCGGCGGATGCAGCTTGTCTCTGGTGAGATGTGACCATCTCTGGGATGAAACATGACAACCTTTTAATAATGCACAGCAGCAGCTCGGAGCATTTTAGGACAGGAGGCAAAGGGGATAGCGCTTGTCTGCAGATAGGAGCAGGTAAGGGGAAACCTCCCATTTGCCTTCAAGTCCCTTTGTCTGCACCTGCATAACAGCAATCAAGAATGCCAGCTCTTGCTGTTCATCAGCGTCTCCCCTGAGACTCTGCTGGGCTCTGTCTCCAGGGACATGCCCCTCTCAAAGCCAATTTTCAAGGTGCTACCACAGCCACCAGGTTGGTCAAGTGATATTGAAGGACGCAAGTTTGTTTTGTTGGGAGATCACTGGTACAGCTGTGTCTCAGGTTACCACTGGAGAGCTGCCGCAGTGGGGACATGCAATTTGGAAGTTGTCTTTTGAATGGGGGCTTTTGGGGTTTTTTGTGGGGATTCTTTTTCAAGTTCCTCCTCACGCCCCTTCCTTAAGCCATGTATCTCAGGGAAATGAGTGAAAAATTTATTTGCTCAATGCAGCTGCATCTAGTTTCTCCCATTTGCCTGCTTTTTGGACTTTGTGTACTCATTTTTTTGGACTCTCTTGCTTTTTAAAAAGATTCCACCTCACTAAAAGAAGTGGACAGCGATGGAGGTTGCAAAGAGCATTTCAGTGCTGCTTGGAAAAACACCCAAGAAGTGGGTTCAGAAAACTCTCTTGTCTTGGATGTGGCTAGATTTTGGGGTGTTATGGAATGCATGCCCTGAAAAACTGACCTCTGCAGGTTAAAAACTGGATCTTTCATTTTTGGGGCTACATTTGTAGCCTTGCCTCCTGCAAAATAAATGATAATGAAGAGAAAAGGGTCATCACTTATGGCACTTCCTGCTGGGAAAAATGGGGGCAGAAAATTAATTTGAATCTGATTTTGTGGGGGATTTTGCCCTCTGTTATGATTATGTATTATTTATTGTTGTTGTGGGTTACTTCTGTTCAGTCATGATCTCACAGGCCAAACCAGCACCAGTCGTTCCTGGAGATAGGTGTGGGAGGGTGTGGAAAATAAAGGTTTAAAATATATATATCACAGTAGATTTTGGCCTTTCAGCTGATGCCCCTTGGCTGGGATGCAGGATTTGGAACTGTTGCGTCGAATGGGAGACAGTGTAACTCAACTGTGTCCCCCACTGAGGTCCGATAATCAGGCAGGGGCCTAGGAAGAGTACCGCGGCCAGGGGCTAACTCTTGTTTTTTCAGCTCGAGACTGTGGCACTTTGCAGATTTTCTTCATTTTGTGTCCTACAAACCATCGCCCAGCTGCTGCCTAGGCAGCAGTGTTTTGTAAGGTAATAAATTACTTTGATTAACATCTCTGTCCCTGCTGTGGTGCACGTGGCGGTGAAGGGAGAGGCGTTAATCAAACCCACACATTACCTCAGGAGCTCCCCAGCCGTGGGTGACCTATATTCCTCCCGCCACGGGGGGCTGTGATGGCAGGGCGAACGTGCGGGTCCCCGCGTGTTATTTAACTGAGTGAGGCTCAATACCCACTCTGGCTCCCCCGCCTTCCCGCTTTTATCTGCTCTAAAGCCTGTGTCAATAATACATTTCTGCCATTGAATATTTTATTGATGGTTTGACTTTTTTTGCTACTCGCAATTCCCATTTCAAGGCTGCGTGATTGTTCCTAATTAAAATTTTATGCCCTGGGACAAGCCTTCTTGCTACAGTGGAGATGATGCTGTCCTTTTCTAGGCCACTACAGAGCAGTAGGAAGGAATTACCCATTGTTATGAGATTAAAACAAAGCAAATAAATTATTGTTTTTCCCTTGAAAAACAAACCCAAAGCCCAGCGTACGATGCGTACTGGAGAGGGAACAACTGGCTTGCGGGCAAGGCAGGGATCCAAGCATACAGGGTGGCTCAAGGATGCTGTGCCTGGCTGAGCAGGGACTTGTGTCCCCAAGTCCCTCAGGCATTGTGGGCAGCTTCTTCCTTCCCTGTAGTGGGTGGGAGTGGGCTTCAGAGCTTCTCCCTCCTCAGATGTTTCTCACTACTGGCTCCAATGCCAACCAAAAATCACAAAGCAAAGGATATACCTGTTTGTAACTGGTGATCAGCCCTGGCTTTTTGCTGCCTTTTTTTTTTTTTTTTTTT
>VZRE01001482.1:92446-104308 GCA_013396775.1 Cephalopterus ornatus
CTTCTCCCTTTGCTGCATCAAATGTCACCGTGTCACATTATTTTTGTGTGTATTTCCGCCCCGGTTGTTCCCCTCCGGGCTGGCGAACCCGAGCGCCCCTCGCAGTGCCGGGGAGTGGATTTGGTCCCTCGTACCAAGGGGTGTTGCATGGGGTCCCTTGGCCCCGGGAGCCTGCTCCCAGCAACTTCCTCCAAAAAAACGGACAGCAAGTTGGAGGCTTTTTGGGCACCCTCAGTGTAACAGCTTTCACCTTCTCATGCGAAGGGCTCGCTCCCGCCCATCACCTTACAAGCCGCAGCCAAGCAAACGGCTGGAAGGCTGAAAAATTTAGTGCACCTCAAGAAGTATTTGCCAAGCACCAGAGACAGAGCTTTATGGAGGGGTGCAGCGCTGTCCCACAGTGGGAAAAGGCTTGTTTGGAGCCCCAGAGACCTAGGCGTCAAGCCTGCAGGCTGGCTGCCCTCTGCCCGAAGTCATACACGTCTCCTCCTCAGACATCCGGGGGAGTGGGCACTTTTGGTGGGACCCCCCGCTTCAATCGTACTGCTGATGGTCAGGAAAAAACACTTCAGGTGTGGATGTGACCACTGACCAAACAGCAGCCATGTGGCTCATCCTTGGTGAATTGATAACGCGTGCTGTCCAACAAAAGGCAAGAGCTCTGCATCCCTTGTGAAAACTTCTTGGCATCAGCTGTCCCGGCTCCAGTAGGTGTTTTGCAATCTGGAGTAAGATCTGTAAGGAAAACTCAGCGCAGGCTCCCTAATAGCTGGTGGCGATTCCCCGCCGAAGGGATTTCCTTATGTGTGTTGCTGAAGCACTTCACCAGCCATCCATGGCTCTGCTCTCCCGTTGCCGGTGGGGAGGGGGATGGGGGGACAGCCCCTCTTCTGCGTGACAGCCCGCACAATGGCAGGCTGCCTCTGTTGTCATTTTGTGTGCGCGTGCTATGTGGGGGGTTTTGTTTTCACCCAGTAGCCGTAGGGGAAAAGTCACGTATTTTACATCTTTCCAAGCACAGGGCTGGTGCCCGAGCTGGAGAGAAATCGTCCTTGGAGCACACCAGCCCCTCTACCCTCCAGGGGTGAGCCGACAAAAAAAGCGAGGCACAGCCATGGAAAATACTCACTTTGTTTTAAAATAGGTATTTTTGTGGGGAGTAACATGGCTGGGTACTGCCTCAACACCTCCCTGCTTAGCACTGCCGCTTCTGCCAGCTGCTCTGCAAGGGCACGGGATACATGTGCCGATGGCTGCTGTGTTCTGCCAAGTCCCTCATCTCTTCTTTCAGGCAGTGCCCAACGTTTCAGGTTTTACTTTAAAAAAAAAAGGTCCTTCCCCTGACTAGGCACATAGGGAAAGAGTGTGTGCTTGCACAGCTGGCTGCCTGCACAGCCAAGCCATGGACGTTGCTCGGACCTCCCTGAGTGCTGTGTTAAGCCATCCAGCGTAGAGCGGGGCCGGCGCGGAGCCAGCCGAGCGCAGGGCAGGCGGGAGGACGCGGGATGCGGCCGGCGAAGCGCTCGCCTGCAGACCAAGAGACGGACGCACCGCGCCCTCGCTCTGGATGTGCCATCGTCCGAGTCTTTAAAGGAACAGTGAGACCCCCTGGGCTCAGAGGATGGTCTGCCATTGCCCTGGCAAAGGCCTGAGGGCTTTGCCACAGTGGTGGTGGGTTCTGTTTGCCCTCAGCCCGTGCTCCCCCTCCAGCTCCAAACAAGTTCGTGGCTCAGCCGTTAATCTCCGGGATGAAATGTCCTGCTGACACGGCCAGTGCTGCCCCGGGGAGAGCCCCCGCTTAGCCCAACCCTGCAGCTCTTCCCTTTGTTCCCAGCTGGCTTTCAGTCCCCGCGGCGGTGCCAGAGCCACGATGCGTGCGGTGACAGGGACCTGCAGCCGCAGACGGTGGGAAAGCGTCACGGGTTGCCCTGGGCACCGGCCCTGTGTGCCCGCCTTGGTGCGGTGCCGGTGCCGCTTGTGCTGCCCCATGGGCTCGGGGAGCAAGCCTAAAGGGGGAACATGCCCCCATCCTATCCCTGGGGGGCTGACAAACACCGCATCAATTAACATGCAAATAAAAAGTTGCCTCTTCGCAGCGCAGCTCTTGCGTTTTGTAACACGAGGCGGTGCGTGTTCACCGGCTGTGGCATCACCAGGGTTTTCACCCCGACCCGTCCCTCTTCGCCCCTCTCACAGGCCCCGAGCGGGCAGGCAGCAGCAAGGGCTGGCGCAGGTTTTGCTTCGCTCTGTGTTCTCTGGAAAAGGACCTCGTTTTCTCCCCCGGCCCCCGTCTCATTCCTGACAATGACCCGAGTGTCTGCGAGGACACGCACGTTAGCGCTGGGTCACGTCCGCCTGCGAGCACAGCTTGGGCTGCGCTCCCCTTGCAGGCTGACAGCCGAGGACAGCCCGGCGGAGACCCACGGCTGATGGAACAGTGCGAAATCAGCCCTTCTCCTCTACGTGCGTGTGCTCACCCAGTGCCACGGGAACATTTGGGTCGGCCCCAGCCACGCGTAGTTAGAGGGGGGGAAAAAACCCACCCGCGGTCTGCGCTGCCCTCGAGAGTATTTAGCACTGGTCCGTGTCCTCCCGCACCGCACGGGCCGGGCCGGCCCATGCGAGGATGCTCCCAGCCCCGAGGGACGGCCCCAGGCGGAGCGGAGCATCCCGCGGGCGCAGCCCCGCCGGTCCCCCGCACGCCTCGCAGCACGGTGGCCTTTGCNNNNGGTGGCCTTTGCGCCCCGCTTGCCCTCCAAAGCTTGGGGACACCGGGCAGGGATGCCAGCCCTGCCAGCCCTGCTTCCATGGGGCAACGGGTATCGGCCGGAGCGGGACCGTCACTGCCCGTGGGCATTAACCGATGCGGCCCCGCCTCGCAGCCCCGCAGTGGTACAGCCCGGCGCGCCCCCTGTCCCCTGCTATGGTTCAGCCCCGCAGCTGCTATCCCCCTATCACCAGATGGTTCGGCCCGCCCCCCCCCGTTGACGCGCGGTGGTTCCGCCCGCTGGCGCTCCGTGACCCGCCAGTGTTTCCACAGCGCTTCCGGGGGAGCGGCGGCCGCGGGTCCCGGGATGTGACCGAGCGTCGGGGTGGCTCCTGCCGGGAATGTGAGCGCCGGGCTGCTCCTCGGTGAGTGCCCGAGGGTGGGCAGGGCGGCTGCCGGGGCCTGCGCGGGCTGCGGCGGGGGCTGGGCCGCGGGGGTTGCGCGGGGCGGCCGCCCCTCCCCTCCGGCGGGGAATTGCCCCGCCACGCTCGGGATCGCTTGTTTGGTGTCGCTCCGATAAACAGCAGCGACAGCGCAATGTTTATAGGGTTGTTTTCGGGCGGGACGCGCCGCCGCGGGAGGGCAGCGCCGGGTCGGGCTCTCCCCGGGTGCTCCCGGGATTCCCGCGGGAGTGTCCCGCCGGGTCGCGGAGGGGCGCCTCGGCCCGGGAGCGATCCGGCTGCCTTTGCTGCGCGAGAGGTCTAACTATGCTAAATACTGAAGTGTAAGTATGTAAGTGTAAGTATACTGAAGATAGCAAACAAACCCCCAGATGTTTCCGGCGTGTCGTGTCCCCACCTCCCCCTTTACCCCCCCTTTCCCTTTCCACCCATTCCCGCTATTTTCGGTGCTCCCACGGGTGTTGGAGAAGTTACCAGCTCTTCCAGCCAGCGGCTGGCAAATAGAAATTATGTTTTGCTTGCAATTTTTTTTTTTAATCGTGTGTTATTAGCTAATCGCAAGGTCGTGTTCAGTCCTAAAAACTTGGCCCCGAGGGACCTGTGATTACTGAGAGGTTTCTAAGCGGTTTCACTAGTGCCTCCCCTTGTCCGCCCCACACCCGGTGACAGCGGGGTGGGTGTGATTTTTGTAGTGGCTGGCTTTCCTGCAGGTTGTTGCCGTGTACGCGTTGCTGATGTATTGCAGAGGTGTCTGCTGTGTTATTTCCTTTCGTCTAGGTCAGTGGGTCTTGTTTGTTATGGCTATGCGAAATAAATAATGAAAGTGTGAGAGCTCTTTGTTTGGGTTTTTTTGTTTGTTTGGGTTTGTTTTGTTTTCCTACAGTCATGCCCATAAACAGCAGGGGAAGCTGCAGTTAAAGATGAGATTGGTGTGAAAGACTGGTACTGAAAGGCAATTCACCAGTAAGGGTGACTCTTCCTAAGAAAAGAAGCCTGTTAAGAGGGAGGAGGATGTGTGAAGTTGGAGAGTGTTTAATTTACAGCTGGAAGCAGAGCCAGTGGCTGCAGGGAATTGCAGACTGAGAATTCCATAGATCTTGGCTGCTGCTTTGCGTACAGAAATACAAAATGCCTGGCTGCTCCTCTGGGTAAGATGCTGCACTTCAGAAGTGCTTTTGCAAAGCCTCTGTGTTGCTTTGTTTGCATTACAAACTCCCCGGAGAGCTTCTGGGGAAGCTCTGGTGGACAGTTTTCCTCCTGGAATTCAGGGTGGCTAAATTTAGGGCAGGGCTAGAATGGGCGACAGATAGACACTTCCTTGCCTACCCCAGGATTGATTTTCTGTTATCTCTTAAGTTCTTAGGTTCTTCAGTTGTTTAAATTGTTGCATGGGCAGTTCTGATAGTGGTATTTAAGAGTTAACTTTTCTTTTTTTTTTATTCAATTTAAACAGAGGTCTAAATTTAGATTTAGAGGACTTTTTTAAGCTCCCTGTGCATGCTAGATGAGTAGTGCGCACCTCTAGGCTGTGGGAGTCTCTTGTTAATCTGAATAATTTCCCTGCCAAGTTGTCTTAATTTACCTTTGGAATGTGGTGGTGGCAGATAGTATTCACACCATATCCAGATGTTTTCCAACTGTGTACAATAATGATTTCTATAACTCTTGTTTTCTTTTCTTCGAAAAGAAAACATATGAAATTGGAAACAAAACCAAGTGTTCTCTGATGTGGGACATTGGTTTTCCAGAGACAACCAAATTGTTTGGTTGAAAAACAAAACCAAGAAAAAATACAACCAAACACCCCGCCCCCAACCCAACAAATAAGGCAGATGTCTCAAAGAGAACTGAAACCTCGTAAATGTGAATATTTGGTGGACTGAAGTTTAGTAATAAGTGGTCTTTGGAGTATCATGTCTCAGTAACAGCCCATGAAATTAGATCAATGTTCAAGACCGCCCTGTGAGAAAATCCTCTGAGAAACTTTTCTTTGCCTGTGTATAATCCTGAATGTTACCCAAACAGATTAAAGTAAATGCCTTGTCTAGTAGCTCTTCTGTTTCTAAAAATACAAGAAACTACTGTGAGAAGCTGGTGGAGGAGGAAATAGGTTGGTGCTAGAAGGGAAGGCGCATGTGGCTGGAAGAGCCGCTGGCTGCTGTAGGCAGCTCTGTCGGCTTTGTGTCAGATGGGATGGAGCTGGAGTGTCTTTTGCAGACTGTGTCTTGTCTTGATGGTTGGAAACCTGCACTTGCCTTCTAGCTGGAACGTACCCAAAGTACATTAAATTACTGATTTGTAATTTATAATTACGATGTAATGCATAAGGATTTTAATGCAAAAACCTAAATGTTTACTGAAGTGTTTCCTTGATAAACACTTGTTCTGGAGGGAACACTTAATCTTCTCTGTTCTTAAAGCCAACAGAAAGCCCTGTTGCTGATACAGCTTGAAGAAAGCATTTGTAATTACTATTTGATTGTACAAATAAAATTACTTAAGGCATCTCTGTGTAAAAATGTAATCCGTCTTAATAGCAAAGCCAGGCTTACAACCTGTACTGCAGCAGAATCTGTACTGTGGAAGGGACACAGCGCTCGGACCAAACCCGACTTGGTCCTAGTGAGGTTGTCTTAGTGAAGGAAAGCTGGGGAAGGAAACCTAAGGCTGGGGAAAGCACTGGTAGGGGTAAAGTGATTGAACACCTCCTGTGCACTCATCACTTCTGTGCTTTATTGTTTTATTAAGGTATTGTGAGGTTCTTCTGAATGAGAATTTGAAAGCAGGGGGATGTTAAGGAGGAGGATGGCATCTGCCTCCAGCCAACCTGGTGTGCAACCTGTAATCCAGATACTGGATTATTATTATCATGAATGGTTTTGTGTTTCACAGTGGTAATTTGTTTGAAATGTGTTCCGTAAAAAAAAGAAATGACTTGGAAATGCTGCTTATTGTTCTTAATACACAGAAGAAGGAGCTCTCATGTTAGGTGTACAGTCAACTTCGGTATTCTCCTTTTTTTCTTAAGAGCAGCTGCCCAGTTTGGAAAAGCAATATTTGTGATGTGCTTAAAATCTCAAGTTCACTTCATCTTGCTTGGTTTCTCCTTGTCTATTTCCAACTACTCACAAAACAGACTTTTTTTACTGACAGGATTTGAAGACTCGATTGTTTGCTGCGATACCAGATTTTCCTTAACTCAGAGTTTTGCCTCCGAGCAAAGTACAAGCTTGCATTTGCAACATAAATATGTCAGTTTAGATTGTCAAGTCACAAGTGCTGATTTGTTTGCCTCTGTGCTTAAAGGGTATCTTTCTGTGGGGTAGCAAGGCAAAAAGAACGTGGGTAGTTGTTTTATTCCAACCCAGTGAAGAAATGCAGGCTGTTTGGAAATGTAGATAAGTGTGTGTTGGTCAGAACTGTGGCTTATAGGAGTTGCTTTTCGAAATACAAAGATCTTCTCCCTGTGCTTACCTGCTTTGCTTTAAGGAAAACTATAGAGCAGGGAAATGAAGGTCATGGTTGTAGTGAAGTGGAGACTTATCCACAGTTTTACTCCTGCCGGCCCTGGTTTTTTTTGGCCTTCATCATCCTCAGTGGCTCAGGAGTGCCGTGGCTGGCTGGATGTGGCAGTGACAAGTCAGCAGGAACCCTCTCTATTCCCTCAACCTGTCGACAGAGAAGTGGTACAGGCAGAGGTTCTAAATACACATATATAACACGTGCCTGCCACTGCCCTGCTGTGGGGCTGGTGCTGCCAGTCCTCGCCCTTATGTGTCCTGGCTGTCACGTCACCACAGATTTTGCATTGCTGTAGCTAACTGAGCTTTTGAGAGGATATTATATAACTGAGTTTCAGTTTGAATAATGCATGCATACACACTGCTGAAACTTGAAAAATTCCTAGTGTTTCTTCCTATTTTTTAAGTTGCATCATGAAGTGACTGGATTTTGATAACTCTGCATGCTTTCAGCTAACATTAGTTGTTTTTAAACAGTTTTTTAAACACTCCTGTTACCAGCCACGAATTAAGCTAAAAGTTTAAACCACTATTTAGGCAAGAATCTTACTGAAGTTAGGAGAAATCTTTAAAAGAACTTGGTTATGTTGAAACTCAATCTTTTTTCTGTTTAGTTTTTTTTTTCCCCTGTGCATTGAAGACTCCATTTGTAGTTTAGTCTGATTTAGCAAAACCTACATTTTTGAGGCTCTTTAGTGCAGAGCTGTGCCACGTGGCTCAAAAAGGGAGTGTGCAAACGAGCACTTGAATAAAACATAATGTTTTGTTCCAAAAAATCTCTTAATATGCAAGATACGTAGTGGGGAGCAGGGAGAGTGAGAGAAGAGCACCTGATTGAAACTTCATCACACACATAGAAGAATCCATTTTTTTTCATACTGAGATATGATATCTAGCTTTAAGTGTGAATTAATTATATATTTCCATGACTTGCTTATACAAGTTTGCCAGGGGTCTGTCTGTCTTAGTGCTTTGTAGCATTATATGTTAAAAGCTCTGATTTGATTGTCATTGAGAATTTGGATCATGCGACATCTCACAGTATCTGTCAGTTTTACTGGCAGCCCGTGCTGATGCACAGCAATTAATGTGATTGCATTAATATGCATCAAATCAAGTCCATGGAATAATGGTTGTGAGGTCCGAGACTTCTCTATTTCATGACAGACCTGTGCAAGGGCCATTTTGGTTTCTTTTTAAGAACCTAAGCTACATGATCTAACTTCTTTTCAATTGGGCAAGATAGAGTATTTTGATTGTAATCCTGTTAGGCCTAGTTCAAAGGCCCCCTGGTCCCTTTCAGTTTTGCAGTTTATTTCTAGTCCACAGGATGGTTTTGGAGTTTGTGGTTTTTCTATTGCTATTTTCAGCAGGGAATTCTGATTATACCTTTTTCTGTCATCCAAGAGCCCAAGATAAAGCTGAATCTTTCACCTAAGTTGATTTTCTCGAGCAGCTGGTTTCATCTAGTCCAGTAGGGCTGTGAAACCTCACATAACAGTAGCTGCTTACCTGTAGCCGCCTCTGAATTGAAACTCGGGAAGCTAATTGACGGTGTGGGAAGGGCAGTGTCCCTTCTGCCATTCACATCTCTGCAGATGTGTCGCATGGTCTTTGACGGACTGATGCCTGCCCTGCTTTTGTAGGTGGTGCACTGCCTCACTGAAGTCTACCTTCTTGCAGGGAGCGGATTTCCAATGTCCTGCCATGGATGATGACAGCCAGGATGAACTGATAAACAAGAATGCTGCTCTAGGAAAGGGCAAAAGGCAGTGTCTCGCACTCCTCAGTGAAACAGGTACGTGTGGCTTTTCTGCATGTCTGTGTTTCTGCTTCTAGGTTGGAGAACCTATTGATTTACCCTCAAAAGGGTGGTAAAGTTGTATTTCTGATCATTTATCTCTTTTTTTTTTTTCCCTGAGAATTTTTTTGTGTTGCTTTGCTTCATGGCTTGTGTGTATCAGACTGCTGACATGCTTCCATTGAGTTTCTTAAAATGGGCAGCTTTGATACCACTGCAGAAATCTAGGGTCTCACTTCATACATAATGTCCTGAGCAGGAGTTCTGCTGGGTCCTTTGCTGTTCTGCCTGCCTGTCTGCCTGCATCAAATAGGTATTTCCTCTCTTCTTCTCTTTTCTTTTTAAGAAAGCAATGGTGGAAATAGCTGTGATTCAGAAGATGATACTGGAAGTGAAGAGGAGGATAATGACACTGAGGAAGAGGGAGGTGAGGAGGACAGGGAAGAAAGTGAAGATGAAGAATTAGAAGGTAGGTCTGTTAATCTGCATTAACAGGCATTTTATTTTCGTAACGGAGGAAGAGTGAGATGAAAGCTTTCCTTCCAGAAATGAAGAATGAAATGTAAATCCACAGATGCAGCTGTGTCAGGCCATCCTACATTAATAAACAAGTAATATTCCCCAATATTCCAAGCTTTTAAAGCATTTTTATGTTTGAAGACTATGTGCTAACCAAAGTGATGTAGTTGTAGTCATCAGGAGTGAAGTCTGCCTCAGCATGAATCGGGGCGGGGGGGGGAAGTCAAAATTCCAGCAATGGCTCATGCTATTTTTTCACTTATGAAAGCATGTTTGTTAGTTTGCTTTGGGCCTCTAAAGTGAATGTTGTGTTGGGGAGTTCTGAAAATAAATCACTATTGCTCTTATGCTTGGGGAGGAGGGAAGAAGACTTGACTATTTTTTCTTTGAAAAAGGAATGTGGATGTTACTTGGATTTGTTAATTTTACTGAAAACGTACTCTGTAGACACTGCTATGCTCAAATTAATATTAGCATAGACAAAAATTGAGGGTTAAAGCTTGTTGAGAAGTAAGGAGCACAATTTTCCAAGTTACCAGTTAGCTTGATGTGAACACAGATGAAAAATTGATGCCAGATGCCAGAAAGCTTTATTAATCAATTTTTCAGAGTATTTTCTGTTATGTCCAGACAGGAAAATTCAGTGGCAAATACAAAAGACAAGAGCCCAATTTTCATTAAAAAACAAACAAACAACAACCACCACCCAACAATAGCCACTTCCCCTCACCCCCCAAGCGAGTATGTTTTTTTTAGGTAACTTTTTGCTATTTCTTGAAAATGTCAACTTAGTTCAAAGGTTTTAGGGAAAGACTAACACAGGTCTTTGTACTAAAAATAAAAATACCTTTCAACAGTGTGTGCTGAGTGTTTAATTTTACTCAAACCCAGGCTTCTTTAGGTGGTCTCCAGGGCACTTTGATCCCTTGACTCTCAAAATGATGATATCCTGGGGAAATCTTGAATTTGTTGTTCCGCAGATCAGTGTATTGCTGCTGTTTGCCCTCTGAAGTTGGGTGCATTATAACTTTATTATAACTTTGTTTTAACTTTGTTATTCAGTGCTAGTCTAACATAGCTTACTGTCTTGTTGTTTTGATAATCTGTTGTTTTTCTGCTGTCTGTCCTTTTAATCTCTTGGAAGACTACTCACATTATCAGGCTTTATTTTTCACCGGAGTAATTAATTCCTTTCTAGTGAAGGGATTTGGGAAGAAATAAAACAGCAAAAATTTGTTACCTTGAACTGGGAAGGCTGTGCTTTGCTCTTGCAGCCTCATAAAATAAGCTTACTTGGAATTCTGTGAACTGGTACCCTGTCCTGCTCACCCCCTCTGCCCTCATTGCTGAAGCCCTGCAGCACATGCAAGTTGTTTTTTATCTCTTCCATCTTAAGATTGTGAAGATGATGATGAAGAGGAGGAAGAGGAGGAAGAAACTGAGGCCACTGTGGAGGGAATGACTGATTCTTTGAAATTGAAGCCACACTTAAATGGAGCGAGCATCTCCTCTGATGAGGATGGTGAAAACTGCCCCATTTGCCTCAACACATTTAGGGATCAGGCTGTTGGGACTCCTGAGAACTGTTCCCATTATTTCTGCTTGGACTGCATCGTGGAGTGGTCTAAGGTGAGCTGTTTTGTCTGTGATGTCCTGTGGCTTTCTAGTGTGCTGTGCTCTCTCTCTTCTAATCATGCTGTTCTGCTGTAATGAGAGCAAAAAAGTGTAATATTCGTATTTGCTTTAAGCTTTTCTAAACAGTCTTGGGTTACTGCTCTGTTTGTCAGTATTCATTTTTGAAGTGTGAATCTGTTTTTCTTGTACCCATCCTGATCTATTCTCTTCTCTGGAAGCTGTAATGTCATAAGCCAGTATGTTTCTAGGCATTTGCAATTATTTTGCTTTTTTAAGTCAAGACACCAGCAATACTGATTTTCTCTATGCTTTTTTAAATATATATATATATGTATGTATATTTTTCTCTATGTATCTATCTTTGTCTCTTCTTAAATTCTGTGACCATTGGATGGGGATCTGTTTTGAACATCTAAACATAAAAAAGATGTAGAAGAGTACGACAGTCAGCAAATTGCTCTGAATGCAGTTTTCAGTCAGAGTTCCTTGCCACCTGTGTAGTTCCCACAGTCATAATCCAGGGTGAAAATTACAACAAAACTTACTGTGTGTGCAGCAGTGACAGTGTTAATTAAATTTTAAAAAAATCACTCTTGATGAATTTATTTGTAAGCCATTTCTAGTTGCCCATTTGTCCAAAAGAAAGAAAATGCCTTAAAACACAAGTGTTGCTTCAAGGCAATGTTTGGAAGAACTTTGATGTTGCTTTGCAATTGAATAATAATTAAATTGCTTCGGTATAATAAATGCTTCTCTAAACATGTATGTTTTGTCTGATCCAATGGGCTGTTTGCAAATCAGATGTCAGATTTAAGTACTTAAAATGTCAAGATCATAGCTGTTAAAATGACTACTACATTAATTTAATGCTTATTTCACTAATAATTTAAGACTTCCTTTTTAGAAATTGAATAAAGAGATGCACTTATTAACTGTATTGGGAATTGTTTGGGGTTTTTTTTCCTAGAATGCAAACTCCTGTCCAGTGGATCGAATCCTCTTTAAGTACATTAGCATCCGGGCACATTTTGGTGGTAAAATCTTAAAAAAGGTAAGCTTTCTACTGTGGCAAACAACAAAGCCAATTGCCACAAAATAGTTATTCAAAGGTTTACACTTCTAGCATGTTTATCTGATACTTGGTATCTGGATGAATTATTTCTTTTCTATTTTGAGTTTGCTTTTTAAGGAACTGTAAGATTCCCCCCCCCCCCCCCC